>OZ038398.1:41405568-41557284 GCA_964036045.1 Eutreptiella sp. 'Long Island Sound 2002' | reverse complement strand
CCCTGAACAAGTGCAACACACATGTTCCTCACATGGCACCACACAACAGGAAGAAACACTACACCACATCAATCCACACCACGCTAGACCACACCACACCACCTTTCACTGCACTGCCCCAGGATGTGCCCCGCAATGTGGCCCACGATGTGCCCCAGAATGTGCCCCTCAATGCTCTCCACAATGTGACCCATGATGTGCCCCACCATGTGCCCCACCATGTGCCCCACGATGTGCCCGCGGATATGCCACATGATGTGCCCCATGATGTGCCCCACAGTGTGCACCACTGTGAACCCCACGATGTGCCCTGGGATGTGCCCCACCATGTAGTAAAATACCAGTAAAATCGGGGATGTTTTTCGCCATACAAGGAGGGTGCTGGGTATACTTTGCACTGCACCACGGCCTCCTACCACCTTCAGAATGCATTCCACTTCACAAATGCCTTCCTCTCCATCATTACATCACATTCCAACCCATAGTTGCTCACCCGGGATGCTCCCCTTGCTGGTCTCTCCGCTTTTTACCACAAACCATACATACAAAAAAGGCATGTTTCTGGTTAGTTCTCCATAGGCATAGTTGGCAACGCAAGGGACCCCTTCAGGATGTATCCACGGCTGATGACAGATTTCTTGGCCCAGGGGTACTGAAGACAGAGTTCTTGGCCCAGGGGTACTGATGACAGAGTTCTTGGCCCAGGGGTACTGATGACACAGTTCTTGGCCCTGGGGTACTGAAGACAGAGTTCTTGGCCCAGGGGTACTGATGACAGAGTTCTTGGCCCAGGGGTCCTGATGACAGTTTTCTGGCCGAGGGGTACTGAAGACAGAGTTCTTGACCCATGGGTACTGATGACAGAGTTCCTGGCCCAGGGGTACTGAAGACAGAGTACTTGGCCCAGGGGTACTTATGAGAGAGTTCTTGGCCCAGGGGTACTGAAGACAGAGTTCTTGGCCCAGGGGTACTGAAGACAGAGTTCTTGGCCCAGGGGTACTGAAGACATGGTTCTTGGCCCAGGGGTACTGATGACAGAGTACTTGGCCCAGGGGTACTGATGAAAGAGTTCTTGGCCCAGGGGTACTGATGACAGAGTTCTTGGCCAAGGGGTGCTGAAGACAGAGTTCTTGGCCCAGGGGTACTGAAGACAGAGTTCTTGGCCCAGGGGTACTGAAGACAGAGTTCTTGGCCCAGGGGTACTGATGACAGAGTACTTGGCCCAGGGGTACTGATGACAGAGTTCTTGGCCCAGGGGTACTGATGACAGAGTTCTTGGCCCAGGGGTACTGAAGACAGAGTTCTTGGCCCAGGGGTACTGAAGACAGAGTTCTTGGCCCAGGGGTACTGATGACAGAGTTCTTGGCCCAGGGGTACTGATGACAGAGTTCTTGGCCCAGGGGTACTGATGACAGACTTCTTGGCCCAGGGGTACTGATGACAGAGTACTTGGCCCACGGGTACTGATGACAGAGTTCTTGGCCCAGGGGTACTGATGACAGAGTTCTTGGCCTAGGGGTACTGATGAGAGAGTTCTTGACCCAGGGGTACTCAAGACAAAGTTCTTGGCCAAGGGGTACTGAAGACAGAGTTCTTGGCCCAGGGGTCCTGATGACAGTTTTCTGGCCCAGAGGTACTGATGACAGAGTTCTTGGCCCAGGGGTACTGATGACAGAGTTCGTGGCCCAGGGCTACTGATGACAGAGTTCTTGGCCCAGGGGTACTGATGACAGAGTTCTTGGCCCAGGGGTACTGATGAGAGAGTTCTTGGCCCAGGGGTACTGATGACAGAGTTCTTGGCACAGGGGTACTGATGACAGAGTTCTTTCGCCCAGGGGTACTGAAGACAGAGTTCTTGGCACAGGGGTACTGATCACAGAGTTCTTGGCCCAGGGGTACTGAAGACAGAGTTCTTGGCCCAGGGGTACTGATGACAGAGTACTTGTCCCAGGGGTACTGATGGCAGAGTTCTTGGCCCAGGGGTACTGATGAGAGAGTTCTTGGCCCAGGGGTACTGAAGACAGAGTTCTTGGCCCAGGGGTACTGATGACAGAGTTCTTGGCCCAGGGGTACTGATGATAGAGTACTTGGCCCAGGGGTACTGATGACAGAGTTCTTGGCACAGGGGTACTGATGACAGAGTTCTTGGCCCGGGGGTACTGAAGACAGAGTTCTTGGCCCAGGGGTCCTGAAGACAGAGCTCTTGGCCGTGGGGTACTGATTACAGAGTTCTTGGCCCAGGGGTACTGATGACAGAGTACTTGGCCCAGGGGTACTGAAGACAGAGTTCTTGGCCGAGGGGTACTAAAGACAGAGTTCTTGGCCCAGGGGTACTGATGACAGAGTACTTGGCCCAGGGGTACTGATGACAGAGTTCTTGGCCTAGGGGTACTGATGAGAGAGTTCTTGACCCAGGGGTACTGAAGGCAGAGTTCTTGGCCAAGGGATACTGAAGACAGAGTCCTTGGCCCAGGGGTACTGAAGACAGAGTACTTGGCCCAGGGGTACTGATGACAGAGTTCTTGGCCCAGGGGTACTGAAGACAGAGTTCGTGGCCCAGGGGTACTGATGACAGAGCTCTTGGCCCAGGGGTACTGATGACAGAGTTCTTGGCCCAGGGGTACTGATGAGAGAGTTCTTGGCCCAGGGGTACTGATGACAGAGTTCTTGGCCCAGGGGTACTGATCACAGAGTTCTTGGCACAGGGGTACTGATGACAGAGATCTTGGCCCAGGGGTACTGATCACAGAGTTCTTGGCACAGGGGTACTGATCACAGAGTTCTAGGCCCAGGGGTACTGAAGACAGAGTTCTTGGCCCAGGGGTACTGATGACACAGTACTTGGCCCAGGGGTACTGATGACAGAGTTCTTGGCCCAGGGGTACTGATGAGAGAGTTCTTGGCCCAGGGGTACTGAAGACAGAGTTCTTGGCCCAGGGGTACTGATGACAGAGTACTTGGCCCAGGGGTACTGATGACAGAGTTCTTGGCACAGGGGTACTGATGACAGAGTTCTTGGCCCGGGGGTACTGAAGACAGAGTTCTTGGCCCAGGGGTCCTGAAGACAGAGTTCTTGGCCCAGGGGTACTGATGACAGAGTTCTTGGCCCAGGGGTACTGATGACAGAGTACTTGGCCCAGGGGTACTGATCACAGAGTTCTTGGCCGAGGGGTACTGAAGACAGAGTTCTTGGCCCAGGGGTACTGATGACAGAGTACTTGGCCCAGGGGTACTGATGACAGAGTTCTTGGCCTAGGGGTACTGATGACAGAGTTCTTGGCCCAGGGGTATTGAAGACAGAGTTCCTGGCCCAGGGGTACTGATGACAGAGTTCTTGGCCCAGGAGTCCTGATGACAGAGTTCTCGGCCCAGGGGTACTGATCACAGAGTTCTTGGCCCAGGGGTACTGATGACAGAGTACTTGGCCCAGGGGTACTGATGACAGAGTTCTTGGCCTAGGGGTACTGGTGAGAGAGTTCTTGACACAGGGGTACTGAAGGCAGAGTTCTTCGCCAAGGGGTACTGAAGACAGAGTTCCTGGCCCAGGGGTACTGAAGACAGAGTCCTTGGCCGAGGGGTACTGATGACAGAATTCTTGGCCCAGGGGTACTGAAGACAGAGTTCTTGGCCCAGGCGTACCGACGACAGAGTTCGTGGCCCAGGGCTACTGATGACAGAGTTCTTGGCCCAGGGGTACTGATGACAGAGTTCTTGGCCGTGGGGTACTGAAGACAGAATTCTTGGCCCAGGGGTACTGATGACAGGGTTCTTGGCCCTGGGGTACTGAAGACAGAGTTCTCGGCCTTGGGGTACTGATGACAGAGTTCTTGGCCCAGGGGTACTGAAGACAGAGTTCTTGGCCCAGGGGTACTGATGACAGAGTTCTTGGCCCAGGGGTACTGATGACAGAGTTCTTGGCCAAGGGGTACTGATGACAGAGTTCTTGGCCCAGGGGTACTGATGACAGAGTTCTTGGCCCAGGGGTACTGAAGACAGAGTTCCTGGCCCAGGGGTACTGATGACAGAGTTCTTGGCCCAGGAGTCCTGATGACAGAGTACTCGGCCCAGGGGTACTGATGACAGAGTTCTTGGCCCAGGGGTACTGATGACAGAGTTCTTGGCCCAGGGGTACTCATGACAGAGTTCTTGGCCCAAGGGTACTGAAAACAGAGTTCTTGGCCCAGGGGTACTGAAGACAGAGTTCTTGGCCAAGGGGTACTGATGACAGAGTTCTTGGCCCAGGGGTACTGATGAGAGAGTTCTTGGCCCAGGGGTACTGATGACAGAGTTCTTGGCCCAGGGGTACTGAAGACAGAGTTCTTGGCCCAGGGGTACTGATGACAGAGTTCTTGGCCCAGGGGTCCTGATGACAGAGTTCTTGGCCCAGGGGTACTGATGACAGAGTTCTTGGCCCAGGGGTCCTGATGACAGAGTTCTTGGCCCAGGGGTACTGAAGACAGAGCTCTTGGCCCTAGGGTACTGATGACGGAGTTCTTTGCCCTGGGGTACTGATGACAGATTTCCTGGCCCAGGGGTACTGATGACAGAGTTCTTGGCCCAGGGGTACTGATGACGGAGTTCTTGGCACAGGGGTACCCATGACAGAGTTCTTAGCCCAGGGGTACTGAAGACAGAGTTCCTGGCCCAGGGGTACTGATGACAGAGTTCTTGGCCCAGGGGTACTGATGACAGAGTTCTTCGCCCAGGGGTACTGATGACAGAGTTCTTGGCCCTGGGGTACTGATGACAGAGTTCTTGGCCCAGGGGTACTGAAGACAGAGTTCTTGGCCCAGGGGTACTGATGACAGAGCTCTTGGCGCTGGGGTACTGATAACAAGGTTCTCGGCCCTGGGGTACAGATGACGGAGTTCTTGGCCCAGGGGTACTGATGACAGAGTTCTTGGCCCAGGGGTACTGATGACAGAGTTCTTGGCCCAGGGGTACTGAAGACAGAGTTCTTGGCCCAGGGGTACTGATGACAGAGTTCTTGGCCCAGGGGTACTGATGACAGAGTTTGTGGCCCAGGGGTACTGAAGACAGAGTTCTTGGCCCAGGGATACTGATGACAGAGTTCTTGGCCCAGGGGTACTGATGACAGAGTTCTTGGCCAAGGGGTACTGATGACAGAGTTCTTGGCCCAGGGGTACTGATGACAGAGTTCCTGGCCCAGGGGTACTGAAGACAGAGTTCCTGGCCCAGGGGTACTGATGACAGAGTTCTTGGCCCAGGAGTCCTGATGACAGAGTTCTCGGCCCAGGGGTACTGATGACAGAGTTCTTGGCCCAGGGGTACTGATGACAGAGTTCTTGGCCCAGGGGTACTCATGACAGAGTTCTTGGCCCAAGGGTACTGAAGACAGAGTTCTTGGCCCAGGGGTACTGAAGACAGAGTTCTTGGCCAAGGGGTACTGATGACAGAGTTCGTCGCCCAGGGGTACTGATGAGAGAGTTCTTGGCCCAGGGGTACTGATGACAGAGTTCTTGGCCCAGGGGTACTGAAGACAGAGTTCTTGGTCCAGGGGTACTGATGACAGAGTTCTTGGCCCAGGGGTCCTGATGACAGAGTTCTTGGCCCAGGGGTACTGATGACAGAGTTCTTGGCCCAGGGGTCCTGATGACAGAGTTCTTGGCCCAGGGGTACTGAAGACAGAGCTCTTGGCCCTGGGGTACTGATGACAGAGTTCTTTGCCCTGGGGTACTGATGACAGATTTCCTGGCCCAGGGGTACTGATGACAGAGTTCTTGGCCCAGGGGTACTGATGACGGAGTTCTTGGCACAGGGGTACCCATGACAGAGTTCTTAGCACAGGGGTACTGATGACAGAGTTCTTGGCCCAGGGGTACTGATGACAGAGTTCTTGGCCCAGGGGTACTGAAGACAGAGTTCTTGGCCCAGGGGTACTGAAGACAGAGTTCTTGGCCCAGGGGTACTGATGACAGAGTACTTGGCCCAGGGGTACTGATGACAGAGTCCTTGGCCCAGGGGTACTGATGACAGAGTTCTTGGCCCAGGGGTACTGATGACAGAGTTCTTGGCCCAGGGGTACTGATGACAGAGCTCTTGGCCCTGGGGTACTGATGACAGAGTTCTTGGCCCAGGGGGACTGAAGACAGAGGTCTTGGCCCAGGGGTACTGATGACAGAGTACTTGGCCCAGGGGTACTGATGACAGAGTTCTTGGCCCAGGGGTACTGATGACAGAGTTCCTGGCCCAGGGGTACGGATGACAGAGTTGTTGGCCCAGGGGTACTGATGACAGAGTTCTTGGCCCAGCGGTACTGATGACAAAGTTCTTGGCCCAGGGGTACTGATGACAGGGTTCTTCGCCCAGGGGTACTGATGACAGAGTACTTGGCCCAGGGGTACTGATGACAGAGTTCTTGGCCCAGGGGTACTGAAGACAGAGCTCTTGGCCCTGGGGTACTGATGACAGAGTTCTTTGCCCTGGGGTACTGATGACAGATTTCCTGGCCCAGGGGTACTGATGACAGAGTTCTTGGCCCAGGGGTACTGATGACGGAGTTCTTGGCACAGGGGTACCCATGACAGAGTTCTTAGCACAGGGGTACTGAAGACAGAGTTCCTGGCCCAGGGGTACTGATGACAGAGTTCTTGGCCCAGGGGTACTGATGACAGAGTTCTTCGCCCAGGGGTACTGATGACAGAGTTCTTGGCCCTGGGGTACTGATGACAGAGTTCTTGGCCCAGGGGTACTGGAGACAGAGTTCTTGGCCCAGGGGTACTGATGACAGAGCTCTTGGCGCTGGGGTACTGAAGACAAGGTTCTCGGCCCTGGGGTACTGATGACGGAGTTTATGGCCCAGGGGTACTGATGACAGAGTTCTTGGCCCAGGGGTACTGATGACAGAGTTCTTGGCCCAGGGGTACTGAAGACAGAGTTCTTGGCCCAGGGGTACTGATGACAGAGTTCTTGGCCCAGGGGTACTGATGACAGAGTTCTTGGCCCAGGGGTACTGATGACAGAGTTCTTGGCCCAGGGGTACTGATGACAGAGTTCTTGGCCCAAGGGTATTGAAGACAGAGTTCTTGGCCCAGGGGTACTGATGACAGAGTTCTTGGCCGTGGGGTACTGATGACAGAGTTCTTGGCCCAGGGGTACTGATGACAGAGTTCTTGACCCAGGGGTACTGAAGACAGAGTTCTTGGCCCAGGGGTACTGATGACAGAGTTCTTGGCCCAGGGGTACTGATGACAGAGTTCTTGGCCCAGGGGTACTGAAGACAGAGTTCTTGGCCCAGGGGTACTGAAGACAGAGTTCTTGGCCCAGGGGTACTGATGACAGAGTACTTGGCCCAGGGGTACTGATGACAGAGTCCTTGGCCCAGGGGTACTGATGACAGAGTTCTTGGCCCAGGGGTACTGATGACAGAGTTCTTGGCCCAGGGGTACTAATGACAGAGCTCTTGGCCCTGGGGTACTGATGACAGAGTTCTTGGCCCAGGGGGACTGAAGACAGAGGTCTTGGCCCAGGGGTACTGATGACAGAGTACTTGGCCCAGGGGTACTGATGACAGAGTTCTTGGCCCAGGGGTACTGATGACAGAGTTCCTGGCCCAGGGGTACGGATGACAGAGTTGTTGGCCCAGGGGTACTGATGACAGAGTTCTTGGCCCAGCGGTACTGATGACAAAGTTCTTGGCCCAGGGGTACTGATGACAGAGTTCTTCGCCCAGGGGTACTGATGACAGAGTACTTGGCCCAGGGGTACTGATGACAGAGTTCTTGGCCCAGGGGTACTGAAGACAGAGCTCTTGGCCCTGGGGTACTGATGACAGAGTTCTTTGCCCTGGGGTACTGATGACAGATTTCCTGGCCCAGGGGTACTGATGACAGAGTTCTTGGCCCAGGGGTACTGATGACGGAGTTCTTGGCACAGGGGTACCCATGACAGAGTTCTTAGCACAGGGGTACTGAAGACAGAGTTCCTGGCCCAGGGGTACTGATGACAGAGTTCTTGGCCCAGGGGTACTGATGACAGAGTTCTTCGCCCAGGGGTACTGATGACAGAGTTCTTGGCCCTGGGGTACTGATGACAGAGTTCTTGGCTGAGGGGTACTGGAGACAGAGTTCTTGGCCCAGGGGTACTGATGACAGAGCTCTTGGCGCTGGGGTACTGAAGACAAGGTTCTCGGCCCTGGGGTACTGATGACGGAGTTTATGGCCCAGGGGTACTGATGACAGAGTTCTTGGCCCAGGGGTACTGATGACAGAGTTCTTGGCCCAGGGGTACTGAAGACAGAGTTCTTGGCCCAGGGGTACTGATGACAGAGTTCTTGGCCCAGGGGTACTGATGACAGAGTTCTTGGCCCAGGGGTACTGATGACAGAGTTCTTGGCCCAGGGGTACTGATGACAGAGTTCTTGGCCCAAGGGTATTGAAGACAGAGTTCTTGGCCCAGGGGTACTGATGACAGAGTTCTTGGCCGTGGGGTACTGATGACAGAGTTCTTGGCCCAGAGGTACTGAAGACAGAATTCTTGGCCCAGGGGTACTGATGACAGAGTTCTTGGCCCTGGGGTACTGAAGACAGAGTTCTCGGCCCTGGGGTCCTGATGACAGAGTTCTTGGCCCAGGGGTACTGATGACAGAGTTCTTGGCCCTGGGGTACTGAAGACAGAGTTCTCACCCCTGGGGTACTGATGACAGAGTTCTTGGCCCAGGGGTACTGAGGACAGAGTTCTTGGCCCAGGGGTACTGATGACAGAGTTCTTGGCCCAGGGGTACTGATGATAGGGTACTTGGCCCAGGGGTACTGATGACAGAGTTCTCGGCCCAGGGGTACTGAAGACAGAGTTCTTGGCCCAAGGGTACTGAAGACAGAGTTCTTGGCCCAGGGGTACTGATGACAGAGTTCTTGGCCCTGGGGTACTGAAGACAGAGTTCTCGGCCCTGGGGTACTGATGACAGAGTTCTTGGCCCAGGGGTACTGAAGACAGAGTTCTTGGCCCAGGGGTACTGATGACAGAGTTCTTGGCCCAGAAGTACTGATGACAGAGTTCTTGGCCAAGGGGTACTGATGACAGAGTTCTTGGCCCAGGGGTACTGATGACAGAGTTGTTGGCCCAGGGGTACTGAAGACAGAGTTCCTGGCCCAGGGGTACTGATGACAGAGTTCTTGGCCCAGGGGTCCTGATGACAGAGTTCTCGGCCCAGGGGTACTGATGACAGAGTTCTTGGCCCACGGGTACTGATGACAGAGTTCTTGGCCCAGGGGTACTCATGACAGAGTTCTTGGCCCAAGGGTACTGAAGACAGAGTTCTTGGCCCAGGGGTACTGAAGACAGAGTTCTTGGCCCAGGGGTACTGATGAGCGAGTTCTTGGCCCAGGGGTACTGATGAGAGAGTTCTTGGCCCAGGGGTACTGATGACAGAGTTCTTGGCCCAGGGGTACTGAAGACAGAGTTCTTGGTCCAGGGGTACTGATGACAGAGTTCTTGGCCCAGGGGTCCTGATGACAGAGTTCTTGGCCCAGGGGTACTGATAACAGAGTTCTTGGCCCAGGGGTCCTGATGACAGAGTTCTTGGCCCAGGGGTACTGAAGACAGAGTTCTTGACCCAGGGGTACTGAAGACAGAGTTCTTGGCCCAGGGGTACTGATGACAGAGTTCTTGGCCCAGGAATACTGAAGACAGAGTTCTTGGCCCAGGGGTACTGAAGACAGAGTTCTTGGCCCAGGGGTACTGATGACAGAGTACTTGGCCCAGGGGTACTGATGACAGAGTCCTTGGCCCAGGGGTACTGATGACGAAGTTCTTGGCCCAGGGGTACTGATGACAGAGTTCTTGGCCCAGGGGTACTGATGACAGAGCTCTTGGCCCTGGGGTACTGATGACAGAGTTCTTGGCCCAGGGGGACTGAAGACAGAGTTCTTGGCCCAGGGGTACTGATGACAGAGTACTTGGCCCAGGGGTACTGATGACAGAGTTCTTGGCCCAGGGGTACTGATGATAGAGTTCCTGGCCCAGGGGTACGGATGACAGAGTTGTTGGCCCAGGGGTACTGATGACAGAGTTCTTGGCCCAGCGGTACTGATGACAAAGTTCTTGGCCCAGGGGTACTGATGACAGAGTTCTTCGCCCAGGGGTACTGATGACAGAGTACTTGGCCCAGGGGTACTGATGACAGAGTTCTTGGCCCAGGGGTACTGAAGACAGAGTTCTTGGCCAAAGGGTACTGAAGACAGAGTTCTTGGCCCAGGGGTACTGATGACAGAGTTCTTGGCCCAAGGGTACTGATGACAGAGTTCTTGGCCCAGGGGTACTGAAGACAGAGTTCTTGGCCCAGGGGTACTGATGACAGAGTTCTTGGCCCTGGGGTACTGTAGACAGAGTTCTATGCCCAGGGGTACTGAAGACAGAGTTCTTGGCCCAGCGGTACTGATGACAGAGTTCTTGGCCCAGGGGTACTGAGGACAGAGTTCTTGGCCCAGGGGTACTGATGACAGAGTTCTTGGCCCAGGGGTACTGATGATAGGGTACTTGGCCCAGGGGTACTGATGACAGAGTTCTCGGCCCAGGGGTACTGAAGACAGAGTTCTTGGCCCAAGGGTACTGAAGACAGAGTTCTTGGCCCAGGGGTACTGATGACAGAGTTCTTGGCCCTGGGGTACTGAAGACAGAGTTCTCGGCCCTGGGGTACTGATGACAGAGTTCTTGGCCCAGGGGTACTGAAGACAGAGTTCTTGGCCCAGGGGTACTGATGACAGAGTTCTTGGCCCAGAAGTACTGATGACAGAGTTCTTGGCCAAGGGGTACTGATGACAGAGTTCTTGGCCCAGGGGTACTGATGACAGATTTCTTGGCCCAGGGGTACTGAAGACAGAGTTCCTGGCCCAGGGGTACTGATAACAGAGTTCTTGGCCCAGGGGTCCTGGTGACAGAGTTCTCGGCCCGGGGGTACTGATGACAGATTTCCTGGCCCAGGGGTACTGATGACAGAGTTCTTGGCCCAGGGGTACTCATGACAGAGTTCTTGGCCCAAGGGTACTGAAGACAGAGTTCTTGGCCCAGGGGTACTGAAGACAGAGTTCTTGGCCCAGGGGTACTGATGACAGAGTTCTTGGCCCAGGGGTACTGATGAGAGAGTTCTTGGCCCAGGGGTACTGATGACAGAGTTCTTCGCCCAGGGGTACTGAAGACAGAGTTCTTGGTCCAGGGGTACTGATGACAGAGTTCTTGGCCCAGGGGTCCTGATGACAGAGTTCTTGGCCCAGGGGTACTGATAACAGAGTTCTTGGCCCAGGGGTCCTGATGACAGAGTTCTTGGCCCAGGGGTACTGAAGACAGAGTTCGTGACCCAGGGGTACTGAAGACAGAGTTCTTGGCCCAGGGTTACTGATGACAGAGTTCTTGGCCCAGGGGTAATGATGACAGAGTTCTTGGCCCAGGGGTACTGAAGACAGAGTTCTTCGCCCAGGGGTACTGAAGACAGAGTTCTTGGCCCAGGGGTACTGATGACAGAGTACTTGGCCCAGGGGTACTGATGACAGAGTCCTTGGCCCAGGGGTACTGATGACAGAGTTCTTGGCCAAGGCGTACTGATGACAGAGTTCTTGGCCCAGGGGTACTGATGACAGAGCTCTTGGCCCTGGGGTACTGATGACAGAGTTCTTGGCCCAGGGGGACTGAAGACAGAGTTCTTGGCCCAGGGGTACTGATGACAGAGTACTTGGCCAAGGGGTACAGATGACAGAGTTCTTGGCCCAGGGGTACTGATGACAGAGTTCCTGGCCCAGGGGTACGGATGACAGAGTTGTTGGCCCAGGGGTACTGATGACAGAGTTCTTGGCCCAGCGGTACTGATGACAAAGTTCTTGGCCCAGGGGTACTGATGACAGAGTTCTTCGCCCAGGGGTACTGATGACAGAGTACTTGGCCCAGGGGTACTGATGACAGAGTTCTTGGCCCAGGGGTACTGAAGACAGAGTTCTTGGCCCAAGGGTACTGAAGACAGAGTTCTTGGCCCAGGGGTACTGATGACAGAGTTCTTGGCCCAAGGGTACTGATGACAGAGTTCTTGGCCCAGGGGTACTGAAGACAGAGTTCTTGGCCCAGGGGTACCGATGACAGAGTTCTTGGCCCTGGGGTACTGAAGACAGAGTTCTATGCCCAGGGGTACTGAAGACAGAGTTCTTGGCTCAGGGGTACTGATGACAGAGTTATTTTTTTTTCTTTATAATACACGATCTGAGTCCCACGTGGATGTCCATATCAGGAGAGGGCCAGCCCATCATACAACTTATAACCTCATCCCATAAGGCAGGGTCAGGTACTACGGGGATGGCCGCTCGGACGTGCGGGGCAGAGATTGTTGCGGTGCAAAAAGAGAAGTGTACATGGGGGTTTCATGGGGGTTGTCGCCCTCTCGCGAAGCCGCTAGGGCAACGCAGCAACCAGGGGTTCCTCCCACGTGGGCAGCAACCCAAAACAGGATTCCCATCTCATCAGAAAACAGTGTACAGTGGGTAGGAACAAGCATAAACCTAGAAGGGCGCCTATGTGCTGGTGTGGGGGGTACAGACAGGGATTGCGTGGGTTCGGGGGTGCCACTGCCCTTCCAGGTGTTACGTGTCCGGGTCACTGCCTGGTCGGCCACACAGTGGTAGAGCCTCGGAGAAAAAATAGACAAGGGGAGGCTCCCCACACGCACCGCTGACCCTAGTGGGCAGCCAGCCCAAACAGGGGGGATCCCTCTGCGAAAAATAGCCAAAGGGAGTACTGGGGGAGGGGGAGACAGTCTGGATGAGGGTGAACCAGGGGGGCAGGGGTTGACCACAAACTCAGCACAAGGGCAAAACAAGACATTCAGGTGGAAACAGAGTATGAGGTCGAAAGGTGAAAGGCCTGAAGTAAGTACATGCCATGGGGCATTGACTCATTTAGCTTAAGGAGGTCGCCTCAGGTCTGGGGAAGCTCAGCACCAAAGCGATGGCGAAGAGTGCGGCAGGCTGGCCTGAGAAAGGAGAGAGAGGAATGAATAACTGGGCACAAGCAAGCAGGGGCACTAAACTATCGTGGCAGGGGCATCCCAGTCTCGAGGCGAGAAGGCATTGGGCCGTTTTGAGGTGGGCGGGACACTGGATTCCAGCACAGCTGTGACAAGATCGAGTACCGAGTCCTGAAAACGGGAAATGGCTTTCCTCGCAGCGGTTACACCTCCTAATCTAGCGGCAAGGAAGCGGTAAAGGGTAACAGGGACAGCGAGGCGTCCTGCGATGCGTAAATCAGCCTTCTGGGCCAACCGACGCCAGATGGAGGCATTTGCATGGGGGGGCCAGGCAGCGATCCATTCTGACACCAGGGGGTGGTCCTCTGCACAGTGTGCAAGCATCCCCTGGACACTGAGGTTGTGTTGGCGTCCACAGTGTGCGCACGCGTGGGGTGGCAGTTTGCCAGACCAGAAGGTGGCATAGTGGGCATACCCTAGCCTAGACTGCAGCCCAAATAGCCATTTGTACCAGGCCAGGCGCCGGAATCGCAGCGGCCTCCAGGAGAGGGGGTGGAAACCAGCGTAGGTGTGGTGGGGCGCAAGGTCGTGACTCCAGACCTTGTGGGGTGGCAGAACCAGCTCACCGTGGCGCACCACGTCCCACGGGGTTTTGGGTCGGGCAGGGGGGGGGGAGGGTAGGGCGGTGCCAATCTTGGCATATTTGTCTGCAGCTTCATAGAATTCATGGCCACAGTGTCCCTCGACCCATTCAGGGCTTTGAGATTTGGCGGTGGTGCCCTCTCTGACAGCCTGGACCCAATATGCCTGACGGATGGGGCGACGTTGGCTGCGAGTAGACGCTATGGCTCCCTGACAGTCCAGCTTTAAGCGGTCTCCCTCGGCCGAGGAATGGGACCCTAGCAGCAACCCTACCAGCTCTGCTTTGTACGAATTAGGAACCCCCGGGACGCGGCACACTGCGACAAGGCCGTTGGGCATGATGGCTGCAGCACCAGATGAGGGTGGGGACCCCATTTTACTACCATCTGTGTATGTGCTATCAGGGCGAAGTGCAGTGGGTAGAAGGTAAAAAACCAAGCCACAGACCGACATCACAGACACGGCCTCGCGCTGAAGGCGGTGGGCGTCCCATGTAACGGTAACGGGTGGGAGGGTGAACGTTGGTGCTGGTCCAAGCAGGGCCAATGCCGATTGGAAAAGCACAAAAGGGGTTATGGGCAGGCGGGGGTGGACAGAGAATTCCTGCAGGTAGGGGTTCCGGTGCAGTGAGTCCAGGAGGCGGGTGGGATGCAGGACAGGGAAGTATCCCATGCCCAGTCCTTTGGACCGATGCGTGTACAGGGTTTTTGTAGCGATCAACGTCGGCAATCCCACAACTCCTAGCACAAAACGTTCCAAAAGGGAGGTGAGTCGGTGTAGTTCTGTGGCAGAGAGGGGGAGGCATTCCGTTCTATAGAGGAGCCTAGGGATGACGAGGGTGTTCACCACATGGACTCTGTCCAGGGCCTGAATAGGGTGCACGTGGAGTTCATTTAGTTGAGCCCTGAGTTCGTCCTCAACGATGCGCACAGCCGGGGAGAGGCGTAGGGAGGCTGACAGGGGGTGCCCTAAATGCAGAAGATATGAGACACCTCTGAAAGGTCGCTCAGAAACATCAGCCCAAGGCAGAGCATCGGCGTCTCTGGTGGACCATATTGAGGTCGAGGCCTGCACAGCACAGACGGGGTGTAGGTACTTGGGTAGAGTGGGGGCAGGTGGGGGAGGTTTGACCATCGGCAGGGCTTCGCTTTTTATGACGTTAATCTGACACCCTATGAGACTGAGCGCTTCCTGAACCAGGGTGGCATTGCTCTGACTGTGCATGGGGGGGGAAGGAGAGGATATGTCATCGACGAAGGCCGAAAAGCGTAAGCCATGATGCTCCATAAAACGCAGGGGGATTTCGAAAACGATAACAAAAAGAAAACAGGACATGGGACATCCCTGTTTGACTCCGTGCGTGGTCCTGAAGACTTCATGCTCAGCGCCCCGAATGAAAGTGGCACCCAACTCTAGCACCAGGGAAATCAAGCGCAGTAGCTTGAGTGGGGTGCCCATTCTATCCAAGACGTGGAAAATGAGGTACTTCGGCGGACTATCAAAAGCATGGTAAACATCGAAAGCCAAGATGCTTTCCATTGACCCTATCGCATCCAGGTCATCGAGAAATGTGTGTGTGGCGTGTGCAGTGGACACCCCTTGTCTACCACCGAACTGCTTACTGTGTATGTGGGGGGAGAGGAGGGGGTACAAGGATTTATAAACCCATCTCATGATGAGACGGTAGATGGAGTTGCTCATGGCGATTGGTCTCCATCTGTCGGGATCCTGCCACTGCCCTTTACCTTTGAACAAACAAAAGGTTTCACTAGTCAACCAGATCGTAGGGAGGGTACCCTCGAGGTAGCAAAGACAAACACACTGATGCACAACCGAAAAGACATGGTCGGGCAGCGAAGCCAACAGGTAGGGGGGCACTCCATCAGGGCCTGGGGATTTGCGGCGGGGGGCACGTGCAAGGGCACGGAGCTCATCGACTGAGGGGGGTTCAGGGTCGTGTAACCGTGGACTGTCGGGGATCCATTCGAGTGCGCGCGCGGACCAAGGGTTGTTGCGCTGCAGGATGCGCTGGATTTTGCGTGTGGGGGTGGGCAGGGTGGAGGGGGAGATAGGGGTGAGGAGAGTGTGCTTTACCCTGCGGTAAAACACTTTGGACCGCCTCTTGGCCTGTTTCGCAAGCTGTCTCACAATGTCAGACCAGTCAGTGACATCAATATCTTTTTTTGGCAACTCCTTTTTTTTTGAGTTCGTATCGTGCATAGCCTCGAGCATGCATGCAGACAAAGCTGCATAGGTGGCTTCAACAGACGAAGCGTCCCTAGGGTACGAAACATTCGCAGCGAGGTCAGCAACCTTTTTTTTATAATGGCATAGGTCCCTCCTGTTCCACATGGCGCAGCGTGGTTCCGGCTGCCGGTGTTGGGGCCAGGGTAGGGTATGGACCAGTACAGGGTTATGATCCTGTATGCCGTTCACGGCAGAAAAATCAGGGGTGGCTGCGTCAGTCACCCGGAAGAGTGAGGTGAAGAGTCGAGAGCCGTAAGCACGGTCCAGGTAGCTTTTGGTGCCCCCGTACCGGCGTACTCGCGTGTAAGGCGTGGATACACATTGCGGTCTCACCAAGTCGACCATGGCTCCAGAACGTTCTCGTGCAATGAGCCATGGCCACAGGTTAGGCTGAATGGCAGTGGTGTCGGTGCTCCGTGTGACCCCGTTGTAGTCACCCAAGATTATTGAGCAGGTTTGCAGAAGAGGCGCAAGGGCTTTCTCACACTGGGGGCGCTCCTTAGAGCTATGGGGGCCGTAGAAGGAGCATACGTTGACTTCAGGTAGGAGGGGGTCACTAAGAAGTGAGAGTTGTGCAGAGATCAGTCTACCTGGGATATGAACCTTCATAACCGGGGCGGTGGGTGCGATTGACGTGTGTATGAGCAAGGCAACCCCTTCTTTCGAAGAGGGAGAACTGATCAGGAGGTGGTAACCCCAATAGCGGGCAACCCTCTCGTGGTCCCGAGTAGTAGAAAGTGAGCTGGGCCTATATTTCTGTAGAGAGATAGTGTGTGGGAGTTGCTGGTATCCACCCAGGAGGTGGCACAGCCTGTATGGTGTAATTTCCACCCCTCCGACGTTTAGCGAGCTGTAGGTGAGCGTGGGGTATGTCTGTGGGCGCGCGGAACAGGTGGGGTCGGGGGGTGGGGGGCGGTTGTGGGAGGGCAGGGCGGGTGGTGTGCCAGGAGGTGGTGCGTGTGCAGGGGGTGTGAGACCTGAAGCGGCCGTTTGCAGAACTGATAGTTCAGCAGTCGTTGAGGCCGATTCCAGATGTGCTGACAGTGAGCACGAGGACGGCGGTGGTGTTGATGCTGAGAGAAGGGGGGGGAGTGTTGGGGGCAGCGGGGGAGACAACAAGGCGAGGATACGGGCCATTGCAGGGGCGAGTACCAGCACAAGAGAAATTCGAATGACGCAATAGGAGCGCGCTGCACGCCGGGCGGCATCAAAAACACCAACGAAAATGGCAACGAAGCAGTACCATGTGTGGGTGAATGAAGGGGGAGGGCACCAGGCCACCAAGGCGTCGGACAGTGCCGAGTAGGTCGTGACGAGCAGTCGCGGGGTGCGAAGCAGAACGTCAACAGGTACTGGACATCGTGACTGAGCCCTGGCGGAAAAAGGCGAAGATGTAGCTTGGGTGGAGCTAGATGGATGCGGGTGGGGGTGGGCGAAAACCGGGTTTTTGGGACAGGGCCTCAGAGTGGGTCTCGCCGTCATCCCCTCGGCTGCGTTTCACCTGTCCAGTCATTCTGTCGTCCTCCTGATCAGTGCCTTGAATCGACGGGACGGGAGAGACATGGCTCAAGTCAGGGGCGGTGCGGATCATGTCGGGGATGTTTAGGGACGACATTGGAGGGATTGCTGCCAGATTGGACTCGTTCAGTTGTGGGGGGGGAGTGGGGCAAGGCGGAGCCGTTCCAAACGATCAGTAATGGAAGTCGTCAGGTCCATCGAAACAGAGCCGGAGGTAATGAAAACAGGACCTGGGAGCGTCGCGCCGAAGGCGGCATAGGCGGATTCATTCGCCTGGTATCTAATCAGTAGAAGACCAGCCTGTCAGAAGAGTTGATGGGAATGCACCGGCCCAAAAGTGGCAACGGACTGTAATACATCAGGCACAGAAAAGGCCGGGGAAAAACGGACCAGGGCGTAAGGGGCCTCTACGGAGCGCACAACGTCCCTGGCGTGCACTCGCTGGTGCGTGACTGCGGAGATAACGAGCATGTCCCCCAGTTCCTCTATTTCTTGAATGGTTGGTTGGAGTAAAATGTCCTCTTTGACCATTACGAGCACATCGTATTTGTTGAGGAAAATTACAAACTCCAATTTCTTTTTGAGATGGGGATTCATTTCAATGGCAGTTCTTATTTCATTGGCGGGCATTTTGCTCCGCCTGGGCGCGCCTTTGCGAAATGGAGGTTGGTGCGTCACAATCACCGAGGCCTCTTTAATGGAAGAGTGGAGTAGGCCGAAGTGGACGTCCATATCCGCCAGAGCCATTTGCTCTTCATAAAATTTTGCGAGGACCTCAAGCGGCACGTGAAAGTCATAGACTTTAAAACCATCGGGGGCGGAGGACACTGCGACCGGCCAGTGGCTTTTTGTGATGCGGGGCGCTGTGAGGTTGTGCAGGATGGTGGACGAGTCGTCCGGAGAGAGACCATTAATAAGGAGCATGAGCGGGAGAGACCCGCTTATGCTCCAATGGGTGTCCGCCCCGTCAATGGTGCGTGTGATTTCGTTTGGCACGTCCAGTCTTATTTGGAACAGGGATTGCACGGGGGTAAAAAGCGGTGAGTCAGAGTTGGGGTCGGCGACATAGAGGCGGGGATAAAATTCGACAACTTTAGGGACGTGTCCTTTAGGAAGTTGTGCGGATGTGAGTTGGAAAATAATGAGTGGCATGTCGTGCGGTGATGGTGAGTCTATGACTTCAAGTGTCTCATGATGTCGCTGACCCAAGTGAATGACCGGACATACGACGGAGAGAAAAAGAAAGGGTAGTGACGGAATCAAATCGATTCGTCGGTCAAGAAGTGTTGCCAACTCAGCGTCGGCGCCATTCGACCTAGAAGTGTAGGCAAGCCACACAGTGGTGGTCTTGTTCTGTTTTTTTGCTTCCCTTAACATATTTACTAAGTGTTTGACGTAAGTTTTGTGGGACAAAAACGGTCCCTCGTCGGTAAATGGGGAGAATGCGGGTAGCATAAGAAAAGAAACGAGTCCTATTAATTTGGTCCATTCGAGGCTACCGACATCGGCAATTGAAAGGGACCGCAAAAAGCCCCCGTAGGGTAGCCCGTCACCACTGAGTAGCAGTTGTGGTGATGGGGAGAGAGACCGCAATAGGTCGGCCGGGGGCAAGGGTATGTTATCTAGGTACATGGGCGGATCATTGGAGACCAAGTCAATTCTTGAAAAACGGGATTGGCCTCGGATTGGCAGTTTGTTTGCTTGGACGTCTACCGTTAAATCACGTGCCTCTGGGAATCCATTGGGCAGGGTGCCATGGGGTGTGAAGGCCTTTGCGTGTTTGATTGGGTTGGATGTAGGTGGAACCGTTGCTATAGACTCTTCGGGTTCATCGCCATTTTCCCCCATGCGGGCATCGGAGCTAGTCATACTCAAAGGAGCATGTGCGTGGGGAAGCATAGTAGTGGAAAAGGCACGACGCAATACCTTGTGAGGAGTGGCGTTGCCGCTCGGATCACCATGTGTCTTAGAGCTCCGGGAGCTCTGGTGTGACATGTCATCGTCATCTAGAGAAGAAGGGCCGGGAGGTGGTGCACTTGGGACGGAAGGAGCATCACCATTACCACGTTTCCCTTGAGAGACATCTTTTTTTTCCTTGCGCCGGTCATCATGTGAGCCGGTAAGGTCCACTTGGGCCGGCCCCGAGGGCACATCGGCTCCTTCTTTTTTTTGATCATCTTCGGGTACAAGCACATGGTCATTTTTTTTGTTGATCACGGAGGTACTTATAGGGTCCTTTTTTTTAGCATCCATTTTTTTTGGTGCTCCGGAAGAGGTAGCACTATCACCGGCAATTATAGCATCATCACTTTTTTTTCCATCTTGCAAGGAAGGAGGAAGGGACGGATCTCTCGGGGCTTTGAAGGGATCGTCCGAGGACTCCAATGAGACGCTGGACTTGAGCCGAGCAATGATGGAGCTCTTGTTTGCAATAATGGGAGATACATGAGGTTTCTTCAAAGGCTGAGCCCCGGAGGACAAGGCCTTAGGAGAGATCGAGCGAGAGGAGGGTTTCTTTGCCAAAACCGAGCGGGCTCGGGCAACCGGATTGGGCGGCGGCATAGAAGATGCATTTTTTTATCACTCATATTGCACAGAACCAAGGGCAGAAAAATGCGGTGAAAAAGAAAAAGGATAAAAATAACGCTGCAGCCTGCGATAACGCAGAAAAAAAATCGTCGGCGACTGGGGACAGAAAAAATCCGTCTTCGGTCTCACGCGCGCACGTCGGATGTACTGATGACAGAGTTATTGGCCCAGGGGTACTGATGACAGAGTTCTTGGCCCAGGGGTACTGATGACAGAGTTTTTGGCCCAGGGGTACTGAAGACAGAGTTCCTGGCCCAGGGGTACTGATGACAGAGTTCTTGGCCCAGGGGTCCTGATGACAGCGCTTCCGGCCCAGGGGTACTGATGACAGAGTTCTTGGCCCAGGGGTACTGATGACAGAGTTCTTGGCCCAGGGGTACTGAAGACAGAGTTCTTGGCCCAGGGGTACTGAAGACAGAGTTCTTGGCCCAGGGGTACTGATGACAGAGTCCTTGGCCCAGGGGTACTGATGACAGAGTTCTTGGCCCAGGGGTACTGATGACAGAGTTCTTGGCCCAGGGGTACTGATGACAGAGCTCTTGGCCCTGGGGTACTGATGACAGAGTTCTTGGCCCAGGGGGACTGAAGACAGAGTTCTTGGCCCAGGGGTACTGATGACAGAGTACTTGGCCCAGGGGTACTGATGACAGAGTTCTTGGCCCAGGGGTACTGATGACAGAGTTCCTGGCCCAGGGGTCGGATGACAGAGTTGTTGGCCCAGGGGTACTGATGACAGAGTTCTTGGCCCAGGGGTACTGATGACAAAGTTCTTGGCCCAGGGGTACTGATGACAGAGTTCTTCGCCCAGGGGTACTGATGACAGAGTACTTGGCCCAGGGGTACTGATGACAGAGTTCTTGGCCCAGGGGTACTGAAGACAGAGTTCTTGGCCCAAGGGTACTGAAGACAGAGTTCTTGGCCCAGGGGTACTGATGACAGAGTTCTTGGCCCAAGGGTACTGATGACAGAGTTCTTGGCCCAGGGGTACTGAAGACAGAGTTCTTGGCCCAGGGGTACTGATGACAGAGTTCTTGGCCCCCGGGTACTGAAGACAGAGTTCTATGCCCAGGGGTACTGAAGACAGAGTTCTTGGCCCAGCGGTACTGATGACAGAGTTCTTGGCCCAGGGGTACTGAGGACAGAGTTCTTGGCCCAGGGGTACTGATGACAGAGTTCTTGGCCCAGGGGTACTGATGATAGGGTAGTTGGCCCAGGGGTACTGATGACAGAGTTCTCGGCCCAGGGGTACTGAAGACAGAGTTCTTGGCCCAAGGGTACTGAAGACAGAGTTCTTGGCCCAGGGGTACTGATGACAGAGTTCTTGGCCCTGGGGTACTGAAGACAGAGTTCTCGGCCCTGGGGTACTGATGACAGAGTTCTTGGCCCAGGGGTACTGAAGACAGAGTTCTTGGCCCAGGGGTACTGATGACAGAGTTCTTGGCCCAGAACTACTGATGACAGAGTTCTTGGCCAAGGGGTACTGATGACAGAGTTCTTGGCCCAGGGGTACTGATGACAGATTTCTTGGCCCAGGGGTACTGAAGACAGAGTTCCTGGCCCAGGGGTACTGATGACAGAGTTCTTGGCCCAGGGGTCCTGATGACAGAGTTCTCGGCCCGGGGGTACTGATGACAGATTTCCTGGCCCAGGGGTACTGATGACAGAGTTCTTGGCCCAGGGGTACTCATGACAGAGTTCTTGGCCCAAGGGTACTGAAGACAGAGTTCTTGGCCCAGGGGTACTGAAGACAGAGTTCTTGGCCCAGGGGTACTGATGACAGAGTTCTTGGCCCAGGGGTACTGATGAGAGAGTTCTTGGCCCAGGGGTACTGATGACAGAGTTCTTGGCCCAGGGGTACTGAAGACAGAGTTCTTGGTCCAGGGGTACTGATGACAGAGTTCTTGGCCCAGGGGTCCCGATGACAGAGTTCTTGGCCCAGGGGTACTGATAACAGAGTTCTTGGCCCAGGGGTCCTGATGACAGAGTTCTTGGCCCAGGGGTACTGAAGACAGAGTTCTTGACCCAGGGGTTCTGAAGACAGAGTTCTTGGCCCAGGGGTACTGATGACAGAGTTCTTGGCCCAGGGGTACTGATGACAGAGTTCTTGGCCCAGGGGTACTGAAGACAGAGTTCTTGGCCCAGGGGTACTGAAGACAGAGTTCTTGGCCCAGGGGTACTGATGACGGAGTACTTGGCCCAGGGGTACTGATGACAGAGTCCTTGGCCCAGGGGTACTGATGACAGAGTTCTTGGCCAAGGGGTACTGATGACAGAGTTCTTGGCCCAGGGGTACTGATGACAGAGCTCTTGGCCCTGGGGTACTGATGACAGAGTTCTTGGCCCAGGGGGACTGAAGACAGAGTTCTTGGCCCAGGGGTACTGATGACAGAGTACTTGGCCAAGGGGTACTGATGACAGAGTTCTTGGCCCAGGGGTACTGATGACAGAGTTCCTGGCCCAGGGGTACGGATGACAGAGTTGTTGGCCCAGGGGTACTGATGACAGAGTTCTTGGCCCAGCGGTACTGATGACAAAGTTCTTGGCCCAGGGGTACTGATGACAGAGTTCTTCGCCCAGGGGTACTGATGACAGAGTACTTGGCCCAGGGGTACTGATGACAGAGTTCTTGGCCCAGGGGTACTGAAGACAGAGTTCTTGGCCCAAGGGTACTGAAGACAGAGTTCTTGGCCCAGGGGTACTGATGACAGAGTTCTTGGCCCAAGGGTACTGATGACAGAGTTCTTGGCCCAGGGGTACTGAAAAAAGAGTTCTTGGCCCAGGGGTACCGATGACAGAGTTCTTGGCCCTGGGGTACTGAAGACAGAGTTCTATGGCCAGGGGTACTGAAGACAGAGTTCTTGGCTCAGGGGTACTGATGACAGAGTTATTGGCCCAGGGGTACTGATGACAGAGTTCTTGGCCCAGGGGTACTGATGACAGAGTTTTTGGCCCAGGGGTACTGAAGACAGAGTTCCTGGCCCAGGGGTACTGATGACAGAGTTCTTGGCCCAGGGGTCCTGATGACAGCGTTCTCGGCCCAGGGGTACTGATGACAGAGTTCTTGGCCCAGGGGTACTGATGACAGAGTTCTTAGCCCGGGGGTACTCATGACAGAGTTCTTGGCCCAGGGGTACTGAAGACAGAGTTCTTGGCCCAGGGGTACTGATGACAGAGTTCTTGGCCCAGGGGTACTGATGACAGAGTTCTTGGCCCAGGGGTACTGAAGACAGAGTTCTTGGCCCAGGGGTACTGATGACAGAGTTCTTGGCCCAGGGGTCCTGATGACAGAGTTCTCGGCACAGGGGTACTGATGACAGAGTTCTTGGCCCAGGGGTACTGATGACAGAGTTCGTGGCCCAGGGGTACTCATGACAGACTTCTTGGCCCAGGTGTACTGAAGACAGTTTTCTTAGCCCAGGGGTACTGAAGACAGAGTTCTTGACCCAGGGGTACTGAAGACAGAGTTCTTGGCCCAGGGGTACTGATGACAGAGTTCTTGGCCCAGGGGTACTGATGACAGAGTTCTTGGCCCAGGGGTACTGAAGACAGAGTTCTTGGCCCAGGGGTACTGAAGACAGAGTTCTTGGCCCAGGGGTACTGATGACAGAGTACTTGGCCCAGGGGTACTGATGACAGAGTTCTTGGCCCAGGGGTACTGATGACAGTGTTTCTGGCCCAGGGGTACTGATGACAGAGTCCTTGGCCCTGGGTCACTGATCACAGAGTTCTTGGCCCAGGGGTACTGAACACAGAGTTCTTGGCCCAGGGGTACTGATGACAGAGTTCTTGGCCCAGGGGTACTGAAGACAGAGTTCTTGGCCCAGGGGTACCGATGACAGAGTTCTTGGCCCAGGGGTACGGATGACAGAGTTCTTGGCCCAGGGGTACTGATGACAGAGTTCTTGGCCCAGGGGTACTCATGACAGAGTTCTTGGCCCAGGGGTACTGATGACAGAGTTCTTGGCCCAGGGGTACTGATGACAGAGTTCTTGGCCCAGGGGTACTGATGACAGAGTTCTTGGCCCAGGGGTACTGATGACAGAGTTGCTGGCCCAGGGGTACTGATGACAGTGTTCCTGGCCCTGGGGTACTGATGACAGAACTCTTGGCCCAGGGGTACTGATGACAGAGCTCTTGGCCCTGGGGTACTGATGACAGAGTTCTTGGCCCAGGGGGACTGAACACAGAGTTCTTGGCCCAGGGGTACTGATGACAGAGTACTTGGCCTAGGGGTACTGATGACAGAGTTCTTGGTCCAGGGGTACTGAAGACAGAGTTCTTGGCCCAGGGGTACTGATGACAGAGTTCCTGGCCCAGGGGTACGGATGACAGAGTTGTTGGCCCAGGGGTACTGATGACAGAGTTCTTGGCCCAGCGGTACTAATGACAACGTTCTTGGCCCAGGGGTACTGATGACAGAGTTCTTGGCCCAGGGGTACTGATGACAGAGTACTTGGCCCAGGGGTACCGATGACAGAGATCTTGGCCCAGGGGTACTGAAGACAGAGTTCTTGGCCCAAGGGTACTGAAGACAGAGTTCTTGGCCCAGGGGTACTGATGACAGTGTTCTTGGCCCAAGGGTACTGATGACAGAGTTCTTGGCCCAGGGGTACTGAAGACAGGGTTCTTGGCCCAGGGGTACTGATGACAGAGTTCTTGGCCCTGGGGTACTGAAGACAGAGTTCTTGGCCCTGGGGTACTGATGACAGAGTTCTTGGCCCAGGGGTACTGAAGACAGAGTTCTTGGCTCAGGGGTACTGATGACAGAGTTCTTGGCCCAGGGGTACTGATGACAGAGTTATTGGCCCAGGGGTACTGATGACAGAGTTCTTGGCCCAGGGGTACTGAAGACAGAGTTCTTGGCCCAGGGGTACTGATGACAGAGTTCTTGGCCCAGGGGTACTGATGACAGAGTTCTTGGCCCAGGGGTCCTGATGACAGCGCTCTCGGCACAGGGGTACTGATGACAGAGTTCTTGGCCCAGGGGTACTGATGACAGAGTTCTTGGCCCAGGGGTACTCATGACAGACTTCTTGGCCCAGGTGTACTGAAGACAGTGTTCTTGGCCCAGGGGTACTGAAGACAGAGTTCTTGACCCAGGGGTACTGAAGACAGAGTTCTTGGCCCAGGGGTACTGATGACAGAGTTCTTGGCCCAGGGGTACTGATGACAGAGTTCTTGGCCCAGGGGTACTGAAGACAGAGTTCTTGGCCCAGGGGTACTGAAGACAGAGTTCTTGGCCCAGGGGTACTGATGACAGAGTACTTGGCCCAGGGGTACTGATGACAGAGTTCTTGGCCCAGGGGTACTGATGACAGTGTTCCTGGCCCAGGGGTACTGATGACAGAGTTCTTGGTCCTGGGGTACTGATCACAGAGTTCTTGGCCCAGGGGTACTGAAGACAGAGTTCTTGGCCCAGGGGTACTGATGACAGAGTTCCTGGCCCAGGGGTACTGAAGACAGAGTTCTTGGCCCAGGGGTACCGATGACAGAGTTCTTGGCCCAGGGGTAGGGATGACAGAGTTCTTGGCCCAGGGGTACTGATGACAGAGTTCTTGGCCCAGGGGTACTCATGACAGAGTTGTTGGCCCAGGGGTACTGATGACAGAGTTCTTCGCCCAGGGGTACTGATGACAGAGTACTTGGCCCAGGGGTACTGATGACAGAGTTCTTGGCCCAGGGGTACTGAAGACAGAGTTCTTGGCCCAAGGGTACTGAAGACAGAGTTCTTGGCCCAGGGGTACTGATGACAGAGTTCTTGGCCCAAGGGTACTGATGACAGAGTTCTTGGCCCAGGGGTACTGAAGACAGAGTTCTTAGCCCAGGGGTACTGATGACAGAGTTCTTGGCCCTGGGGTACTGAAGACAGAGTTCTATGCCCAGGGGTACTGAAGACAGAGTTCTTGGCCCAGCGGTACTGATGACAGAGTTCTTGGCCCAGGGGTACTGAGGACAGAGTTCTTGGCCCAGGGGTACTGATGACAGAGTTCTTGGCCCAAGGGTACTGATGATAGGGTACTTGGCCCAGGGGTACTGATGACAGAGTTCTCGGCCCAGGGGTACTGAAGACAGAGTTCTTGGCCCAAGGGTACTGAAGACAGAGTTCTTGGCCCAGGGGTACTGATGACAGAGTTCTTGGCCCTGGGGTACTGAAGACAGAGTTCTCGGCCCTGGGGTACTGATGACAGAGTTCTTGGCCCAGGGGTACTGAAGACAGAGTTCTTGGCCCAGGGGTACTGATGACAGAGTTCTTGGCCCAGAAGTACTGATGACAGAGTTCTTGGCCAAGGGGTACTGATGACAGAGTTCTGGGCCCAGGGGTACTGATGACAGATTTCTTGGCCCAGGGGTACTGAAGACAGAGTTCCTGGCCCAGGGGTACTGATGACAGAGTTCTTGGCCCAGGGGTCCTGATGACAGAGTTCTCGGCCCGGGGGTACTGATGACAGATTTCCTGGCCCAGGGGTACTGATGACAGAGTTCTTGGCCCAGGGGTACTCATGACAGAGTTCTTGGCCCAAGGGTACTGAAGACAGAGTTCTTGGCCCAGGGGTACTGAAGACAGAGTTCTTGGCCCAGGGGTACTGATGACAGAGTTCTTGGCCCAGGGGTACTGATGAGAGAGTTCTTGGCCCAGGGGTACTGATGACAGAGTTCTTGGCCCAGGGGTACTGAAGACAGAGTTCTTGGCCCAGGGGTACTGATGACAGAGTTCTTGGCCCAGGGGTCCTGATGACAGAGTTCTTGGCCCAGGGGTACTGATAACAGAGTTCTTGGCCCAGGGGTCCTGATGACAGAGTTCTTGGCCCAGGGGTACTGAAGACAGAGTTCTTGACCCAGGGGTACTGAAGACAGAGTTCTTGGCCCAGGGGTACTGATGACAGAGTTCTTGGCCCAGGGGTACTGATGACAGAGTTCTTGGCCCAGGGGTACTGAAGACAGAGTTCTTGGCCCAGGGGTACTGAAGACAGAGTTCTTGGCCCAGGGGTACTGATGACAGAGTACTTGGCCCAGGGGTACTGATGACAGAGTCCTTGGCCCAGGGGTACTGATGACAGAGTTCTTGGCCAAGGGGTACTGATGACAGAGTTCTTGGCCCAGGGGTACTGATGACAGAGCTCTTGGCCCTGGGGTACTGATGACAGAGTTCTTGGCCCAGGGGGACTGAAGACAGGGTTCTTGGCCCAGGGGTACTGATGACAGAGTACTTGGCCAAGGGGTACTGATGACAGAGTTCTTGGCCCAGGGGTACTGATGACAGAGTTCCTGGCCCAGGGGTACGGATGACAGAGTTCTTGGCCCAGGGGTACTGATGACAGAGTTCTTGGCCCAGCGGTACTGATGACAAAGTTCTTGGCCCAGGGGTACTGATGACAGAGTTCTTGGCCCAGGGGTACTGATGACAGAGCTGTTGGCCCTGGGGTACTGATGACAGACTTCTTGGCCCAGGGGTATTGATGACAGATTTCTTGGCCCAGGGGTACTGAAGACAGAGTTCTTGGCCCAGGGGTCCTGATGACAGAGTACTTGGCCCGGGGGTACTGATGACAGAGTTCTTGGCCCAGGGGTACTGAAGACAGTGTTCTTGGCCCAGGGGTACTGAAGATAGAGTTCTTGGCCCAGTGGTACTGATGACAGAGCTGTTGGCCCTGGGGTACTGATGACAGAGTTCTTGGCCCAGGGGTACTGATGACGGAGTTCTTGGCCCAGGGGTACTGATGACAGAGTACTTGGCCCAGGGGTATTGATGACAGAGTGCTTGCCCCAGGGGTACTGAAGACAGAGTTCTTGGCCCAGGGGTACCGATGACAGAGTTTTTGGCCCAGGGGTACGATGGACGGAGTTCTTGGCCCAGGGGTACTGATGACAGAGTTCTTGGCCCAGGGGTACTGAAGACAGAGTTCTTGGCCCAGGGGTACTGAAGACGGAGTTCTTGGCCCAAGGGGTACTGATGATAGAGTTCTTGGCCCAGGGGTGCTGATGACAGAGTTCCTGGCCCAGGGGTACTGAAGACAGAGTTCTTGGCCCTGGGGTACTGATGACAGAGTACTTGGCCGAGGGGTACTGATGACAGAGTTGTTGGCCAGGGGGTACTGATGACAGAGTTCTTGGCCCAGGGGTACCGATGACAGAGTTCTTGGCCCAGGGGTACTGATGACAGAGTTCTTGGCCCAGGGGTACTGATGACAGAGTTCTTGGCCCAGGGGTATCGAAGACAGAGTTCTTGGCCCAGGGGTACTGATGAGAGAGTTCTTGGCCCTGGGGTACTGAAGACAGAGCTCTTGGCCCTGGGGTACTGATGACAGAGTTCTTGGCCCAGGGGTACTGAAGACAGAGTTCTTGGTCCAGGGGTACTGATGACAGAGTTCTTGGCCCAGGGGTACTCATGACAGAGTTCTTGGCCCAGGGTTACTGAAGACAGAGTTCTTGGCCCAGGGGTACTCAAGGCAGAGTTCTTGGCCCAGGGGTACTGAAGACAGAGTTCTTGGCCCAGGGGTACTGATGACAGAGTTCTTGGCCCAGGGGTATTGATGACAGAGTTCTTGGCCCAGGGGTACTGATGACAGAGTTCTTGGCCCAGGGGTACTGATGACAGAGGTCGTGGCCCAGGGGTACTGATGACAGAGTTCTGGGCGCAGGGGTACTGATGACAGAGTTCTTGGCCCAGGGGTACTGAAGACAGAGTTCTTGGCCCAGGGGTACTGATGACAGAGTTCTTGGCCCAGGGGTACTGAAGACAGAGTTCTTGGCCCAGGGGTACTGATGGCAGAGTTCTTGGCCCAGGGGTACTGAAGACAGAGTTCTTGGCCCAGGGGTACTGATGACAGAGTTCTTGGCCCAGGGGTACTGATGACAGACTTCTTGGCCCAGGGGTATTGATGACAGAGTTCTTGGCCCAGGGGTACTGATGACAGAGTTCTTGGCCCAGGGGTACTGATGACAGAGTTCTTGGCCCAGGGGTACTGATGACAGAGTTCTTGGCCCAGGGGTACTGATGACAGAGTTCGTGGCCCAGGGGTACTGATGACAGAGTTCTTGGCCCAGCGGTACTGATGACAGAGTTCTCGGCCCAGGGGTACTGATGACAGAGTTCCTGGCCCAGGGGTACTGATGACAGAGTTCCTGGCCCAGGGGTACTGATGACAGAGTTCTTGGCCCAGGGGTATTGATGTCAGAGTTGTTGGCCCAGGGGTACTGATGACAGAGTTCTTGGCCCAGGGGTACTGATAACAGAGTTCTTGGCCCAGGAGTACTGAAGACAGAGTTCTTGGCCCAGGGGTACTGATGACACAGTTCTTGGCCCAGGGGTACTGAAGACAGAGTTCTTGGCCCAGGGGTACTGAAGACAGATTTCGTGGCCCAGGGGTACTGAAAAAAGAATTCTTCGCCCAGGGGTACTGAAGACAGAGTTCTTGGCCCAGGGTTACTGAAGACAGAGTTCTTGGCCCGGGAGTACTGATGACAGAGTTCTTGGCCCAGGGGTACTGATGACAGAGTTCTTGGCCGAGGGGTACTGATGACAGAATTCTTGGCCCAGGGGTACTGATGACAGAGTTCTTGGCCAAGGGGTACTGATGACAGAGTTCTTGGCCCAGGGGTACTGATGACAGAGTTCTTGGCCCAGGGGTATTGATGACAGAGTTCTTGGCCCAGGGGTACTGATGACAGAATTCTTGGCCCGGGGTCCTGATGACAGAGTTCTTGGCCCAAGGGTACTGATGACAGAGTTCTTGTTCCAGGGGTATTGATGACAGAGTTCCTGGGCCAGGGGTACTGAAGACAGATTTCTTGGCCCAGGGGTACTGATAACAGAGTTCTTGGCCCAGGGGTACTGAAGACAGAGTTCTCGGCCCAGGGGTACTGATGACACAGTTCTTCGCCCAGGGGTACTGAAGACAGAGTTCTTGGCCCAGGGGTACTGAAGACAGATTTTTTGGCCCAGGGGTCCTGAAAACAGAGTTCTCGGCCCAGGGGTACTGAGGACAGAGTTCTTGGCCCAGGGGTACTGAAGACAGAGTTCTTGACCCAGGGGTACTGATGACACGGTTCTTGGCCCAGGGATACTGATGACAGAGTTCTTGGCCCAGGGGTTCTGATGACAGAGTTCTTGGCCCAGGGGTACTGATGACAGAATTCGTGGCCCAGGGGTACTGATGACAGAGTTCTTGGCCCAGGGGTACTGATGACAGAGTTCTTGGCCCAGGGGTACTGATGACAGAGTTCCTCGCCCAGGGGTACTGAAGACAGAGTTCTTGGCCCAGAGGTACTGATGACAGTGTTCTTCGCCCAGGGGTACTGATGACAGAGTTCTTGCCCCAGGGCTACTGAAAGCACAGTTCTTGGCCCAGGGGTACTGAAGACAGAGTTCTTGGCCCAGGGGTACTGAAGACAGAGTTCGTGGCCCAGGGGTACTGATGACAGAGTTACTGGCACAGGGGTACTGAAGACAGAGTTCTTGGCCCAGGGGTACTGATGACAGAGTTCTTGGCCCAGGGGTACTGAAGACAGAGTTCTTGGCTCAGGGGTACCGATGACAGAGTTCTTGGCCAAGGGGTACTGATGACAGAGTTCTTGGCCCAGGGGTACTGAAGACAGAGTTCTTGGCCCAGGGGTACTGATGACAGAGTTCTTGGCCCAGCGGTAGTGATGACAGAGTTCTTGGCCCAGGGGTAGTGATGACAGAGTTCTTGGCCGAGGGGTACTGATGACAGAGTTGTTGGCCCAGGGGTACTCAAGACAGAGTTCCTGGCCCAGGGGTACTGATGACAGAGTTCTAGACCCAGGGGTACTGATGACAGAGTTCTTGGTCCAGGGGTACTGATGACAGATTTCTTGGCCCAGGGGTACTGACGACAGAGTTCTTGGCCCAGGAGTACTGATGACAGAGTTCTTGGCCCAGGGGTACTGATGACAGAGTTATTGGCCCAGGGGTACTGATGACAGAGTTCTTGGCCCAGGGGTACTGATGACAGAGTTCTTGGCCCAGGGGTACTGAAGACAGAGTTCTTGGCCCAGGGGTACCAAAGATAGAGTTCTTGGCCCAGAGGTACTCATGACAGAGTTCTTGGCCCAGGGGTACTGATGACAGAGTTCTAGACCCAGGGGTACTGATGACACAGCTCTTGGCCCAGGGGTCCTGATGACAGAGTTGTTGGTACCCTGGGCCAAGAACTCTATCATCAGTACCCCTGGGCCAAGAACTCTGTCTTCAGTACCACTGGGCCAAGAACTCTGTCATCAGTACCCCTGGGCCAGGAACTCTGTCATCAGTACCCCTGGGCCAGGAACTCTGTCATCAGTACCCCTGGGCCAAGAACTCTGTCATCAGTACCCCTGGGCCAAGAACTCTGTCATCAGTACCCCTGGGCCAAGAACTCTGTCGTCAGTAGCCCTGGGTCAATAACTCTGTCATCAGTACCGCTGGGCCAAGAACTCTGTCATCAGGACCCCCGGGCCAAGAACTCTGTCTTCAGTACCCCTGGGCCAAGAACTCTGTCATTAGTACCCCTGGGCCAAGAACTCTGTCATCAGTACCCCTGGGGTACTGAAGACAGAGTTCTTGGCCCAGGGGTACTGATGACAGACTTCTTGGCCCAGGGGTACTGATGACAGAGTTCTTGGTCCCGAGGTACTGAAGACAGAGCTCTTGGCCCAGGGGTACTGAAGACAGAGTTCTTGGCCCAGGGGTACTGATGACAGAGTTCTTGGCCCAGCGGTACTGATGACAGAGTTATTGACCCAGGGCTACTGACGACAGAGTTCTTGGCCCAGGGGTACTGATGACAGAGTTCTTGGCCCAGGGGTACTAATGACAGAGTTCTTGGCCCAGGGGTACTGATGACAGAGTTCCTGGCCCAGGGGTACTGATGACAGAGTTCTTGGCCCAGGGGTACTGATGACAGAGTTCTTGGCTTAGAGGTACTGATGACAGAGTTCTTGGCCCAGGGGTACTGATGACAGAGTTCTTGGCCGAGGGGTACTAATGAGAGAGTTCTAGACCCAGGGGTACTGAAGACAGATTTCTTGGCCCAGGGGTACTGAAGACAGAGTTCTTGGCCCAGGGGTACTGCTGACAGAGTTCTTGGCCCAGGGGTACTGATGACAGAGTTCTTGGCCCAGGGGTACTGATGACAGAGTTCTTGGCCCAGGGGTACTGAAGACAGAGCTCTTGGCCCAGGGGTACTCAAGATAGAGTTCTTGGCCCAGAGGTACTCATGACAGAGTTCTTGGCCCAGGGGTACTGATGACAGAGTTCTAGACCCAGGGGTACTGATGACAGAGTTTTTGACCCAGGGGTACTGAAGACAGATTTCTTGGCCCAGGGGTACTGATGACAGAGTGCTTGGCCCAGGGGTACTGATGACAGAGCTCTTGGCCCAGGGGTAGTGATGACAGAGTTCTTGTCCCAGGGGTACTGAAGACAGAGTTCTTGGCCCAGGGGTACTGGAGACAGAGTTCTTGGCCCAGGGGTACTGAAGACAGAGTTCTTGGCCCAGGGGTACTGAAGACAGAGTCTTTGGCCCAGGGGTACTGAAGACAGATTTCTTGGCCCAGGGGTACTGATGACAGCGTTCGTGGCCCAGGGGTACTGATGACAGAGCTCTTGGCCCAGGGGTAGTGATGACAGAGTTCTTGTCCCAGGGGTACTGAAGACAGAGTTCTTGGCCCAGGGGTACTGGAGACAGAGTTCTTGGCCCAGGAGTACTGAAGACAGAGTTCTTGGCCCAGGGGTACTGAAGACAGAGTTTTTGGCCCAGGGGTACTGAAGACAGAGTTCTTCGCCCAGGGGTACTGATGACAGAGTTCGTGGCCCAGGGGTACTGATGACAGAGTTCTTGGCCCAGGGGTACTGATAACAGAGTTCTTGTCCCAGGGGTACTGATGACAGAGTTCTTGGCCCAGGAGTACTGATGACAGGGTTCTTGGCCCAGGGGTACTGATGACAGAGTTCTTGACCCAGAGGTACTGAAGACAGAGTTCTTGGCCCAAGGGTACTGATGACAGAGTTCTTGGCCGAGGGGTACTAATGAGAGAGTTCTAGACCCAGGGGTACTGATGACGGAGTTCTCGGCCCAGGGGTACCGATTACAGAGTTCTTGGGCCAGGGGTACTGATGACAGAGTTCCTGGCCCAGGGGTACTGATGACAGAGTTCTTGGCCCAGGGGTACTGATGACAGATTTCGTGTCCCAGGGGTACTGACGAGAGAGTTCTGGACCGGGGGGTACTGATGACAGAGTTGTTGGCCCAGGGGCACTGATGACATAGTTGTTGGCCCAGGGGTACGGATGACAGAGTTCTAGGCCCAGGGGTACTGATGACAGAGTTCCTGGCCCAGGGGTACTCATGAGAGAGTTCTAGACCAAGGGGTACTGATGACAGAGTTCTTGGCCAAGGGGTACTGATGACAGAGTTCTTGGGCCAGGGTTACTGATGACAGAGTTCTTGGCCCAGGGGTACTGATGTAAAGGTTCTTGGCCCAGGGGTACTGATCAGAGAGTTCTAGACCCAGGGGTACTGATGACAGAGTTCTTGGCCCAGGGGTACTGATGACAGAGTTCTTGGCCCAGGGGTACTGATGACAGAGTTCTTGGTCCAGGGGTACTGATGACAGAGTTCTTGGCCCAGGGGTACTGAAGACAGAGTTCTTGGCCCAGGGGTATTGATGACAGAGCTCTTGGCCCAGGGGTACTGATGAGAGACTTCTTCACCCACGGGTACTGATGACAGAGTTCTTGGCCCAGGGGTACTGATGAGAGACTTCTTGACCCACGGGTACTGATGACAGAGTTCTTGGCCCAGGGGTACTGATGACAGAGTTCTTGGCCCAGGGGTACTGATGACAGAGTTATTGACCCAGGGCTACTGACGACAGTATTCTTGGCCCAGGGGTACTGATGACAGAGTTCTTGGCCCAGGGGTACTGATGACAGAGTTCTTGGCCCAGGGGTAGTGATGACAGAGTTCTTGGCCCAGGGGTACTGATGACAGTGTTCCTGGCCCAGGGGTACTGATGACAGAGTTCTTGGCCCAGGGGTACTGATGACAGAGTTCTTGGCTTAGAGGTACTGATGACAGAGTTCTTAACCCAGAGGTACTGAAGACAGAGTTCTTGGCCCAAGGGTACTGATGACAGAGTTCTTGGCCGAGGGGTACTAATGAGAGAGTTCTAGACCCAGGGGTACTGATGACGGAGTTCTCGGCCCAGGGGTACCGATTACAGAGTTCTTGGGCCAGGGGTACTGATGACAGAGTTCCTGGCCCAGGGGTACTTATGACAGAGTTCTTGGCCCAGGGGTACTGATGACAGATTTCGTGTCCCAGGGGTACTGACGAGAGAGTTCTGGACCGGGGGGTACTGATGACAGAGTTGTTGGCCCAGGGGCACTGATGACATAGTTGTTGGCCCAGGGGTACGGATGACAGAGTTCTAGGCCCAGGGGTACTGATGACAGAGTTCCTGGCCCAGGGGTACTCATGAGAGAGTTCTAGACCAAGGGGTACTGATGACAGAGTTCTTGGCCAAGGGGTACTGATGACAGAGTTCTTGGGCCAGGGTTACTGATGACAGAGTTCTTGGCCCAGGGGTACTGATGTAAAGGTTCTTGGCCCAGGGGTACTGATCAGAGAGTTCTAGACCCAGGGGTACTGATGACAGAGTTCTTGGCCCAGGGGTACTGATGACAGAGTTCTTGGCCCAGGGGTACTGATGACAGAGTTCTTGGTCCAGGGGTACTGATGACAGAGTTCTTGGCCCAGGGGTACTGAAGACAGAGTTCTTGGCCCAGGGGTATTGATGACAGAGCTCTTGGCCCAGGGGTACTGATGAGAGACTTCTTCACCCACGGGTACTGATGACAGAGTTCTTGGCCCAGGGGTACTGATGAGAGACTTCTTGACCCACGGGTACTGATGACAGAGTTCTTGGCCCAGGGGTACTGATGACAGAGTTCTTGGCCCAGGGGTACTGATGACAGAGTTATTGACCCAGGGCTACTGACGACAGTATTCTTGGCCCAGGGGTACTGATGACAGAGTTCTTGGCCCAGGGGTACTGATGACAGAGTTCTTGGCCCAGGGGTAGTGATGACAGAGTTCTTGGCCCAGGGGTACTGATGACAGAGTTCCTGGCCCAGGGGTACTGATGACAGAGTTCTTGGCCCAGGGCCACTGATGACAGAGTTCTTGGCTTAGAGGTACTGATGACAGAGTTCTTGGCCCAGGGGTACTGATGACAGAGTTCTTGGCCGAGGGGTACTAATGAGAGAGTTCTAGACCCAGGGGTACTGAAGACAGAGTTCTTGGCCAAGGGGTACTGATGACAGAGTTCTTGGCCCAGGGGTACTGAAGACAGAGTTCTTGGCCCAGGGGTACTGATGACAGAGTTCTTGGCCCAGCGGTAGTGATGACAGAGTTCTTGGCCCAGGGGTAGTGATGACAGAGTTCTTGGCCGAGGGGTACTGATGACAGAGTTGTTGGCCCAGGGGTACTCAAGACAGAGTTCCTGGCCCAGGGGTACTGATGACAGAGTTCTAGACCCAGGGGTACTGATGACAGAGTTCTTGGTCCAGGGGTACTGATGACAGATTTCTTGGCCCAGGGGTACTGACGACAGAGTTCTTGGCCCAGGAGTACTGATGACAGAGTTCTTGGCCCAGGGGTACTGATGACAGAGTTATTGGCCCAGGGGTACTGATGACAGAGTTCTTGGCCCAGGGGTACTGATGACAGAGTTCTTGGCCCAGGGGTACTGAAGACAGAGTTCTTGGCCCAGGGGTACCAAAGATAGAGTTCTTGGCCCAGAGGTACTCATGACAGAGTTCTTGGCCCAGGGGTACTGATGACAGAGTTCTAGACCCAGGGGTACTGATGACACAGCTCTTGGCCCAGGGGTCCTGATGACAGAGTTGTTGGTACCCTGGGCCAAGAACTCTATCATCAGTACCCCTGGGCCAAGAACTCTGTCTTCAGTACCACTGGGCCAAGAACTCTGTCATCAGTACCCCTGGGCCAGGAACTCTGTCATCAGTACCCCTGGGCCAGGAACTCTGTCATCAGTACCCCTGGGCCAAGAACTCTGTCATCAGTACCCCTGGGCCAAGAACTCTGTCATCAGTACCCCTGGGCCAAGAACTCTGTCGTCAGTAGCCCTGGGTCAATAACTCTGTCATCAGTACCGCTGGGCCAAGAACTCTGTCATCAGGACCCCCGGGCCAAGAACTCTGTCTTCAGTACCCCTGGGCCAAGAACTCTGTCATTAGTACCCCTGGGCCAAGAACTCTGTCATCAGTACCCCTGGGGTACTGAAGACAGAGTTCTTGGCCCAGGGGTACTGATGACAGACTTCTTGGCCCAGGGGTACTGATGACAGAGTTCTTGGTCCCGAGGTACTGAAGACAGAGCTCTTGGCCCAGGGGTACTGAAGACAGAGTTCTTGGCCCAGGGGTACTGATGACAGAGTTCTTGGCCCAGCGGTACTGATGACAGAGTTATTGACCCAGGGCTACTGACGACAGAGTTCTTGGCCCAGGGGTACTGATGACAGAGTTCTTGGCCCAGGGGTACTGATGACAGAGTTCCTGGCCCAGGGGTACTGATGACAGAGTTCTTGGCCCAGGGGTACTGATGACAGAGTTCTTGGCTTAGAGGTACTGATGACAGAGTTCTTGGCCCAGGGGTACTGATGACAGAGTTCTTGGCCGAGGGGTACTAATGAGAGAGTTCTAGACCCAGGGGTACTGAAGACAGATTTCTTGGCCCAGGGGTACTGAAGACAGAGTTCTTGGCCCAGGGGTACTGCTGACAGAGTTCTTGGCCCAGGGGTACTGATGACAGAGTTCTTGGCCCAGGGGTACTGATGACAGAGTTCTTGGCCCAGGGGTACTGAAGACAGAGCTCTTGGCCCAGGGGTACTCAAGATAGAGTTCTTGGCCCAGAGGTACTCATGACAGAGTTCTTGGCCCAGGGGTACTGATGACAGAGTTCTAGACCCAGGGGTACTGATGACAGAGTTTTTGACCCAGGGGTACTGAAGACAGATTTCTTGGCCCAGGGGTACTGATGACAGAGTGCTTGGCCCAGGGGTACTGATGACAGAGCTCTTGGCCCAGGGGTAGTGATGACAGAGTTCTTGTCCCAGGGGTACTGAAGACAGAGTTCTTGGCCCAGGGGTACTGGAGACAGAGTTCTTGGCCCAGGGGTACTGAAGACAGAGTTCTTGGCCCAGGGGTACTGAAGACAGAGTCTTTGGCCCAGGGGTACTGAAGACAGATTTCTTGGCCCAGGGGTACTGATGACAGCGTTCGTGGCCCAGGGGTACTGATGACAGAGCTCTTGGCCCAGGGGTAGTGATGACAGAGTTCTTGTCCCAGGGGTACTGAAGACAGAGTTCTTGGCCCAGGGGTACTGGAGACAGAGTTCTTGGCCCAGGAGTACTGAAGACAGAGTTCTTGGCCCAGGGGTACTGAAGACAGAGTTTTTGGCCCAGGGGTACTGAAGACAGAGTTCTTCGCCCAGGGGTACTGATGACAGAGTTCGTGGCCCAGGGGTACTGATGACAGAGTTCTTGGCCCAGGGGTACTGATAACAGAGTTCTTGTCCCAGGGGTACTGATGACAGAGTTCTTGGCCCAGGAGTACTGATGACAGGGTTCTTGGCCCAGGGGTACTGATGACAGAGTTCTTGACCCAGAGGTACTGAAGACAGAGTTCTTGGCCCAAGGGTACTGATGACAGAGTTCTTGGCCGAGGGGTACTAATGAGAGAGTTCTAGACCCAGGGGTACTGATGACGGAGTTCTCGGCCCAGGGGTACCGATTACAGAGTTCTTGGGCCAGGGGTACTGATGACAGAGTTCCTGGCCCAGGGGTACTGATGACAGAGTTCTTGGCCCAGGGGTACTGATGACAGATTTCGTGTCCCAGGGGTACTGACGAGAGAGTTCTGGACCGGGGGGTACTGATGACAGAGTTGTTGGCCCAGGGGCACTGATGACATAGTTGTTGGCCCAGGGGTACGGATGACAGAGTTCTAGGCCCAGGGGTACTGATGACAGAGTTCCTGGCCCAGGGGTACTCATGAGAGAGTTCTAGACCAAGGGGTACTGATGACAGAGTTCTTGGCCAAGGGGTACTGATGACAGAGTTCTTGGGCCAGGGTTACTGATGACAGAGTTCTTGGCCCAGGGGTACTGATGTAAAGGTTCTTGGCCCAGGGGTACTGATCAGAGAGTTCTAGACCCAGGGGTACTGATGACAGAGTTCTTGGCCCAGGGGTACTGATGACAGAGTTCTTGGCCCAGGGGTACTGATGACAGAGTTCTTGGTCCAGGGGTACTGATGACAGAGTTCTTGGCCCAGGGGTACTGAAGACAGAGTTCTTGGCCCAGGGGTATTGATGACAGAGCTCTTGGCCCAGGGGTACTGATGAGAGACTTCTTCACCCACGGGTACTGATGACAGAGTTCTTGGCCCAGGGGTACTGATGAGAGACTTCTTGACCCACGGGTACTGATGACAGAGTTCTTGGCCCAGGGGTACTGATGACAGAGTTCTTGGCCCAGGGGTACTGATGACAGAGTTATTGACCCAGGGCTACTGACGACAGTATTCTTGGCCCAGGGGTACTGATGACAGAGTTCTTGGCCGAGGGGTACTAATGAGAGAGTTCTAGACCCAGGGGTACTGATGACGGAGTTCTCGGCCCAGGGGTACTGAAGACAGAGTTCTTGGCCCAGGGGTACTGATGACAGAGTTCCTGGCCCAGGGGTACTGATGACAGAGTTCTTGGCCGAGGGGTACTGATGACAGATTTCTTGTCCCAGGGGTACTGATGAGAGAGTTCTCGACCCAGGGGTACTGATGACAGAGTTGTTGGCCCAGGGGTACTGATGACAGAGTTCTTGGCCCAGGGGTACGGATGACAGAGTTCTAGGCCCAGGGGTACTGATGACAGAGTTCCTCGCCCAGGGGTACTGATGAGAGAGTTCTAGACCAAGGGGTACTGATGACAGAGTTCTTGGCCAAGGGGTACTGATGACAGAGTTCTTGGCCCAGGGTTACTGATGACAGAGTTCTTGGCCCAGCGGTACTGATGTAAGGGTTCTTGGCCCAGGGGTACTGATCAGAGAGTTCTAGACCCAGGGGTACTGATCACAGAGTTCTTGGCCCAGGGGTACTGATGACAGAGTTCTTGGCCCAGGGGTACTGATGACAGAGTTCTTGGCCCAGGGGTACTGATGACAGAGTTCTTGGCCCAGGGGTACTGAAGACAGAGTTCTTGGCCCAGGGGTATTGATGACAGAGCTCTTGGCCCAGGGGTACTGATGAGAGACTTCTTCACCCACGGGTACTGATGACAGAGTTCTTGGCCCAGGGGTACTGATGAGAGACTTCTTGACCCACGGGTACTGATGACAGAGTTCTTGGCCCAGGGGTACTGATGACAGAGTTCTTGGCCCAGGGGTACTGATGACAGAGTTCTTGGCCCAGGGGTACTGATGACAGAGGTATTGGCCCAGGGGTACTGATGACAGAGTTCTTGGCCCAGGGGTACTGATGACAGAGTTCTTGTCCCAGGGGTACTGATGACCGAGCTCTTGGCCCAGGGGTACTGATGACAGAGTTCTTGGCCCAGGGGTACTGATGACAGGGTTCTTGGCCCAGGGGTACTGATGACAGAGTTCTTGGCCCAGAGGTACTGATGACAGAGTTCTTGGCCCAGGGGTACTGATGACAGAGTTCTTGGCCAAGGGGTACTAATGAGAGAGTTCTAGACCCAGGGGTACTGATGACAGAGTTCTTGGCCCAGGGGTACTGAAGACAGAGTTCTTGGCCCAGGGGTACTGATGACAGAGTTCCTGGCCCAGGGGTACTGATGACAGAGTTCTTGGCCCAGGGGTACTGATGACAGATTTCTTGTCCCAGGGGTACTGATGAGAGAGTTCTTGGCCCAGGGGTACTGATGACTGAGTTCTTGGCCCACGGGTACTGATGACAGAGTTCTTGGCCCGGGGGTACTGATGAGAGAGTTCTCGGCCCAGGAGTACTGATGACAGAGCTCTTGGCCCAGGGGTACTGATGACAGAGTTCTTGACCCACGGGTACTGATGACAGAGTTCTTGGCCCAGGGGTACTGATGAGAGACTTCTTGACCCGCGGGTACTGATGACAGAGTTCTTGGCCCGGGGGTACTGATGACAGAGTTCTTGGCCCAGGGGTACTGTTGACAGAGTTCTTGGCCCAGGGGTACTGATCAGAGAGTTCTAGACCAGGGGGTACTGATGACAGAGCTTTTGGCCCAGGGGTTCTGAAGACAGAGTCCTTGGCCCAGGGGTACTGATGACAGAGTTCTTGGCCCAGGGGTACTGATGACAGAGTTCTTGGCCCAGGGGTACTGATGACAGAGTTCTTAGCCCAGGGGTACTGACGACAGAGTTCCCGGCCCAGGGGGTTTGATGACAGATTTCTGGGCCCAGGGGTACTGAAGACAGAGTTCTTGGCCCAGGGGTAGGGATGAGAGACTTCTTGACCCACCCGTACTGATGACAGGGTTCTTGGCCCAGGGGTACTGAAGACAGAGTTCTTGGCCCAGGGGTACTGAAGACAGAGTTCTTGGCCCAGGGGTACTGAAGACAGAGTTATTGGCCCAGGGGTACTGATGAGAGACTTCTTTGCCCAGGGGTACTGATCAGAGAGTTCTAGACCCACGGGTACTGATGACAGAGTTCGTGGCCCAGGGGTACTGATGACAGAGTTCTTGGCCCAGGGGTACTGATGACAGAGCCCTTAGCCCAGGTGTACTGACGACAGAGCTCTCCGCCCAGGGGTTTTGATGACAGAGTTTTTGACCCAGGGGTACTGAAGACAGAGTTCTTGGCCCAGGGGTACTGATGAGAGAGTTCTTGACCCACGGGTACTGATGACACAGTTCTTGGCCCAGGGGTACTGATGACAGAGTTCTTGGCCCAGGGGTACTGAAGACAGAGTTCTTGGCCCAGGGGTACTGAAGACAGAGTTCTTGGCCCAGGGTTACTGATGACAGAGGTCTTGGCCCAGGGGTACTGATCAGAGAGTTCTAGACCAAGGGGTACTGATGACAGAGTTCTTGGCGCAGGGGTACTGATGAAAGAGTTATTGGCCCAGGGGTACTGAAGACAGAGTTCTTGGCCCAGGGGTACTGATTAGAGACTTCTGGACCCACGGGTACTGATGACAGAGTTCTTGGCCCAGGGGTACTGAAGAAAGAGTTCTTGGCCCAGGGGTACTGAAGACAGAGTTCTTGGCCCAGGGGTACTGATGACAGAGTTCTTGGCCCAGGGGTACGGAAAACAGAGTTCTTGGCCCAGGGGTACTGATGACAGAGTTCTTGGCCAAGGGGTACTGATGACAGAGTTCTTGGCCCAGGGGTACTGATGACAGAGTTCTTGGCCCAGGGGTACTGAAGACAGAGTTCCTGACCCAGGGCTACTGATGACAGAGTTCTTGGCCTGGGGCTACTGATGACAGAGCTCTTGGCCCAGGGGTACTGAAGACGGAGTTCTTGGCCCAGGCGTACTGATGCCAGAGTTCCTGACCGAGGGGTACTGATGACACAGTTCTTGACCTAGGGGTACTGATGACAGAGTTCTTGGCCCAGGGGTACTGATGACAGAGTTCTTGGCCCAAGGGTACTGATGACAGAGTTCTTGGCCAGGGGGTACTGATGACAGAGTTCTTGGCCCAGGGGTACTGATGACAGAGTTCTTGGCCCAGGGGTACTGATGACAGAGTTCTTAGCCCAGGGGTACTGACGACAGAGTTCCCGGCCCAGGGGGTTTGATGACAGATTTCTTGGCCCAGGGGTACTGAAGACAGAGTTCTTGGCCCAGGGGTAGGGATGAGACACTTCTTGACCCACCGGTACTGATGACAGAGTTCTTGGCCCAGGGGTACTGAAGACAGAGTTCTTGGCCCAGGGGTACTGAAGACAGAGTTCTTGGCCCAGGGGTACTGAAGACAGAGTTATTGGCCCAGGGGTACTGATGAGAGACTTTCTGGCCCAGGGGTACTGATCAGAGAGTTCTAGACCCAGGGGTACTGATGACAGAGTTCTTGGCCCACGGGTACTGATGACAGAGTTCTTGGCCCAGGGGTACTGATGACAGAGCTCTTCGCCCAGGGGTACTGATGACAGAGTTCTTGGCCCAGGGGTACTGATCAGAGAGTTCTAGACCCACGGGTACTGATGACAGAGTTCTTGGCCCAGGGGTACTGATGACAGAGTTCTTGGCCCAGGGGTACTGATGACAGAGCCCTTAGCCCAGGTGTACTGACGACAGAGTTCTCCGCCCAGGGGTATTGATGACAGAGTTCTTGACCCAGGGGTACTGAAGACAGAGTTCTTGGCCCAGGGGTACTGATGAGAGAGTTCTTGACCCACGGGTACTGATGACACAGTTCTTGGCCCAGGGGTACTGAAGACAGAGTTCTTGGCCCAGGGGTACTGAAGAAGGAGTTTTTGGCCCAGGGGTACTGAAGACAGAGTTCTTGGCCCAGGGTTACTGATGACAGAGGTCTTGGCCCAGGGGTACTGATCAGAGAGTTCTAGACCAAGGGGTACTGATGACAGAGTTCTTGGCGCAGGGGTACTGATGAAAGAGCTCTTGGCCCAGGGGTACTGTAGACAGAGTTCTTGGCCCAGGGGTATTGATGACAGAGTTCTTGGCCCAGGGGTACTGAAGACAGAGTTCTTGGCCCAGGGGTACTGATTAGAGACTTCTGGACCCACGGGTACTGATGACAGAGTTCTTGGCCCAGGGGTACTGAAGACAGAGTTCTTGGCCCAGGGGTACTGAAGACAGAGTTCTTGGCCCAGGGGTACTGATGACAGAGTTCTTGGCCCAGGGGTACGGAAAACAGAGTTCTTGGCCCAGGGGTACTGATGCCAGAGTTGTTGGCCAAGGGGTACTGATGACAGAGTTCTTGGCCCAGGGGTACTGATGACAGAGTTCTTGGCCCAGGGGTACTGAAGACAGAGTTATTGGCCCAGGGCTACTGATGACAGAGTTCTTGGCCCAGGGGTACTGATGACAGAGTTCTTGGCCCAGGGGTACTGAAGACAGAGTTCCTGACCCAGGGCTACTGATGACAGAGTTCTTGGCCTGGGGGTACTGATGACAGAGCTCTTGGCCCAGGGGTACTGAAGACGGAGTTCTTGGCCCAGGCGTACTGATGCCAGAGTTCCTGACCAAGGGGTACTGATGACACAGTTCTTGACCTAGGGGTACTGATGACAGAGTTCTTGGCCCAGGGGTACTGATGACAGAGTTCTTGGCCCAAGGGTACTGATGACAGAGTTCTTGGCCAGGGGGTACTGATGACAGAGTTCTTGGCCCAGGGGTACTGATGACAGAGTTCTTGGCCCAGGGGTACTGATGACAGAGTTCTTAGCCCAGGGGTACTGACGACAGAGTTCCCGGCCCAGGGGGTTTGATGACAGAGTTCTTGGCCCAGGGGTACTGAAGACAGAGTTCTTGGCCCAGGGGTAGGGATGAGAGACTTCTTGACCCACCGGTACTGATGACAGAGTTCTTGGCCCAGGGGTACTGAAGACAGAGTTCTTGGCCCAGGGGTACTGAAGACAGAGTTCTTGGCCCAGGGGTACTGAAGACAGAGTTATTGGCCCAGGGGTACTGATGAGAGACTTCCTGGCCCAGGGGTACTGATCAGAGAGTTCTAGACCCAGGGGTACTGATGACAGAGTTCTTGGCCCACGGGTACTGATGACAGAGTTCTTGGCCCAGGGGTACTGATGACAGAGCTCTTCGCCCAGGGGTACTGATGACAGAGTTCTTGGCCCAGGGGTACTGATCAGAGAGTTCTAGACCCACGGGTACTGATGACAGAGTTCTTGGCCCAGGGGTACTGATGACAGAGTTCTTGGCCCAGGGGTACTGATGACAGAGCCCTTAGCCCAGGTGTACTGACGGCAGAGTTCCCCGCCTGGGGGTATTGATGACAGAGTTCTTGACCCAGGGGTACTGAAGACAGAGTTCTTGGCCCAGGGGTACTGATGAGAGAGTTCTTGACCCACGGGTACTGATGACACAGTTCTTGGCCCAGGGGTACTGAAGACAGAGTTCTTGGCCCAGGGGTACTGGAGAAGGAGTTCTTGGCCCAGGGGTACTGAAGACAGAGTTCTTGGCCCAGGGTTACTGATGACAGAGGTCTTGGCCCAGGGGTACTGATCAGAGAGTTCTAGACCAAGGGGTACTGATGACAGAGTTCTTGGCGCAGGGGTACTGATGAAAGAGCTGTTGGCCCAGGGGTACTGTAGACAGAGTTCTTGGCCCAGGGGTATTGATGACAGAGTTCTTGGCCCAGGGGTACTGATTAGAGACTTCTGGACCCACGGGTACTGATGACAGAGTTCTTGGCCCAGGGGTACTGAAGACAGAGTTCTTGGCCCAGGGGTACTGAAGACAGAGTTCTTGGCCCAGGGGTACTGATGACAGAGTTCTTGGCCCAGGGGTACGGAAAACAGAGTTCTTGGCCCAGGGGTACTGATGCCAGAGTTGTTGGCCAAGGGGTACTGATGACAGAGTTCTTGGCCCAGGGGTACTGATGACAGAGTTCTTGGCCCAGGGGTACTGAAGACAGAGTTCCTGACCCAGGGCTACTGATGACAGAGTTCTTGGCCTGGGGGTACTGATGACAGACCTCTTGGCCCAGGGGTACTGAAGACGGAGTTCTTGGCCCAGGCGTACTGATGCCAGAGTTCCTGACCCAGGGGTACTGATGACACAGTTCTTGACCTAGGGGTACTGATGAGTGAGTTCTTGGTCCAGGGGTACTGAAGACAGAGTTCTTGGCCCAGGGGTACTGATGAGAGAGTTCTAGACCCAGGGGTACTGAGGACAGAGTTCTTGGCCCAGGGGTACTGATGACAGAGTTCTAGACCCAGGGATATTAATGACAGAGTTCTTGACCCAGGGGTACTGATGAGAGAGTTCTTGGCCCAGGAGTACTGATGACAGAGTTCTTGGCCCAGGGGTACTGATGACAGAGTTCTTGGCCCAGGGGTACTGATGACAGAGTTCTTGGCCCAGGGGTACTGATGACAGAGTTCTTGGCCCAGGGGTACTGATGACAGAGCTCTTGGCCCAGGGGTACTGATGACAGAGTTCTTGGCCCAGGGGTACTAATGAGAGAGTTCTAGACCCAGGGGTACTGATGACAGAGTTCTTGGCCCAGGGGTACTGATGACAGAGTTCGTGGCCCAGGGGTACTGATGACAGAGTTCTTGGCCCAGGGGTACTGATGACAGAGTTCTTTGCCCAGGGGTACTGATGACCGAGTTCTTGGCCCAGTGGTACTGATGACAGAGTTCTTGGCCCAGGGGTACTGATGAGAGAGTTCGTGGCCCAGGGGTACTGATGACAGAGTTCTTGGCCCAGGGGTACTGATGACAGAGTTCTTGGCCCAGGGGTACTGATGACAGAGTTCTTGGCCCAGGGGTACTGATGACAGAGTTCTCGACCCAGGGGTACTGATGACAGAGTTCTTGGCCCAGGGGTACTGATGACAGAGTTCTTGGCCCAGGGGTACTGATGACAGAGTTCTTGCCCCAGGGGTACTGATGACAGAGTTCTTGGCCCAGGGGTACTGATGAGAGAGTTCTAGACCCAGGGGTACTGATGACAGAGTTCTTGACCCAGGGGTACTGATGACAGAGTTCTTGGCCCAGGGTTACTGATAACAGAGTTCTTGGCCCAGGGGTACTGATGAGAGAGTTCTTGGCCCAGGGGTACTGATCAGAGAGTTCTAGACCCAGGGGTACTGATGACAGAGTTCTTGGCCCAGGGGTACTGATGACAGAGTTCTTGGCCCAGGGGTACTGATGACAGAGTTCTTGGCCCAGGGGTACTGATGACAGAGTTCTTGGCCCAGGGATACTGATAGGAGAGTTCTCGACCCAGGGGTACTTTTCATAGAGTTCTTGGCCCAGGGGTACTGATGACAGAGTTCTTGGCCCAGGGGTACTGATGACAGAGTTCTTGGCCCAGGGGTACTGATGACAGAGTTCTTGGCCCAGGGGTACTGATGAGAGAGGTCTAGACCCAGGGGTACTGATGACAGAGTTCTTGGCCCAGGGGTACTGATGACAGAGTTCTTGGCCCAGGGGTACTGATGACAGAGTTCTTGGCCCAGGGGTACTGATGAGAGAGTTCTTGGCCCAGGGGTACTGATCAGAGAGTTCTAGACCCAGGGGTACTGATGACAGAGTTCTTGGCCCAGGGGTACTGATGACAGAGTTCTTGGCCCAGGGGTGCTGATGACAGAGTTCGTGGCCCAGGGGTACTGATGACAGAGTTCTTGGCCCAAGGGTACTGAAGACAGAGTTCTTGGCTCAGGGGTATTGATGACAGAACTCTTGGCCCAGGAGTACTGAAGACAGAGTTCTTGGCCGAGGGGTACTGATGAGAGACTTCTCCACCCACGGGTACTGATGACAGAGTTCTTGGCCAAGGGCTACTGATGACAGAGTTCTTGGCCGAGGGGGACTGAAGACAGAGTTCTTGGCCCAGGGGTACTGATGACAAAGTTCTTGGCCCAGGGGTACTGATCAGAGAGTTCTAGACCCAGGGGTACTGATGGCAGAATTCTTGGCCCAGGGGTACTGATGTCAGAGTTCTTGGCCCAGGGGTACTGATGACAGTGTTCTTGGCCCAGGGGGACTGATGACAGAGTTCTTGGCCTAGGGGTACTGATGTCAGACTTCTTGACCCACGGGTACTGATGACAGAGTTCTTGGCCCAGGGGTACTGAAGATAGAGTTCTTGGCCTAGGGGTACTGAAGACAGAGTTCTTGGCCCAGGGCTACTGAAGACAGAGTTCTTGGCCCAGGGTTACTGATGACAGAGTTCTTGGCCCAGGGGTACTGATGAGGAAGTTCTTGGCCCAGGGGTACTGATCAGAGAGTTCTAGACCCAAGGGTACTGATGACAGAGCTCTTGCCCCAGGGGTACTGATGATAGAGTTCTTGGCCCAGGGGTACTGATGACAGATTTCTTCGCCCAGGGGTACTGATGACAGAGTTCTTGGCCCAGGGGTACTGATCAGAGAGTTCTAGACCCAGGGGTACTGATGACAGAGTTCTTGGCCCAGGGGTACTGATGACAAAGTTCTTGGCCCAGGGGTACTGATGACAGAGTTCTTGGCCCAGGGGTACTGACGACAGAGTTCTTGGCGCAGGGGTATTGATGACAGAGTTCTTGGCCCAGGGGTACTGAAGACAGAGTTCTTGGCCCAGGGGTACTAATGAGAGACTTCTTGACCCACGGGTACTGATGACACAGTTCTTGGCCGGGGGGTACTGAAGACAGAGATCTTGGCCCAGGGGTACTGAAGACAGAGCTCTTGGACCAGGGGTACTGAAGACAGAGTTCTTGGCCCATGGTTGCTGATGACAGAGTTCTTGGCCCAGGCGTACTGATCAGAGAGTTCTAGACCCAGGGGTACAGATGAGAGAGTTCTTGCCCCGGGGGTACTGATCAGAGAGTTCTAGACCCAGGGGTACTGATGACAGAGTTCTTGGCCCAGGGGTACTGAAGACAGAGTTCTTGGCCCAGGGGTATTGATGACAGAGTTCTTGGCCAAGGGGTACTGATGACAGAGTTCCTGGCCCAGGGGTACTGAAGACAGAGTTCTTGGCCCAGGGGTACTGATGACAGAGTTCTTGGCCCAGGGTTCTGAAGACAGAGTTCGTGGCCCAGGGGTACTGAAGACAGAGTTCTTGGCCCGGGGGTACTGATGACAGAGTTCTTGGCCCAGGGGTACTGAAGACAGAGTTCTTGGCCCAGGCGTACTGATGCCAGAGTTCTTGACCCAGGGGTACTGATGACCAGTTCGTGGCCCAGGGGTACTAATGAGTGAGTTCTTGGCCCAGGCTTACTGGTGGGAGGGTTCTTGGCCCAGGGGCACTGATGAGAGAGTTCTTGGCCCATGGTTGCTGATGACAGAGTTCTTGGCCCAGGCGTACTGATCAGAGAGTTCTAGACCCAGGGGTACTGATGAGAGAGTTCTTGGCCCAGGGGTACTGATGACAGAATTCTAGACCCAGGGATATTAATGACAGGGTTCTTGACCCAGGGGTACTGATGAGAGAGTTCTTGACCAGGGGTTCTGATGACAGAGTTCATGGCCCAGGGGTACTGATGACAGAGTTCTTGGCCCAGGGGTACTGATGACAGAGTTCTTGGCCCAGGGGTACTGATGACAGAGTTCTTGGCCCAGGGGTACTGATGACAAAGCTCTTGGCCCAGGGGTACTGATGACAGATTCCTTGGCCCAGGGGTACTGATGACAGAGTTCTTGGCCCAGGGGTACTGATGACAGAGTTCTTGGCCTGGGGGTACTGATGACAGAGTTCTTGGCCCAGGGGTACTGATGACAGAGTTCTTGGCTGAGGGGTACTGATGACAGAGTTCTTGGCCCAGGGGTACTGACAACAGAGTTCTGGGCCGGGGGGTTCTGATGACAGAGTTCTTGACCAAGGGGTACCGATAAAAGAGTTCTTGACCCAGGGCTACTGACGACAGAGTACTTGGCCCAAGGGTACTGATGACCGAGTTCTTGGCTCAGGGGTACTGATGACAGAGTTCTTGGCCCAGGGGTACTGATGAGAGAGTTCTTGACCCGGGGGTACTGAGGAGAGAGTTCTTGACCCAGGGGTACTGAAGACAGAGTTCTTGGCCCAGGGGTACTGATGACAGAGTTCTTGGCCCAGGGGTACTGATGACAGAGTTCTTGGCCCAAGGGTACTGAAGACAGAGTTCTTGGCCCAGGGGTATTGATGACAGAACTCTTGGCCCAAAAGTACTGAAGACAGAGTTCTTGGCCCAGGGGTACTGATGAGAGACTTCTTGACCGACGGGTACTGATGACAGAGTTCTTGGCCCAGGGGTACTGATGACAGAGGTTTTGGCCGAGGGGGACTGAAGACAGGGTTCTTGGCCCAGGGGTACTGATGACAGAGTTCTTGGCCCAGGGGTACTGATGACAAAGTTCTTGGCCCAGGGGTACTGATCAGAGAGTTCCAGACCCAGGGGTAACCTAACCAAACCCGCCGAGGGAACAACGTAACCACAGCCCACACCCACAGCCCACACAGCCGCCTAACCAGCCAGCACCAGAAGCAAAGAGACACCTCACCAAACCCACCCTGACCCAAGCCTAACCGAGCCAAAGCCCCAACACAAATCAAACCCGAGCCACATCCCGAAACCGTCAACCCTTGACTCCAAACCAGGCCCGCTAAGGGAAATACGTAGACACAGCCCACAGCCACAGCCCACACAGCCGCCTAACCAGCCAGCACCAGAAGCAAAGAGACACCTAACCAAACCCACCCTGACCCATACCCGTGTACATCAGGACACGCGAGCCGCACCCCTGGGGCGCGACCGCCGCCACAGCACCGACGACACACGCCAGAGGACACAACGCTATAGCACCGCCGCACCAGCTGCCCATGCCTGTGCCTGCAGTGTACGCGCGCCCCTGCTTTCCTCTTTTTTGTTTTTTCTTTTTCTTTTTTTTTTTCCAAAAAAAAAAAAAAAAAAAACAGAAAAAAAAAACGAAAATTAGGGGGGCGGGAAAGAGGGACACAACCACCCATGGCACACGCGCACCGCACACAGCACGCACACCGGTGAACAGGAGCCCAGTGGCCCAGGTCACCGCACATGCAACACAACACACCGAGGAAGCACACCGGTGAACAGGAGCCAGCTGGCCCAGGACACCGCAGACGCACCACAGCAAACCGCGCGGGCACACCGGTGAACAGGAGCCCAACGGACCAGGACACTGCACACACGTAGGGCGGCCGAGGGACAGGAAAGAACCAATACCCCATGGGTCGGACGCACTGGGGCGACCCAGCCGACCCACCGGGCCAGTGGCAGGAGCGGTACTCCAAGGCCACTGGTCCGAGCCCGGCCAGGCTGCATCGGGGACCATGGCAAACGTCACCCGGAGCCATGGAAGCAACCGGTGACAGGCGAGCCGGTACACAGTCCAGGAGGGGGTCACCTGCCAAGCAGAGTGGCCCCGCAACTCAAGCCACAAGGGTCAGGCGGTCGTACCGTACACAAGCGGGAGCAATACCCCTTGTGGTGAGAGATACTCCACACGGCTGGGCAGTCCCCCAGAGCTGCCGCCCAAAGGAGGGGGCATGTGGCCCTACCCATGGACACATGTGGGGACACCCTCCCACCTGGGACACATGGACCGGGTGGCCGCGACAATGCCTTCCCAAGCACATGCGGAGCGGCTCAAGAGGCACCTGACATAGGGCAGTGGGAGGGACAGGACGTCCCTTTGGTAAGACCTGCTTCCTGCAATGTCAAAGGAGGCATCCCGAGCTCCTGAAGATACCTACCTACCCTACCTAGACCCAGGGGTACTGATGACAGAATTCTTGGCCCAGGAGTACTGACATCAGAGTTCTTGGCCCAGGGGTACTGATGACAGAGTTCTTGGCCCAGGGGTACTGATGACAGAGTTCTTGGCCCAGGGGTAGTGATGACAGAGTTTTTGACCCAGGGGTACTGATGACAGAGTTCTTGGCCCAGGGGTATTGATGACAGATTTCTTGGCCCAGGGGTACTGAAGACAGAGTTCTTGGACCAGGGCTACTGATGAGAGACTTCTTGACCCACGGGTAATGATGACAGAGTTCTTGGCCCAGGGGTACTGAAGATAGAGTTCTTGGCCTAGGGGTACTGAAGACAGAGTTCTTGGCCCAGGGGTACTGAAGACAGAGTTCTTGGCCGAGGGTTACTGATGACAGAGTTCTTGGCCCAGGGGTACTGATGAGGAAGTTCTTGGCCCAGGGGTACTGATCAGAGAGTTCTAGACCCAGGGGTACTGATGACAGAGTTCTGGGCCCAGGGGTACTAATGACAGAGTTCTTGGCCCAGGGGTACTGATGACAGAGTTCTTCGCCCAGGGGTACTGATGACAGAGTTCTTGGCCCAGGGGTACTGATCAGAGAGTTCTAGACCCAGGGGTACTGATGACAGAGTTCTTGGCCCAGGGGTACTGATGACAGAGTTCTTGGCCCAGGGGTACTGATGACAGAGTTCTTGGCCCAGGGGTACTGATGACAGAGTTCTTGCCTCAGGGGTACTGATGAGAGAGTTCTTGGCCCAGGGGTACTGATGACAGAGTTCTTGGCCCAGGGGTACTGATGAGAGAGTTCTAGACCCAGGGGTACTGATGACAGAGTTCTTGGCCCAGGGGTACTGATGACAGAGTTCTTGGCCCAGGGTTACTGATGACAGAGTTCTTGGCCCAGGGGTACTGATGAGAGAGTTCTAGACCCAGGGGTACTGATGACAGAGTTCTTGGCCCAGGGGTACTGATGACAGAGTTCTTGGCCCAGGGGTACTGATGACAGAGTTCTTGGCCCAGGGGTACTGATGACAGAGTTCTTGGCCCAAGGGTACTGAAGACAGAGTTCTTGGCCCAGGGGTACTGATGAGAGAGTTCTCGACCCAGGGGTACTGATGACAGAGTTCTTGGCCCAGGGGTACTGATGACAGAGTTCCTGTCCCAGGGGTACTGATGACAGAGTTCTTGGCCCAGGGGTACTGATGAGAGAGTTCTAGACCCAGGGGTACTGATGACAGAGTTCTTGGCCCAAGGGTACTGATGACAGAGTTCTTGGCCCAGGGGTACTGATGACAGAGTTCTTGGCCCAGGGGTACTGATGACAGAGTTCTTGGCCCAGGGGTACTGATGAGAGAGTTCTAGACCCAGGCGTACTGATGACAGAGTTCTTGGCCCAAGGGTACTGATGACAGAGTTCTTGGCCCAGGGGTACTGATGACAGAGTTCTTGGCCCAGGGGTACTGATGACAGAGTTCTTGGCTAGGGGTACTGATGAGAGAGTTCTCGACCCAGGGGTACTGATGACAGAGTTCTTGGCCCAGGGGTACTGATGACAGAGTTCTTGTCCCAGGGGTACTGATGACAGAGTTCTTGGCCAAGGAGTACTGATGAGAGAGTTCTAGACCCAGGGGTACTGATGACAGAGTTCTTGGCCCAGGGGTACTGATGACAGAGTTCTTGGCCCAGGGTTACTGATGACAGAGTTCTTGGCCCAGGGGTACTGATGAGAGAGTTCTAGACCCAGGGGTACTGATGACAGAGTTCTTGGCCCAGGGGTACTGATGACAGAGTTCTTGGCCCAGGGGTATTGATGACAGAGTTCTTGGCCCAGGGGTACTGATGACAGAGTTCTTGGCCCAAGGGTACTGAAGACAGAGTTCTTGGCCCAGGGGTATTGATGACAGGACTCTTGGCCCAGGAGTACTGAAGACAGAGTTCTTGGCCCAGGGGTACTGATGAGAGACTTCTTGATCGACGGGTACTGATGACAGAGTTCTTGGTCCAGGGGTACTGATGACAGAGTTCTTGGCCGAGGGGGACTGAAGACAGAGTTCTTGGCCCAGGGGTACTGATGACAGAGTTCTTGGCCCAGGGGTACTGATGACAAAGTTCTTGGCCCAGGGGTACTGATCAGAGAGTTCTAGACCCAGGGGTACTGATGACAGAATTCTTGGCCCAGGGGTACTGATGTGAGAGTTCTTGGCCCAGGGGTACTGATGACAGAGTTCTTGGCCCAGGGGTACTGATGACAGAGTTCTTGGCCCAGGAGTACTGATGACAGAGTTCTTGACCCAGGGGTACTGATGACAGAGTTCTTGGCCCAGAGGTATTGATGACAGGGTTCTTGGCCCAGGGGTACTGATGACAGAGTTCTTGGCCCAGGGGTACTGATGAGAGACTTCTTGACCCACGGGTACTGATGACAGAGTTCTTGGCCCAGGGGTACTGAAGATAGAGTTCTTGGCCTAGGGGTACTGAAGACAGAGTTCTTGGCCCAGGGGTACTGAAGACAGAGTTCTCCGCCCAGGGTTACTGATGACAGAGTTCGTGGCCCAGGGGTACTGATAAGGAAGTTCTTGGCCCAGGGGTACTGATCAGAGAGTTCTAGACCCAAGGGTACTGATGACAGAGTACTTGGCCCAGGGGTACTGATGACAGAGTTCTTGGCCCAGGGGTACTGATGACAGAGTTCCTCGCCCAGGGGTACTGATGACAGAGTTCTTGGCCCAGGGGTACTGATCAGAGAGTTCTAGACCCAGGGGTACTGATGACAGAGTTCTTGGCGCAGGGGTATTGATGACAGAGTTCTTGGCCCAGGGGTACTGAAGACAGAGTTCTTCGCCCAGGGGTACTGATGAGAGACTTCTTGACCCACGGGTACTGATGACACAGTTCTTGGCCCAGGGGTACTGAAGACAGAGTTCTTGGCCTAGGGGTACTGAAGACAGAGTTCTTGGCCCAGGGGTACTGAAGACAGAGTTCTTGGCCCAGGGTTACTGATGACAGAGTTCTTGGCCCAGGGGTACTGATGAGAGAGTTCTTGGCCCAGGGGTACTGATCAGAGAGTTCTAGACCCAGGGGTACTGATGACAGAGTTCTTGGCCCAAGGGTACTGAAGACAGAGTTCTTGGCCCAGGGGTATTGATGACAGAGTTCTTGGCCCAGGGGTACTGATGACAGAGTTCTTGGCCAAGGGGTACTGATGACAGAGTTCTTGGCCCAGGGGTACTGATGACAGAGTTCCTCACCCAGGGGTACTGATGAGAGAGTTCTAGACCCAGGGGTACTGATGACAGAGTTCTTGGCCCAAGGGTACTGAAGACAGAGTTCTCCGCCCAGGGGTACTGATGAGAGACTTCTTGACCCACGGGTACTGATGACACAGTTCTTGGCCCAGGGGTACTGAAGACAGAGTTCTTGGCCTAGGGGTACTGAAGACAGAGTTCTTGGCCCAGGGGTACTGATGACAGAGTTCTTGGCCCAGGGGTACTGATGACAGAGTTCTTGGCCCAGGGCTACTGGTGACAGAGTTCTTGGCCCAGGGGTACTGATCAGAGAGTTCTAGACCCAGGGGTACTGATGACAGAGTTCTTGGCCCAGGGGTACTGAAGACAGAGTTCTTGGCCCAGGGGTATTGATGACAGAGTTCTTGGCCCAGGGGTACTGATGACAGAGTTCTTGGCCCAGGGGTACTGATGACAGAGTTCTCAGCCCAGGGGTACTGAAGACAGAGTTCTTGGCCCAGGGGTACTGATGACAGAGTTCTTGGCCCAGGGGTACTGAAGACAGAGTTCTTGGCCCAGGGGTACTGAAGACAGAGTTCTTGGCCCGGGGGTACTGATGACAGAGTTGTTGGGCCAGGGGTACTGAAGACAGAGTTCTTGGCCCAGGCGTACTGATGAGAGAGTTCTTGACCCAGGGGTACTGATGACCAGTTCGTGGCCTAGGGGTACTGATGAGTGAGTTCTTGGCCCAGGCTTACTGGTGGGAGAGTTCTTGGCCCAGGGGTACTGATGACAGAGTTCTAGACCCAGGGATATTAATGACAGAGTTCTTGACCCAGGGGTACTGATGAGAGAGTTCTTGACCAGGGGGTACTGATGACAGAGTTCTTGACCCAGGGGTTCTGATGACAGAGTTCATGGCCCAGGGGTACTGATGACAGAGTTCCTGGCCCAGGGGTACTGATGACAGAGTTCCTGGCCCGGGGGTACTGATGACAGAGTTCTTGGCCCAGGGGTACTGATGACAGAGTTCTTGGCCCAGGGGTACTGATGACAGAGTTCTTGGCTCAGGTGTACTGATGACAGAGCTCTTGGCCCGGGGGTACTGATGACAGAGTTCTTGGCCCAGGGGTACTGATGACAGAGTTCTTTGCCCAGGGGTACTGATGACAGAGTTCTTGGCCCAGGGGTACTGACGACAGAGTTCTGGGCCGGGGGGTTCTGATGACAGAGTTCTTGACCCAGGAATACTGATGACAGAGCTCTTGACCCAGGGGTACGGATGAGGGACTTCTTGACCCACGTGTACTGATAAAAGAGTTCTTGACCCAGGGCTACTGACGACAGAGTACTTGGCCCAAGGGTACTGAAGACAGAGTTCTTGGCCCAGGGGTACTGATGACAGAGCTCTAGACCCGGGGGTACTGAGGAGAGAGTTCTTGACCCAGGGGTACTGATGACAGAGTTCTTGGCCTAGGGGTACTGAAGACAGAGTTCTTGGCCCAGGCGTACTGATGACAGAGTTCTTGGCCCAGGGGTACTGATGACAGAGTTCTTGGCCCAGGGGTACTGATGACAGAGTTCTTGGCCCAGGGGTACTGATGACAGAGTTCTTGGCCCAGGGATACTGATGACAGAGTTCTTGGCCCAGGGGTACTGATGACAGAGTTCTTGGCCCAGGGGTACTGATGACAGAGTTCTTGGTCCAGGGGTACTGATGACAGAGTTCTGGGCCCAGGGGTACTGATGACAGAGTTCTTGACCAAGGGGTACTGATGACAGAGTTCTTGACCCAGGGGTACTGATGACAGAGTTCTAGACCCAGGGGTATTGATAAAAGAGTTCTTGACCCAGGGCTACTGACGACAGAGTACTTGGCCAAAGGGTACTGAAGACAGAGCTCTCGGCCCAGGGGTACTGATGACAGAGTTCTAGACCGAGGGATATTAATGACAGAGTTCTTGACCCAGGAGTACTGATGAGAGAGTTCTTGACCCAGGGGTACTGATGACAGAGTTCTTGGCCCAGGGGTACTGATGACAGAGTTCTTGGCCCAGGGGTACTGATGACAGACCTCTTGGCACAGGGGTACTGATGACAGAGTTCTTGGCCCAGGGGTACTGATGACAGAGTTCTTGGCCCAGGGGTACTGATGACAGAGTTCTTGGCCCAGGGGTACTGATGACAGAGTCCTAAACCCAGGGGTACTGATAACAGAGTTCTTGGCCCAGGGGTACTGATGACAGAGTTCTTGGCCCAGGGGTACTGATGACAGAGATCCCGTCCCAGGGGTACTGATGAAAGAGTTCTTGGCCCAGGGGTACTGATGACAGAGTTTCAAACCCAGGGGTACTGATGACAGAGTTCTTGGCCCAGGGGTACTGATGACAGAGTTCTTGGCCCAGGGGTACTGATGACAGAGTTCTTGGCCCAGGGGTATTGATGACAGAGTTCTTGGCCCAGGGGTACTGATGACAGAGTTTGTGGCCCAGGGGTACTGATGACAGAGTTCTTGGCCCAGGGGTACCGATGACAGAGCTCTTGGCCCAGGGGTACTGATGACAGAGTTCTTGGCCAAGGGGTACTGATGACAGAGTTCTTGGCCGAGGGGTACTGTTGACAGAGTTCTGGGGCCAGGGGTACTGATGAAAGAGTTCTTGACCCAGGGGTACTGATGACAGAGTTCTTGACCCAGGGGTACCGATGACAGAGTTCTAGACCCAGGGGTATTGATAAAAGAGTTCTTGACGCAGGGCTACTGACGACAGAGTTCTTGGCCCAGGGCTACTGACGACAGAGTACTTGGTCCAAGGGTACTGAAGACAGAGTTCTTAGCCCAGGGGTACTGATGCCAGAGTTCTAGACAGAGGGATATTAATGACAGAGTTCTTGACCCAGGGGTACTGATGAGAGAGTTCTTGACCCGGGGGTACTGAGGAGAGAGTTCTTGACCCAGGGGTACTGATGACAGAGATCTTGGCCCGGGGGTACTGATGACAGAGTTCTTGGCCCAGGGGTACTGATGACAGAGTTCTTGGCCCAGGGGTTGTGATGACAGAGTTCTAAGCCCAGGGGTACTGATGACAGAGTTCTTGGCCCAGGGGTACTGATGACAGAGTTCTTGACCCAGGGGTACTGATGACAGAGTTATTGGCCCAGAGGTACTGAAGACAGAGTTCTAGGCCCAGGGGTACTGATGACAGAGTTTCGGGCCCAGGGGTACTGATGACAGAGTTCGTGACCCAGGGGTACTGAAGACAGATTTCTTGACCCAGGGGTACTGATGACAGAGTTCTAGACCCAGGGGTATGGATAAAAGAGTTCTTGACCCAGGGCTACTGACCACAGAGTTCTTGGCCCAGGGGTATTGATGATAGAGCTCTTGGCCAAGGGGTACTGATGACAGAGTTCTTGGCCCAGGGGTACTGATGACAGACTTCTTGGCCCAGGGGTACTGATGACAGAGTTCTTGGCCCAGGGGTACTGATGACAGAGTTCTAAGCCCAGGGGTACTGATGACAGAGTTCTTGGCCCAGGGGTACTGATGACAGAGTTCTTGACCCAGGGGTACTGATGACAGAGTTATTGGCCCAGGGGTACTGAAGACAGAGTTCTAGGCCCAGGGGTACTGATGACAGAGTTTCGGGCCCAGGGGTACTGATGACAGAGTTCGTGACCCAGGGGTACTGAAGACAGAGTTCTTGACCCAGGGGTACTGATGACAGAGTTCTAGACCCAGGGGTATTGATAAAAGAGTTCTTGACCCAGGGCTACTGACCACAGAGTTCTTGGCCCAGGGCTACTGACGACAGGGTACTTGGCCCAAGGGTACTGAAGACAGATTTCTTGGCCCAGGGGTACTGATGACAGAGTTCTAGACCCAGAGATATTAATGACAGAGTTCTTGCCCCAGGGGTACTGATGACAGAGTTCTTGGCCCAGGGGTACTGATGAGAGAGTTCTTGACCCAGGGGTACTGATGACAGAGTTCTTGGCCCAGGGGTACTGATGACAGAGTTCTTGGCCCAGGGGTACTGATGACAGAGATCCCGGCCCAGGGGTACTGATGAAAGAGTTCTTGGCCCAGGGGTACTGATGACAGAGTTTCAAACCCAGGGGTACTGATGACAGAGTTCTTGGCCCAGGGGGACTGATGACAGAGTTCTTGGCCCAGGGGTACTGATGACAGAGTTCTTGGCCCAGGGGTATTGATGACAGAGTTCTTGGCCCAGGGGTACTGATGACAGAGTTTGTGGCCCAGGGGTACTGATGACAGAGTTCTTGGCCCAGGGGTACCGATGACAGAGCTCTTGGCCCAGGGGTACTGATGACAGAGTTCGTGGCCAAGGGGTACTGATGACAGAGTTCTTGGCCGAGGGGTACTGTTGACAGAGTTCTGGGGCCAGGGGTACTGATGAAAGAGTTCTTGACCCAGGGGTACTGATGACAGAGTTCTTGACCCAGGGGTACTGATGACAGAGTTCTAGACCCAGGGGTATTGATAAAAGAGTTCTTGACGCAGGGCTACTGACGACAGAGTTCTTGGCCCAGGGCTACTGACGACAGAGTACTTGGTCCAAGGGTACTGAAGACAGAGTTCTTAGCCCAGGGGTACTGATGACAGAGTTCTAGACAGAGGGATATTAATGACAGAGTTCCTGACCCAGGGGTACTGATGAGAGAGTTCTTGACCCGGGGGTACTGAGGAGAGAGTTCTTGACCCAGGGGTACTGATGACAGAGATCTCCGCCCGGGGGTACTGATGACAGAGTTCTTGGCCCAGGGGTACTGATGACAGAGTTCTTGGCCCAGGGGTAGTGATGACAGAGTTCTTGGCCCAGGGGTATTGATGATAGAGCTCTTGGCCAAGGGGTACTGATGACAGAGTTCTTGGCCCAGGGGTACTGATGACAGAGTTCTTGGCCCAGGGGTACTGATGACAGAGTTCTTGGCCCAGGGGTACTGATGACAGAGTTCTAAGCCCAGGGGTACTGATGACAGAGTTCTTGGCCCAGGGGTACTGATGACAGAGTTCTTGACCCAGGGGTACTGATGACAGGGTTCTTGGCCCAGGGGTACTGAAGACAGAGTTCTAGGCCCAGGGGTACTGATGACAGAGTTTCGGGCCCAGGGGTACTGATGACAGAGTTCTAAGCCCAGGGGTACTGATGACAGATTTCTTGGCCCAGGGGTACTGATGACAGAGTTCTAGACCCAGAGATATTAATGACAGATTTCTTGCCCCAGGGGTACTGATGACAGAGTTCCTGGCCCAGGGGTACTGATGAGAGAGTTCTTGACCCAGGGGTACTGATGACAGAGTTCTTGGCCCAGGGTTACTGATGAGAGAGTTCTTGACCCGGGGGTACTGATGAGAGAGTTCTTGACCCAGGGGTACTGATGAGAGAGCTCTTCACCCGGCGGTACTGATGACAGAGTTCTTGGCCGGGGGGTACTGAAGACAGAGTTCTTGGGCCAGGGGTACTGATGAGGGAGTTCCTGGCCCAGGGGTACTGATGACAGAGTTCTTTGCCCAGGGGTACTGATGACAGAGTTCCAAACCCAGGGGTACTGATGACAGAGTTCTTGGCCCAGCGGTACTGATGACAGAGTTCTTGGCCCAGGGGTAGTGATGACAGAGTTCTTGGCCGAGGGGTATTGATGATAGAGCTCTTGGCCAAGGGGTACTGATGACAGAGTTCTTGGCCCAGGGGTACTGATGACAGAGTTCTTGGCCCAGGGGTACTGATGACAGAGTTCTTGGCCCAGGGGTACTGATGACAGAGTTCTTGACCCAGGGGTACTGATGACAGAGTTCTAGGCCCAGGGGTACTGATGACAGAGTTTCGGGCCCAGGGGTACTGATGACAGAGCTCTTGACCCAGGGGTACTGATGACAGAGTTCTAAACCCAGGGGTATTGATAAAAGAGTCCTTGAGCCAGGGCTACTGACCACAGAGTTCTTGGCCCAGGGCTACTGACGACAGGGTACTTGGCCCACGGGTACTGAAGACAGATTTCTTGGCCCAGGGGTACTGATGACAGAGTTCTAGACCCAGGGATATTAATGACAGAGTTCTTGCCCCAGGGGTACTGATGACAGAGTTCTTGGCCCAGGGGTACTGATGAGAGAGTTCTTGACCCAGGGGTACTGATGACAGAGTTCTTGGCCCAGGGGTACTGATGACAGAGTTCTTGACCCAGGGGTACTGATGACAGAGTTCTTGACCCGGCGGGGCGGATGACAGAGTTCTTGGCCCAGGGGTACTGAAGACAGAGTTCTTGGCCCAGGGGTACGTATGAGAGAATTCCTGGCCCAGGGGTACTGATGACAGAGTTCTTGACCCAAGGGTACTGATGACAGAGGTCTTGATCCAGAGGTACTGATGACAGAGTTCTAGACCCAGGGGTATTGATAAAAGAGTTCTTGACCCAGGGCTACTGACGACAGAGTTCTTGGCCGAGGGGTACTGAAGACAGAGTTCTTGGCCCAGGGGTACTGATGACAGAGTTCTTGCCCAAGGGTTACTGATGAGAGAGTGCTTGACCCGGGGGTACTGATGAGAGAGTTCTTGACCCAGGGGTACTGATGAGAGATTTCTTGACCCGGCGGTACTGATGACAGAGTTCTTGGCCGGGGGGTACTGAAGACAGAGTTCTTGGGCCAGGGGTACTGATGAGGGAGTTCCTGGCCCAGGGGTACTGATGACAGAGTTCTTTGCCCAGGGGTACTGATGACAGAGTTCCAAACCCAGGGGTACTGATGACAGAGTTCTTGGCCCAGCGGTACTGATGACAGAGTTCTTGGCCCAGGGGTACTGATGACAGAGTTCTTGGCCCAGGGGTACTGATGACAGACTTCTTGGCCCAGGGGTACTGATGACAGAGTTCTTGGCCCAGGGGTACTGATGACAGAATTCTTGGCCGGGGGGTACTGATGACAGAGTTGTGGGCCCAGGGGTACTGATGACAGAGTTCTTGACCCAGAGGTACTGATGACAGAGTTCTTGACCCAGGGGTACTGATGACAGAGTTCTAGACCCAGGGGTATTGATAAAAGAGTTCTTGACCCAGGGCTGCTGACGACAGAGTTCTTGGCCCAGGGCTACTGACGACAGAGTACTTGGCCCAAGGGTACTGAAGACAGAGTTCTAGACCGAGGGATATTAATGACAGAGTTCTTGACCCAGGGGTACTGATGAGAGAATTCTTGACCCCGGGGTACTGAGAGGAGAGTTCTTGGCCCAGGGGTACTGATGACAGAGATCTTGGCCCAGGGTTACTGATGACAGAGTTCTTGGCCCAGGGGTACTGATGACAGAGTTCTTGGCCCAGGGGTACTGATGACAGAGTTCGTGGCCCAGGGGTATTGATGACAGAGTTCTTGGCCCAGGGGTACTGATGACAGAGCTCTTGGCCCAGGGGTACTGATGACAGAGTTCTTGGCCCAGGGGTACTGATGACAGAGTTCTTGGCCCAGGGGTACTGATGACAGAGTTCTTGGCCCAGGGGTACTGATGACAGAGTTCCCGGCCCAGGGGTACTGATGACAGAGTTCTTGACCCAGGGGTACTGAAGACGGGGTTCTTGACCCAGGGGTACTGATGTTAGAGTTCTAGACCCAGGGGTATTGATAAAAGGGTACTTGACCCAGGGCTACTGACGACAGAGTTCTTGGCCTAGGGCTACTGACGACAGAGTACTTGGCCGGTGGGTACTGAAGACAGATTTCTGGGCCCAGGGGTACTGATGACAGAGTTCTAGACCCAGGGATATTAATGACAGAGTTCTTGACCCAGGGGTACTGATGACAGAGTTCTTGGCCCAGGGGTACTGATGAGAGAGTTCTTGACCCAGGGGTACTGACGATAGAGTAGTTGGCCCAGGGGTACTGATGAGAGAGTTCTTGACCCAGGGGTACTGATGACAGTGTTCGTGACCCAGGGGTACTGATGAGAGAGTTCTTGGCCTGGCTGTACTGATGACAGAGTTCTTCGCACAGGGGTACTGAAGACAGAGTTCTTGGCCCAGGGGTACTGATGAGAGAGCTTCTGGCCCAGGGGTACTGATGACATAGTTCCTGACCCAGGGCTACTGATGACAGAGTTCTTGACCCAGGGGTACTGATGACAGAGTTCTAGACCCAGGGGTATTGATAAAGGAGTTCTTGACCCAGGGCTACTGACGACAGAGTTCTTGGCCCAGGGCTACTGAAGACAGAGTACTTGGCCCAAGGGTACTGAAGACAGATTTCTTTGCCCTGGGGTACTGATGACAGAGTTCTAGACCCAGGGATATTAATGACAGAGTTCTTGACCCAGGGGTACTGATGACAGAGGCCTTGGCCCAGGGTTACTGATGAGAGACTTCTTGGCCCAGGGGTACTGATGACAGAGTTCATGACCCAGGGGTACTGATGAGAGAGTTCTTGAGCCGGCGGTACTGATGACAGAGTTCTTGGCCCAGGGGTACTGATGACAGAGTTCTTCGCCAAGGGATACTGATGAGAGAGTTCCTGGCCCAGAAGTACTGATGACAGACTTCTTGACCCAGGGGTACTGATGACAGAGTTCTAGACCCAGGGTTATTGATAAGAGAGTTCTTGACCCAGGGGTATTGATAAAAGAGTTCTTGACCCAGGGCTACTGGCGACACAGTTCTTGGCACAGGGCTACTGACGACAGAGTACTTGGCCCAAGGGTACTGAAGACAGATTTCTTGGCCCAGGGGTACTGATGACAGAGTTCTAGACCCAGGGATATTAATGACAGAGTTCTTGACCCAGGGGTACTGATGACAGAGTTCTTGGCCCAGGGGTACTGATGAGAGAGTTCTTGACCCAGGGGTACTGATGACAGAGTTCTTGACCCAGGGGTACTGATGACAGAGTTCTTGGCCCAGGGGTACGGATGACAGAGTTCTTGGCCCAGGGGTACTGATGACAGAGTTCTCCGCCCAGGGGTACTGATGACAAAGTTCTTGGCCCAGGGGTACTGATGACAGAGTTCTTGGCCCAGGGGTGCTGATGACAGGTTAGGGTTAGGGTTAGGGTTAGGGGGAATATCCTATTGTCCGTCGGACATTTTTTTTTTGTTTTTTTTCCGCTCTATGGATCCTAGCTATCTGGGTGAACCCTGCTGCCCTGGCGATTCAACGGAACCACACCATGCATTGTCATTCGAAGGCTCATGCACTGCAACCAGCTGGGCTAAAGTAGTAAACAGTGAAGCAAAAAAATGCACGGCGATTGCAGAGCCTCTGAGCACCCTGCAAGACAACGTGGATTATCCACGCTGAACGTGCTACCTAGTAAAGCCTCAGCCTCACGGGTGACTCTCTGGCACTAATGTGATGAGATGTTCATTGGTGGATTTGTTCTCGTAGCAATTGCACAAAAAACCACCATGCATTGTCATTCCAAATGCATGGCACACCCCTTCCTGGTCTCTCTGATGTTTACCACAAACCATACATACAAAAAAGGCATGTTTCTGGGTAGTTCTCCATAGGCATAGTCGGCAACGCAAGGGACCCCTTCAGGATGTATCCACGACTTCTGTGCCGCAAGCCAGTGGCGTTGGTGAGGTCTCTGAGATCAGGGCATGGACATCTGAACCCGCTCTGCCGAACCAAAACATTGTCCAGCCGCCGCAGCTCCATTAAGGTCCACCGCTTACTGGTAAAATCGGGGTAAAAGTTGGGCATGTTTTTCGCCACACAAGGAGGGTGCTGGGTATACTTTGCACTGCACCAAGGCCTCTTACCACCTTCAGAATGCATTCCACTTCACAAATGCCTTCCCCTCCATAATTACATCACATTCCAACCCATAGTTGCTCACCCGGGATGCTCCCCTTGCTGGTCTCTGCGCTATTTACCACAAACCATACATACAAAAAAGGCATGTTTCTGGGTAGTTCTCCATAGGCATAGTCGGCAACCCAAGGGACCCCCTCAGGATGTATCCACGGCTTCTGTGCCCCAAGCCAATCACGTTGGTGAGGTCTCTGGGATCAGGGCATGGACATCTGAACCCGCTTTGCCAAACCAAAACATTGTCCAGCCGCCGCAGCTCCATTAAGGTCCACCTCTCACTAGTAAAATCGGGGTAGAATTTGGGGACGTTTTTCGCCATACAAGGAGGATGCTGGGTATACTTTGCACTGCACCACGGCCTCCTACCACCTTCAGAATGCATTCCACTTCACAACTGCCTTCCTCTCCATCATTACATCACATTGCAACCCATAGTTGCTCACCTGGAATGCTCCCCTTGCTGGTCTCCCCGCTGTTTACCACCAACCATACATACAAAAAAGGCATGTTTCTGGGTAGTTCTCCATAGGCATGGTCGGCACCCTAAGGGACCCCTTCAGGATGTATCCACGGCTTCTGTGCCCCAAGCCAATCACGTTGGTGAGGTCGCTGGGATCAGTACATGGACATCTGAACCCGCTTTGCCAAACGAAAAACATTGTCCAGCCGCCGCAGCTCCATTAAGGTCCACCGCTCACCAGTAACATCGGGGTAAAGATTCGGGATGTTTATCGCCATACAAGGAGGGTGCTGGGTATACTTTGCACTGCACCACGGCCTCCCAACACCTTCAGAATGCATTCCATTTCACAAATGCCTTCCTCTTCATGATTACATCACATTCCAACCCATAGTTTCCCACCCGGGATGCTCCCCTTGCTGGTCTCTCCGCTGTTTAGCACAAACCATACATACAAAAGAGGCATGTTTCTGGGTAGTTCTCCATAGGCATAGTCGGCAACCCAAGGGACCCCCTCAGGATGTATGCACGGCTTCTGTGCCCCAAGCCAATCACGTTGGTGAGGTCTCTGCAATCAGGGCATGGACATCTGAACCCGCTTTGCCAAACCAAAACATTGCCCAGCCGCCACAGCTCCATTAAGGTCCACCGCTCACTAGTAAAATCGGGGTAGTAAGTAAGTAAGTAAGTAAGGGCGGCCGCGTCCGCAGCCTCATATGACTCCTCCTTGTTTGTTTTACAACGTGGCGGCCTCTGGCGGGAAGGAGTGCTCTCCACCATCAGTTCCCCTGGCGACCCCTGTCTCACCTCACGGCCGAGAACTTCAACCAGGTTCCCTTCGTGCATGACCGGTGGTAGGCTCCCTTCAGTCGCTGCCTTCATGGTTTCAGCTCCTTCCGGTCACCCTTTGAAGGATCCCCCGGCCTTCCCCCCCTTGCACAGCCTATTGGGCGCCTGCAGGCGGGTTTCCTGTGGATAGCCCTCGCCAACAGCGGAGCATTTCTCTCCGTCAACCACATTCCACCTCTCCCCATCCCTCACGGGCTGGAGTACCCACTCGGCTCCCGGATGCACTTGCTTATCGTCCATCCACGGCTGGAGGCCAGGGGGCGACCCTTTCCACGTTCCCCCTGGTCCCGCTCACGCGTGAACCTACGTGTACTCAGGCCTTTGACCGGGGGATCTCAAGGTCAACCCTCACCCCTGCGGACACCTAACGGCCGTCCCGGAGTTCAGGGCATTTTCCCGGCTTCCCGTGGCGAGGTTCCCCATGGTTGGCCCATGGTTCACCACTCCATGGCGACTGGTTTCTCAATCCCATGGGGCTGTTGCTTGGCGCTTTCGGCCTCCCTGCCCTTCCCATGTCCCATTCCCCGTTGCCTCATCCCGGCACCGGCCCGTTCCCAGCGTCCCATGGACTCCCTACCCCTTCGGGCCGTTGTGCGGCCCTAGCCACACGCCCTTCCCCGCCCCGTCCCCTTGTCCCTGCATCCTGTGTTTATACCCCACCAGGTCGCCTGCTACCCTGTGGCGCTGGCCCACTGGGGCCTCTTCCTTCCAGGGACCGTTTCCTGTGCCTAGCACGGGTCGCTCCCTTCCCGCCCCCGTCCACTTCCCCTGTACTGCGGCCCTGGCTCAGTCCCCCGGGCTGTCTTGCGGCCCCATCCCATCCCTCATCCCGTGTTTATACCCCACTGGGCCGCCAGCAACCCCGTGGCGCGGGCCCACTGGATCCTCATCTATCCGGGGACCGTTTCGTGGGCCTAGCACCGGTCGCTCCCCTCCCTCCCCCGCCCCTTCCTCCTCTGCTGTCTCCCTAGCTGTCCTAGTCACCTGGGGCCGTCGCGTGGCCCTAGCCACTCGTCCTCTTCTGTCCCGCCTCCTTGTGGTGCTGCGGGGTGTTGTCCGCGTTTGTTTCCCCCCCCCCCTTTTTTTTTTGCTTTTTTTTTCCCGCTTGGTTCCCTCCTCCCTGCATGCACGCACAACAACACTGCATCGCCATCTCGTTTCTGTTCGGTGCTCACGTCCAGTCCCTGCGCCATCCTGTGGCGTTGCCCCTGGCGGTCGCCGGGCATGCCTGGCAACCCAGCCATTCAGCCCGCGTTGCTGTACATGTATCCGCTCTCTCCCCTCTCTACCCTCCCGTCCCCTCTGTCTCCTGCCCGCCCTCTTAGTGTTGTTCCCCTGCTCCGTGTGCTCGCCGCTGGTCGTCTCCGCGCCAAGGCTGTATCTCGCGCGCCCTCAGGTGCCTCAGGGCCTCTGCCCTGACTTCAGACCTGTAGGCCGACCTGGGCGGCCTCCCCAGACACCCCTTCGGGGGGACTCCCCCGTCGTCCTCTCCCGCCGGCCGCCCCTCCATCAGTTCCCTGATGGTCGGGCGGGGCGGCCGGTACGGCTCTATGCGGGTCATCGGCATGGTGCTTCTCTGAGAAAGACATTGTGTTCCTTTGCACCCTCGTTGGCCCCCTGTTCCCCCCACCTCACGCGCCCTGCCTCCTCTTTTTTTTTTTGGTTCTTTGCTCACGCTCCTTGCTGCTCCCGCGCGCCATGCGTGTGACCTCTGCTCTTCTTTGTGTTTCCCTGGTCTCGCTGTCCTGCGCCCCCTCTCTCGCCTGTCTCCCCTCCCATTCTTCTTCTCGCAGTCGACCCTGTCTGCACGTCTGCCCTCCCTGTCTGTCCATCGCTGTCACTCGTGTGTGCCACTCGTGTGCCCTACCCCTGCCCCTCCCTCTCGCCCCTACCCTTTCCCCTGGGTGCTCCCTCGGTCCCCGCCTCTCACCCCATCCTGGCTGCCTGGCGCCCTGTGTGGAGGGGGGGGCTCAATTGGTCAGGTGTGTACCCGCCACTGAGCTCCAGCCGTGCCTGCCCCACGACCCTCATCGCCTACTCAGTTCCATGATTGTCCGTGTCACGCAGACAGTGCTTTGCAGTTCGTCTCTTCCCTCGTCCCTGGATAGGGTAAGAGTCGGGCTGCTTCTACAGGGCGCAGGGCATTGTCGCCTTCGGACTGAGTTTGGGGCGTAGCGTTTGATGTGTCCCACTTTGGCTTCCTCCGTCGCACTGGCATGCTCGCTTGCGCTGGCCCCTCCCGGCCACACACCTGTGTATCCGGCTCACCCGGCCGTGGGGGCCGGAACGGTCAGAGTCACCCTTGTGGGCCGCAGCCACCGGCCCTGGGTTATTTAGGTCCTTAGGTTTTAAAAACCCAAGTGGGTACTGGCTTTTCGGAGGTCAACATACAGCCACACAGGGGAGGGGTGTGGGCAGCGCCTGGACGCCTGCATGTGCAGTCTGTGTGTGTGCTGGTGCATACAGGGTGGCCTGGCGGAGTAGGTGGGCGGTGGGTGTATCTGTGGTCTGGTCTGTGGCCCTGTACCCCCCATACGCAGGAGACGCTTGCCGAATTCCCGCCGCTGCAGTTGCATTGTGGAGCCTTGCCGCCAAGGCCTGGCGTGGTTAACCGCTCTGAGCATGGCGCACGTAAGCTCAATGTTTTCAACGCAGCACCTTCCTGCCACGCAGAGAGCTGCAAGTCCGAGCCCTGGCGCCGCGCTGCTCCACGCCTTCGCCGGCTGTTCTCGCCAGTCACGACCTCGCGCTCCGCCCCGTCACTGTACCACGATACTGCTTCCCGTCTGCTGCCCTTTCTGGCCCACTCTGCTCGCCGTACCCACGATACGTCGCGCGTCCCCGCTGCCCGGTTGCCTCCTCCGCACTCCCCTGCGCCCTCGTACTCCGCCGCCCCTTCTCCCCTCTCCCCCGCCGCTGGTCCTGTGCTGTTCGCTTGGGGTTCTCGTCCGCGTCCTCCATCACCACATCCCCCTCCACTGTCAGCCGTGTCCCTATCCTCCTCTGCGCACCTGCACCTCTCTGCTCCCCTCCTCCCCTCCTCTTGTCCGTCACATCCCCTCCTCACCCTCCTCCACCTCCGCCGACCCCCTGCGTCCGCCTCCCCGCGTCCCATCTGCCCGTCCCTCCGCACGCCCCTGGCCCCCTGCCCCTAGCGCTCCCCGTTCCTGTCCCTGCCCGGCCCTACGCGTCGCCACCGTACCGTCCCTCCCACTGCAACAGCTCTCGAAGCATCTGAACCCTGGGCTTCTTCCCCTTCTCCTGGGGACAGGCCAGGCGCATCCCCGGGAGCGCCGCCCCCAGCATCCTCCTCCACCGCAACTCTTCCATCTCCGGCCCCCTTTCCCCGGGCCTCCCCGCCCTGCCGACCGGGGCACTCAAGGGGCGGGGCCCCCTCTTATCCCGCTTTCCCCTCGTCTTCCCCGCCCACTTCACGTAGCGGGCCAGCTCCGCCACGTCCCCCTCCGCCCTCCCCGTGACCGTCCCGGGTTTACTCCGCACTGGCGGCGGCGCATACTGCCACGGCGGCGGGGACTCTGAGTACCACTCCGTCGGCGTCGGCTCCGGACTGGGGCTGGCCGGCCGCAGTGCCCCCTCCGCCTCCCCTGCCGCTCGCTCCCCCCCCCTGCACCGCTTCCCCCTTTCCCGCCCTGCCTCCTCGTCCTCCTCCCTGGCCCTTTTCCCTGACGGCGACTGCCCCTCCACGTCTGTGGAGGGGTTGTCCCCTTCTGGATCCGGGAGGACCCAGCGGGCCCCCTGGGCCACCGCCTCCTCCTCCTCCCGCACCCTGCGCTCCCGCGCCGCCACCGCCCTGTCCCTGTCCGCCAGCCTCGCCGCCTCTCCCCTGATCCGCCTCCATGCCCTCTCCTGCATCTCTCCCCCTTGCTCCGGTGGGATAGCCGGCCGTCTGAATGGCACCAGCGGGGTATCCTCCCGCCCCCTACCCTCCTCTTGTTGTCCTCCCTCCCTTTCCGCCCTCTCTTCCCCCTCCTGCCTCCTCCGAAGGTCCGCCCACGCCCTATGCGGCTCCTCCACTGCCTGTGCTTCCCCTCCACGCGGCCTGTCGGTCTCCTCCGTCCTCCCCTCCTCCGTTCCGCCCACCTCACCCCTCTCTCTGGCCTCCCTATCCCGCAGGCTCCTCTGTGCCTCCCCGAACCTCTCCCACGCCCTCCTGTGCTCCTCTCCCTTCCCTTCCTGTGCTCCCCACGCTGTCCCACCGGCCTGCTGGTGCTGTTGCATGTGCGCCTGGGGCTGCATGCCCGGTTACATCGGCAGGGGCGGGTACATCATCCCCATCGCCGGGTATGGCGGCGGCGGGAATGGTGGGACGATTGGTGGGACAGCTGGCGGGACTACACCTCCCCACCATCCCAATGCCGCCCCTGGGAACACTGGGGAGCCCATGTACCCAAGGCCACCCCCCTTCCCCTGCCCCTTGCCTTGTTGCCCCATCGCCCCGCGTCCCTTGCCGCCTACTCCGTGGAGTCCCGCCTTCCCTTGTCCCTTCCCCTGTAGCCCTTGTTGCCCCGCCCCTTTCCCCTGCTTGCCCCTGCCGGCCTCTACCTGTGCCGCACCACTGCCCTGCACCGCTGCGCTGCTCTGCTCCGCCTGCCCCCCCCTTATCCCCGTCCTTTCCGGCTCCATCTCCAACTGGGGGCTGGCGGCGACGGCGCTGGTGCTCCACGTGTGCCAGCGCCTCGTACCGCGCCGCCTGCTTGCGGCGCGCCTCCCTCTCCTCCTCGGCCCTTACCGCCGCACTGACCCCTGGGGGCGACCTCGGCGGCGGCTGCCTGAACGAGCTTTGGGGCTGCGGCCACTGTCGCCCCTGTCCACTCCCTTTTCCACCCTTTCCTGCCAGGTGTCCCTTCGCGTGTACAGCCCCCGTCGTCCCTGCCTGCCCTGTCCCTCCCTACCCCGTCCGCCCTCTCCCTCCGATGCTCACGCTGCTGTCTCCGCTCCCTGCCGCTCCCGCCTCTAGCTGCCCTCGTCCGCCCTTGCCTTCCTCCTGCCTCCGCACCTCTTGAAGGATGGACTTCATGGCAGCCGCCGGCACATTGGGCGCCGACGGCTGTCCTGGGCCTCCTCCCACCACCATCCTCCCCGCCCCTTCCCCCTCATCCTCTGACACCTCGAGGATGTCGGCGATTACGACTCCCTCTGGCTCCTCCACTCCTTCCTCCTCACATCCACGTCCGCCCTCACATCCCTGACATCGAACGGGTCCGCCCCTGGCCCTCCCGCTGCCCTTTGCCGCTGCCCCTCCCCTTGCCCTTCTGCCCCCGCCGCCACCCCCTCTGCCCCGCCCTTCCCCGCCTCCGCCTGTCCTCCCTTTTCTTTCCCCTCTTCCTTCCCCACCACGGCTCCTTCCCCCCTTTGTCGCCCTGTAGCCCCCGGCCCTTCCTCCCTGACCGTCTCCGGGCTCTCCGGAGACGAGGGCGACGACACGCCCGCAGACGTCGCCGAGGACGCCGGCGAGGGGGCCCGCGGGGCTGCGCCCGCCTGCATGCGGGCCACTGCTGCCCGCACCGTCGGCGGCTGGCTGGGCTGTGGGTCAGGCAACTGTGACATAGCGCTGCACATGGGATCACGCTTGAGCCCTGCGCCCTGTCGCCGTTGTCCCCCACCTCCCCCGCCCTTTCACCCGCCGTTCGCGCGCCCTACGTGTGGGGTGCTCTGTCATATTCTCCCTGTTGCCTCGGACGCTCCAGTCCGTAGTACCGGGTTCACCCCGGACGTTCCAGTCCTGGGGCTAATGCCGTGCTTCTTTTCTGCCCTGGATGCTCCGACCCGGGGCGCCTTTTTTTTTTTTTTTTTGTACTCTCTCAGTTGCCTCGGACGCTCCAGTCCGTGACACCGGGCTTACCCCCGGACGATCCAGTCCGGGGGCTAGCGCCGTGCTTCATTCCTGCCTGGACGCTCCAATCCTGGGCGTCTTCTTGTCGCACTCTCTCTGCCGCAGTCTGCACTGTCGCCGTCCTCGTCCCCGCTTCGCTTTCCCCGCTTCTTGCTCCGCCCTACGACTCTGCGTGCCCAGTCCCGGACGCTCCAGTCCATGCGACGGGCGCTCCCGCTGTCCCTTTCCCTCCGGTCCCCTTCCTGACGTCCCCCTGTGCGGCGAAACCGTACACCCGTCCCGCCCTCACATCTGCCGGATTCTCTTTCGTCTGCGGGCCATCAGGCGTTCCCTCTGCTCGTCTCCCTCTCTGTCCTCCATTCCCGTCTCTCTCCCTGACCGCCTTGGCCGCCAATCTGGCTGCCTCCATACTTCCATCTCCGTGATTTTTGGGTTGTACCTGATCAACGCCATCTCCACCCGCTTGGTGACTGGATCACGCATGTCTTCCGCCCGCGCCTCCAACTGCGTCTCTCTGCACGCCATGCGTTCCTGGAGATGTTCCACCATACGCCGCAACAGCCTGTGCGCCATGGCCTCCGGCGCCACTGTATGCTGCTGGAGCGCCCGCCACAGCGGTTTCACTATTGAAGCGGTACCCAGAACCCCATGGCTAGGGCAGGGCATACAACCGGTCTCCGGTCCACTAACCCCATGTACGGAAGGGAAGTCCGGTCTCCGGTCCACTAACCCCATGTACGGAAGGCGCCCGTTGACGCCTGGTGCGAGCCCGGCGGGAGCGTGTTCCGTGCCGTAAAGCCCCGCATCGGCAACCGATGCACCGCCAGCGGAGATTTATATATCAGAACATCAGGAATCAACAGGGTTTTATTTTCATATTGTTTCCGTCAATTTTTACGCTTCCGTTCTGATATTCACTGTTTTGACTGATGGCGGTTGGATCGCGACTTTACCGTAACCGCCAGTTTAACTGTTATTAATGAAAATGTTAACGCAATCCGTCACGAGGGCTCCAAAGTCTTCAGGAACTGCATGGATGCTTCCGCAATTTTCACATCTTACACTCGCAACCTTAATCCGAATTTTTCAGGATGTCGAAATCGGATTTTCGACTTCGACATCCCCGCACTTGATTTGACCTCTTTCGAGTGGACCTACGTGCTTCCCTTCGCACGAATCAACATTCCTTTTATCTTGCCCTCCATTTGTCTTAAAGATATGGGCAAAACAAAGTTGATTCGTGTGGCCACTTGTGAGGGTCATATCTCGTGCCGCTTGCGAGGAATGACGATAAGGAAACGTGGGATGTATTCACAATACTCCGGACGTAATTGGGGAAGCATTATATGCCTTGCGTCTCCACACGTGCGCGCTAGTGTAATGAATCATGGTCAAGAGGGTAGAGTTTGCGTTATAACTCTTGGGCCATGATATTGCGTGCGTTAAGATAACTTTCGGGTGTAGCGCGCGAGTGTTGGTGTTGCATAGGAACTGTCCTTGAGTTCCTATGAGCGATTGACACAAAGTTTTGCCCTTGGAAGGGCATGACATATCGTGGGGGGAGCTACCTTTTTGGGCAATATGGAGTATGTGCCTTGTGTTGTGTTGCGTGCCCATTTGGCGGGTCCATCGCTCCAAGCCAAACCCGCCAATGGACCTCATATTGTGCAAGCCCCTTCTCCATACTCCCCACGATCAATTGCGAGCCTAACCTTCGTGAAGGGAAGCTTGTGTAGCGATCCCGAAGCGATGCGCTGGGAGCAAGGTGTGTGTTTTGCAATTTTCCATTATTTCATGTGCCCACTTGGGAAGTAGCGCTCGTGACCCTTCAAAGCGCCCCAAGTGGAGCACATATGTAGAATCGAAGGGCATTGGTGCCAAGTCATTATGTTCAAAAGGATTAATTGATTGCACGATCCAAGCCGAAGATATTATAATATAATTGTGCACCTTTCAAGGCACTTTTGTGTGTCTTTGTGCCAATTTTGCCGTTTTTGGCCCGTCATGATGTCAAGTGGCGACCGTGTATCTCAACGTTGCGCTCAGTTGACATCATGACCCAAGTATGTTTTGAGGGTACATACTTCGGTGCCCAACATATCTTGGACCCGGCGAATAGCTCCACTTGGGCTTGGCACACCGTGGCCGCCATGTTGGCAATTTGGGACTATCCCAAATCATGGGCTCACTTGGCGACCCTGCCATTCACAAAACCGGAGGAGTTGGGCGACGCCCAAAAGATATGTTGGACACATATGACTTGATACCAATCCTATGGCACAATCCGGTCCGAGTCGGGCATGTGCCTCATTTGCCCCAACCCTGAGTGTGCGCATTTTTGGCCATTTTGAGCAATTTTCCATGCGTATTGGTCGGGATGGTTCACACACCACGTGGGCGAAGCGGAGCAGCCTTCGTTAAGGCGCTAGCCCAAAGTGAGTGTGGGCAATGTTGCCATTTTGGCATTTGTGGACCCAATTGGGATCCTCACCACGCCAAGTAGCATGAAGATCTTTGAGAGCCACGAGCATGGGAGTCCATGTTGCACTCCTGGTGGATCGTGTATGGAATGGCTGATCCGATCTCCAAGCCGGCGTGGAGATATACAATTGGGAGCACCCCAAATTTTTGGCTCATTTCGAGCAGCCAAAATGACCCCACTTTGGGACCCCAATTTCCCCCTTCCGTGTGGTCAATTGGCGGCCCCATTTCTCTAAGCCCACAGGGAGCCCGGACCCAATTCGAAGTTGTACACTCAGATATGAGTCCTAGGTCCTGCCTCCTACCCTGTGAGTCGTTTGGCCTTACCTTGGCCGGGCGAGCCACGCGTGGGAATGACGCCAATTTTGGTGATTTTGGCATCATGACCCCACTTGACTCATCCGTGTTGCCCTGATGCCTGGACCTCAGAGGGAACCAGGTTGGGTGAGGGCTCCAGGGAGTTCCTACTCTAAGGGCATAGGGTCAGTTGCCTCGTCCCTACCTCTGACGGGTCCGGACTAGGGGTCAATTTTGGGGATTTTTGAATTAATATCAGTTTGGGCTGAAACAGCCCATTTTCAGCTACGAAATCCTGACGGATAAAGGCCGGGCCATATCTCTGGCTCAGAGAGGAGTTGGAACCTGTTGTTGAGGAGACATGGGGTGCCACTGTCGGTTGGCCTTGGAGCACCTTGGTTCCCAGGAACTTGCCTGTGGCTGGGCGCGACAGCTCCCCTTTTGGCAGGGTTTCAGGGTCCGGACTGAGCAGGGCATGGGTTGTGTTTGAGCCCCTGCCCCCACCAGCCACTGAGAGGGTCGGACCTGGGATTGGGATACAAGTTAGGATAGAGTGTCTATTGTCCTGTGATGCCCTTACCCCAGTCCAGTCTTAACCCCATGTGTACATATCCTGATGTGTTGCTGTACATACTTTCGTTCCCTTGTTGCAGAGAGGCAAGGATCCTGAAACGCTTTGTCACATGACATGAGCGCATTGATGCCCCTGTGAGCGTAGTGCTTTGCCTGCCTGCTCACTTGCGCGTGTCCACCGCAGCGTCCCGTGGCCGGCCCCCCACGGGAACGCGTCAAAAGCGTTTCACCGCCGCGGGGTTACCCAGCCCCCGCGTGCCACTCGGGGCCACCAACCCCGAGCAGCGCGGCGCAGCAGCTCGGAGCTCGCAGCTCGCAGCGCAGCGCAGCAGCTCGCAGCGCAGCGCAGCGGCTCGCAGCGCCGCCCAGCGACGGCGCCGGGTTCGTCACGGAGCCCGCAGCGCCGTCCAAAGCATCACCCTGACCGCGCCGCGACCGTGAAGGAGGTGGACAGACTCCTTCATCAGCGAGTCCCATCGGCCGACCAGCAAGGCCGCGTCAACCACCTCCACAACCACCGGCTGACCAGCACCAGCCGCACACCCAGTCCAGTGCTGCATCACCCGCCTCAACAAACACCACCAGAACCAGTTCGTTGAGCGCAACGAGTGACCACCAAGGACCTCAAGACCAACTACGCCCCCCGCTGCCATGGTAAACTGGCAGGAAGCGGGCAGGACGTGGCCGCGGCCCCACCCCCATGCGGCACGCCTGCTGCGTGGGTTGGTTTGGGACCAGCACTACCGCCACAGCCACCCCCAGTGCGAAGGCGGCATGCCCGGGAGCTTCGAGCTCCGCGAGGACATGGGGGAGGACCGCCTGCGGGCAGTGGAGGAGTGGCTGCGGGCGGAAGGGTACGAGTACCGCTTCCGCTGCAAGCGCTCGACCCGGCCGGACAGGCCCGGCGAAGGGCTGCGCCCTGACGGGAATGAGGAGGACGAGGACTCCAACGAGTACCCGTCGGGCGCCTCGATCAAAGTCTCCATGTGGGACATGATCGAAAAGAACTTCCCGGAACCGGGGAGCGAGCGCAGGCTGCAGGGCAGCAGCAGCGCCTCTCCGGGGAAGGAGAAGCGGTCCGCCGGGGAGAGGAAGCGGGACCGGAAGTGGCGGGAGTACCAGGAGTCCCTGGCCGCCGAAGCCGCCCAAGGCGCCAAGGGCGGAACCCCAGCCCCCAGTCCCCAACGGGCCAATGGTGGTCATCACCCCGGCCACGCCACCCTCGGCGACTTCATCCAAGTCGCCAGGCAGACCAAGGCCAAGCCCCGTCCGCTGCTCCTGAGGCTCCAGCAGGGCCCAGCAGGCCTCAGCAGCGACGTGGAGTCGGTTCACCGCGGGAGGATGCCGGCCGACCAGGCCAGATCCAGCAGCAGCCTCGCTTCCGACAGGGACGTGGCGCGCGCCTGTGAGCGCGCCTGTGGGGTGCCCTGCAACCTTCGGGTTGCCCGACAACGGGCCAGGCAGCACAGCGCTGCCGTGGAGGGCGCCGTCGGCATCGCCCAGGAGGAGGCTGCGGACTGGGCGCATGGCATGGCCATCCACCCCCAGACCGTGGCGGCCATTGCGGCCGGACTCACGGCCGTAGCCGCCCATGGGGCAGCGACTGCCCAGGTCAACGGTGAGTTGGCGGCAGCCGACGAGGAAGCCCGCCTGACGCAAGAGGCCATTGCCTGCAAGGAGGCCGAGGTGAGGGCGCTGGCAGAGGCGCTTGCCCAAGGAGGGCAAAGAAGGAGGCGAAGGAAAGGGCCCACGCCGAAGCGACGGCTAAGGCCCAGGCGGACGCCGCCAAGAAGGACGCCATCGAGGCCGCGCGACGGAAGGTCGCTGAGGAGAAGGCCAAGACGGAGGCGGGGCTGGCGGCGTTGGAAGCGCAGAAGGCGCGGCTGCAGCAGGCCCGGGAAGCCGAGGCGGCTCGTGCTCGGGAGGAAGCCGAAGTGCGGGCTGCCGCAGCCACCGCCGCCGCAATGGAGGAGGCAGACGCCAAACTCCGCCGCGAGACTCCCCCGGGAGGATCACGAGTGGAGACCCTTCGAAAGCCTTTCGAAGGGGACGCCTCCTCCAAGATGACGCTGGACGAGGCCGACACGGGCAGCAGTGGGAGCAGTAGCCCCACCGCCCACCGACGGAGGAAGGGTAAGGGGAAGACCCCCGAGAGGCCACGAAGGCCAGCGGGCGGACACCCCCACGACAGTGACCCCTTCTTCACCGCCAGCGACGGGGACGAACGAGGCCGCCGACATCGCCAAGTGGTGGCTTGGACGGGCGGAGGAGGCGGAGACGTCCCCATGGAACCGGAAGGTGAGGATGAGGATCTCCCTCCTCCCTACCGGAGCTCGGAGTCTTCCGAGACCGAGACGCCCAGGTGGGGCGACATGGACGAGGATGACGACATGGACTTCCGCATCACGAAGAAGCGCCCATCCTCGGACCCACCGAGGCGACCCAGCGGAGACCCACCGGGATCCCCTGGCGGAGGACCATCAGGACCCCCTGGAGGACGCCCACCAAGTGGACCCCCTGGAGTCGGACCACCGGGCGGGGGAGGACCCCCTGGACCGGGCGGACCCGGCGGAGGCCCTCCTGGAGGACCCCCTGGGGACCCCGACGACCCACCAGGGAACGGCGACCCGGATACCATCTGGCGGTGGATTGTCTACCTCCGCAGGGGGGAGCTACCTTTTTGGGCAATATGGAGTATGTGCCTTGTGTTGTGTTGCGTGCCCATTTGGCGGGTCAATCGCTTCAAGCCAAACCCGCCAATGGACCTCATTATGTGCAAGCCCCTTCTCCATACTCCCTACGATCAATTGCAAGCCTAACCTTCGTGAAGGGAAGCTTGTGTAGCGATCCCGAAGCGGTGCGTTGGGAGCAAGGTGTGTGTTTTGCAATTTTCCATAATTTCATGTGCCCACTTGGGAAGTAGCGCTCGTGACCTTTCAAAGCGCCCCAAGTGGAGCACATATGTAGAATCGAAGGGCATTGGTGCCAAGTCATTATGTTTAGAAGGATTAATTGATTGCACGATCCAAGCCGAAGATATTATAATATAATTGTGCACCCCTCAAGGCACTTTTATGTGTCTTTGTGCCAATTTTGCCGTTTTTGGCCCGTCATGATGTCAAGTGGCGACCGTGTATCTCAACGTTGCGCTCAGTTGACATCATGACCCAAGTATGTTATCAGGGTACATACTTCGGTGCCCAACATATCTTGGACCCAGCGAATAACTCCTCTTGGGCTTGGCACACCGTGGCCGCCATGTTGGCAATTTGGGACTATCCCAAATCATGGGGTCACTTGGCGACCTTGCCATTCCCAAAACCGGAGGAGTTGGGCGACGCCACAAATAGATATGTTGGACACATATGACTTGATACCAATTCTATGGCACACTCCGGTCCGAGTCAGGCATGTGCCTCATTTGCCCCAACCATGAGTGTGCGCATTTTTGGCCATTTTGAGCAATTTTTCACTTTTGCTGCCCGCCGTGCACTATGTTGAGCCCACCCGTGCACGCCGGACGCATGGACCAATGGACCATATATGCCATGGGTGTTATGCGTATTGATCGGGATGGTTCACACACCACGTGGGCGTAGCGGAGCAACCTTCGTTAAGGCGCTAGCCCAAAGTGAGTGTGGGCAATTTTGCCATTTTGGCATTTGTGGACCCAATTGGGATCGTCACCACGCCGGGTAGCATGGGGATCTCAGAGAGCCAAGGGCATGGGAGTCTTTGTTGGACTCCTGGTGGATCGTGTATGGAATGGCTGATCCGATCTCCAAGCCGGCGTGGAGATATACTATTGGGAGCACCCCAAATTTTGGATCATTTCGAGCAGCCAAAATGACCCCACTTTGGGACCCCAATTTCCCCCTTCCGTGTGGTCAATTGGCGGCCCCATTTCTCTAAGCCCACAGGGAGCCCCGACCCTATTCGAAATTGTACACGCAGATATAAGTCCTAGGTCCTGCCTCCTACCCTGTGAGCCATTGGCCTTACCTTGGCCGGGCGAGCGACGCGTGGGAATGACGCCAGGTTTGGTGATTTTTGCATCATGACCCCACTTGACTCATCCGTGTGGCCCTGATGCCGGAATCTCAGAGGGAACCAGGTTGGGTGAGGGCTCCAGGGAGTTCCTACTCGAAGGGCATAGGGTCAGTTGCCTCGTCCCTACCTCTGACGGGTCCAGACGAGGGGTCAATTTTGTGGATTTTTGAATTAATATCAGTTTGGGCTCAAACAGCCCATTTTCAGCTACCAACTCCTAAGGGATAATGGCGGGGCCATTCCTCTGGCTCAGAGAGGAGTTGGAACCTGTTGTTGAGAAGACATGGGGTGCCACTGTCGGTTGGCCTTGGAGCACCTTGGTTCCCAGGAACTCGCCTGTGGCTGGGCGCGACACCTCCCCTTTTGGCAGGGTTTCAGGGTCCGGACTGAGCAGGGCATGGGTTGTGTTTGAGCCCCTGCCCCCACCAGCCACTGAGAGGGTCGGACCTGGGATTGGGATACAAGTTAGGATAGAGTGTCTATTGTCCTGTGATGCCCTTACCCCAGTCCAGTCTTAACCCCATGTGTACATATCCTGATGTGTTGCTGTACATACTTTCGTTCCCTTGTTGCAGAGTGGCAAGGATCCTGAAACCCTTTGTCACATGACATGAGCACATTGATGCCCCTTTGCCTGCCTGCTCACTTGCGCGTGTCCACCGCAGCGTCCCGTGGCCGGCCCCCCACGGGAACGCGTCACTATCACCATGTGCCATAGTCCCTTGCGGTGCCCTTCTTTCCCCAGCTCTTCCTCCACCGCGCTTCTGCCTCCCGCACCCTTCTTGAGTAACGGGACGTCCTGATCCCAAACCAGTGGTTCCTCGATCCCCTTATACTGTGCACACCGCATGAAGTGTTCGTATGTTTCTTGCCCCTGGCCACAGTGGCATCGCATGTACTCCTCCGGGAGGTCCATACCCTTATGTCTGTACCACCTCATGATCGTTTTACGCACCGGCACCTGCCCCGTGGTTTGCAGCCTTTTGGGCAGCGATTCTGGCCTCAGCACATTGGGGTAGTGGACCCGCTGTCCCACCTTGCCCTCGCAGTACTCGTTCAGCTCTACCACCTCCGGCCCCCCTCGTACTCTGGCTAGCATGTGCACCGGCTGTGGATACACCCTTAGTTCCTGCTTGCCTCTGTCCTCCTCCACCACCCACCTGGCCTTCTCCCCTTCCCCGACCCTTGGAGGTATATGCACCAAGTGGAGGTGCCCCTTGCTCTCTGGCACCCTCCACACTGGATCCTGCTCCTTATCTACCGCTTGCCCCGCCCCATCCGCCTCATGATTCCCCAATCCCTGCCCTGTGTGACTCCTGTTTCACCAGGTGTATGACCAGGGGCACTTCCTTCACCTCCAGCCCGTGCCATATCGCGTACACCTGTGACGACAGTCCCGTGCCCAGGGCCTCATGCAGTGGCCTGCTGGCCGGTCTCCTGAGGGACGCCATGTCCGCCTCTGCGTCCACCACCATCCACACTTTCCGTACGTCCTCCCCTACCTCCCCAACCGCGTCTGCCACCGCCTGCACCTCTCCATGGGACGCTGCTCCGAAGGCCATCCTTTCCACCACACTCTCCGTCACCTGTCCCACCCGCTTTACCCTTACCGCCGCTGCCCCCGCCATGGGCGGCTGTCCTTCCGACCCGGACCCGTCCAGAAATAGCACGACCCTCTCCTTCGTGGGCTCCGGTATGCGCACCACCTCCCTCGGGTAGTGGCAGTACACTTGGTGTTTCCCAATGCCATACTCTCGTACCCCATCCCCGATGCTTAGCTCTCTTACCCCTCTGTACACCGCCCACTTATTGTCCGTCCTAGCCTTCCAGCCCTTCGTCACCACCACTCCGTGGCACCATGCCCTGCCCCCCTTCGCCCTGCCCTGCTCTAGGTATGCCTGTACCAGAACCAGGTACCATACCCTGTCTGCTGGCAACCCGTGGACCGTCAGCCTGATCCTCCTCGCACTCTCTTCACACTGGTGGCCCACGGGCACTATGGGCGCCTCCTCGTCGGGTCTCCCCGTGTCCGTCATCTGGAAACTCACCGCCACCCCATCATCCTCTTCTTGTAGTCCCCGCACTGTGTCCCATCCAAACTGGACCCTTGTTCTTTTCCCCTCTTTTTCCTCTCCCCACCAGACCTCCACGTCCCCCTGGGCCTTCTCATCCTCCCGCACCTCCTTGGGCAGCCGCAGCACCGGCCGCCACCACTGCCCCCTGGTGTCCGTAGTGCGCATGGTCGCATTCAGGAACGCCCACGCCGTCTTTCGTAGGAATGGCCACGGGATTTGCCCCGCCTCCTTGGTGCACCTCGGGCACTGGTCCCCCTGTCCTGCCTCTTCCAGGATGTTGTCTTTCCGGAAGATATCCGCATGGACATCATACCACTGCCCGGCCGCACTCTGTACCTTCCCCTTCGGTCCTTTGAGTCCCAGCGGCGCACACAACAGTATTCCCGGTCTGGCCTTGTCCCTCTCTCCCCTGTCGGGCACCACTCTCTCTTGCTGCGCCCCCTCTCCTCTCCCGCCTCTTGGCTTCCTCTGCTGGATCCCCCACAGCGCCACCCACTCGTTCCACATCGCGCGCATCCCCCTGTTCCACCTTGCGCGGTCCTCTTGTCCTCTTGCTCTCCTCATCATCCACCTGTATACACCCCATTCAACCACCCCGGTGTCCCGATAGAACTCCGCATGGTGCAGCCCCGCCTTCTTGTACTCCTTCATATCCTTTCTGCGCACGTGCAGCACCTCCATGTTCACTCCTCCCTTCCTGATCCACCGTACCGTCCCATGTGTCGGCCCCCCGAAGTCCGTGTCCAGGACCAGGATTGGTCCCCGCCTACCGCACGTCCTGTTGGTTGCCAGCATGTGTTCTTCCCCCGGCAACACTGCCTGTAGAACGCGCCACATGCGCTCCTTCTTCCCTGCTGCCAACCGCCTGCGCCGGTGCCACACATAGCGCGGGCACACGTTCTCCTCTTTCTGAACCTCTGCGACCGCGTGATAGCACACCCGTCTCACCTCTTCCTGATTGTGGCACATCCTGCTCAGCGTCCTCGCCGTGTGTGCCCTGTACGCCTCCCCCGCCGTGGGCATCCCTTCTCCGTTGTAGGCCATCGGCGACCGCAACACGCACCACGGCACCTCTGTGGGTATCCCCTCATACCCTCTGATGAGCCTCTGCACTTTTCCCTCCACCTCCTCCAGCTGCTCCCTCCAGTACGGGAGGTGCATCCCCTGGTACCCTACATCCGCATTGAGCACCGCCCGCAGGTAGTACAGGGTCGTCTGCACTGACGGGGGGTGATGCCGCAGGACCACCAGCATCGCCCTGAACCCCCAGACTAATTTGTCAGGTAGCCTGACCCCCCTCGCCTCCATGGCCTGCACATGTCCCAGCACCACCGCTTCCTCTGCCCTCTCCAGCCATCCCACTCTGTCTCCTACATCCAGCGCCATGCCTTCCTCTCCACCCCTCCTCAGAACCGCCGACTTCTCCACGCTCCAGACAAGGTGGTTATCCCTCCCGTACCTCTGCATCAGGTCCTGTACCACCTGTTGTGCCTTTTCATCCCGCGCCATGGGTACCGCATCATCCACATACGCCAGCGCCGGCGACGTGTGTGGCGCCCGCGCCAGCTGTGGATATTCCCGCGCTATCCAACTCATCAGGGGGAGCATGGCCAGCAAGTACAGGAACGGGCCCTCCACCCCGCCTTGTGGCACCCCGCTGCCTGGGGTTACCCACTCGGTACACCCCTTCCCCGTGGCGACCGTGTACCTCCTTGAGCGCAGGTACTCTTCCACGAAGTCACCATATGGGAGTCCTAGCTGTTGCCACACCTCCTCTATGAGCCTATGCGGCGTGTTGGGGAACGCCCCCTTCACGTCCACAGACGCCATGAACGCCTCTAGGTCCTCATCATCGAGGTACATATCGTACAGGAAGCTTGCTTCCTGTGTGGACCTACCCGGCACTGACCCCCACATATTGTCCGGTATGACCCCCGCTGCATACAGCCGCCGCTGTATCCTCCCGAAGATCACCATCCAGACCAGCTTGGCCTCTGTGACGGCACAGCATATTGGCCTCCAGTTCCCCGGCCTGAGGTGATCCCCCTTCTTGTACAGGGGCCGCACCTTGCCCCCCCATTCCTTTGGGGGCTCGCCTGTGCGCAACACCTCCGTGACCCTCCCCGCCAGACCATCCAGCTCCGGCGCCTCCAGGTGCTGGTACGCCTCCGCCACCAGCTGGTCCACTCCCGGGCTCTTTCTCCCCTTGAGAGCCTTCACTGCCCCTTTTCATTTCCCCTAGTGTCACCCTGCTGCGGTGTATGTCCTCGCTCTGCTCCGCTGTGAACACCTGCGGTAACGCCCTTACCATTCTCCTTTTGATCCCGCTTAGCTCCTGCTGCCCCTGGTTGTGCTGCCTCCTGAAACTCTGCGCCACCTCCTCCAGCACTTCCTTTTTGTTGCCAGTGATCCTGCCACACTGCAGTCTCACCGCCCTGATTTCCTCTGGTGTTCCAGCCTCAGCGAGCTCTCTGGTGTACCGTAGCGACTTGTACAGCACCGCCCTTTCCATGTATATCTCATGCTTCGCCACCACTTTCTTGTATATCCTCTCGTGTTCCTCCTGCTCAGCCCTCCTCGCTGTTCGCACCCTCTTCTTCGCCTGTGTCACCTCCGTTTGCCACTCCGTCCCGTCTTCTCGCGCCCGTGCCTCGACCTCCTCTTGCTGCCGTTTCCTCAGTGTGGCCACCAGCCTTTGCAGCTTGGCCTGTGCCTGCGATTCCCCCCCTTGCTTGGTAAACCCGCATATCCGCCTTGCCCTCCTCATGGCTTGGGGTACTTGTTTCCCCTGCCTCATTTCGGCGTTTACTCGCTGCCCCCACTGTTGCCACCTCTCATCCCCCTCCTCCGGCCACTTCACCATTGGCGGCAGGCTGACGCCTTCCTCGTCCGACCCCTGCTCATCCTCCTGTTCGTCCCCGGGCTCCCCCACCTTCATGTCCACAGTCACCATCATGGGGCAATGCCCCTTCCTGTCCTGCATGTCTTCCGGCCCCACCATGTATCCTGTCGTCACCCCCTTGACCCAGCTGGGGTCCGCGTACACCCCGTCTATCCGCGACGGCGCGCTGCCTTCCGGTGCGGGGTAGTGTGAGGGGCCCGGCGCTCCACTGTACGACACGTCCTGCAGCCTCATTTCCTCCACAAACTTCCGCACCTCGCGGTACACCCCGGTCTCTGCGCCCCTCCTCCGGGGATCGTAGTCTCCAACTACGATGACTGGCCCCCTCTCCAGCGCCCTGACGTACTCCATCCTCAGCTGCGCCACATACTCCTTGACCCTCCTCCCATGTGGGACATGGCAGTTGAAGATGACTACCTGGCCATGCTCGGTCGCCACATCATACACCGCCCTTCGTCCCCTCGCTCCCACCTTCTTGTCCTGCACAACGCTGAGCCCTCTGCGCACCAACAGCGGCACCCCCTGTGCCCACTCCCGCTGGTACTCTCTCCCCTCCTTGTCGTACATCTGAGCGCACACGACGTTGTCCTTCCCCTGCAACCTTATCTCCTGGTACGCCACGGGGTCCGCGTCATGCAGCTTCATCTGCTGCCACGCTGCCTTGTCCGCCCGATACAGTGCCGCGGGGTCATTATGGGTGTACAACTTCATGCGTTGCGACCAGCCCTCCCCATCCACTCGTAGATCCCCGTTGTCCGTTGTGCCTTTGTCCTCCCTTTTGTTCCTTCCCCCCTGTCTTCGTCTGGCTTCTTTCTTCTTCTTCCCGGCCGCCCCCTGCTTCATTAATTGTCACTTCCTCTTCTTGTTCTTCCCCCCCGCCGACACCTCTTCTCCTTCCAATTCTCTCGCCTCCTGCTCCGGAACCAGCTGCCCGTGTATTTCCATCTCCCTACCTTGCGGGCATACCTGCAACCTTTCCACCGGGTACGGCAGTCTCTCCTCATCCCCCTCCCCCTGATCCTCCCACTGCACGATGGCTGCCCTCGTCACATGTCCCTTGCGATCTTGTTGTTCGATCATCTCCTCCACTGTTCCCACATACCTCCTCCACTTCCCACACACTTTGTGCGGACCATACACTGTTATCCCTTCCCGCACCGCCCCCTGCTCTTCACAGCCCCGCTGCTCCTCCCCGTACCTGACTCCCCTCGCCCGTTTCCTTCTTGGCCTCCCTTCCCCTTCCCCCTCCCGCTGCTGCTCTGCTTGCAGATCGTGCTCGTCCGCCTCTCTCCCCCGCTTGCCGCCCTCCCTCTCACTTCCCTCTCTTGTCCCTCACCCCTTGCTCCCCTCCTCCACCCTGTTTCCCACAGCACTCTCCTGCCCTCCTCCCTCCACTTCTCCCTCTTCCACCCCTTCTTCCCCCTCCTCTCTGTCTTCCCGCCCGCCCGCTGCCAGTCCCGGCTCCCGGCCTTCCTCTCCCCGCGCTTGGTCCTGCTTCCTTTCGTCCCGTTCCTCCTCACCATCCCCATCCCCCTGTAACCGCTGCATAGTGCTTGAACTTTGTTGTGACTGCGAAGCCTGTAGCCTTGATGCCCCAGGGGTCGTAACGCCCGACACTGCCCCTGATATCTCCGAACCCACATAACCCTCTTCGGACCCATATCCAGCCTCAGGGAGCGACATATGGGAAGCACTTGTAAGTCCAGTGAACTCCATGGTGGAATATGAAGAGTACGAAAACCCTGTCTACAAAAATGGAGCAGACATAGAATCTCAATGCGCATTCATCGCAACTAATGACACAACGTGAAATCATTCGAAATACTTTAAATAAATCCGATTGGGAAATCACGAAAGACAAATGCGACTCGACGCGCGCTCACAGGCGACATCTGGCGACGAACGGAAAACATGAAATGAAGCGGAAAATTTACTGCACTAATGTACATCTGAGGATCATTGAAATTCTGATCACCTCAATGTATAATTGAGTGCTGTCACTGCTGCCGTTACACTCCCCCTCTGAAAACATACGCCAGTATGTCAGGCTGGGTCAAGTGAAGTGAACGAAACGGCGAAAGTGACCAAAAACCGACTAATCTAAGGCAAAATGTGTGAAATTGAGCTGAATTGAGCAAAATTGTGCTGAGATCTGTGCTTCGCGATGGCCATCGACTTGAATGAAACAGATAGGTACCTCAGGGCACACAGAAAAAGCTTCGTTCAATCTCGAAAATTCGAAAATTGAAAGTCTGAGTGAAGATTGGACATGATGATCCATGATCCATGATTCATGATGAAATCAGGATCTGCATCCCACTGCCAGAAAACAGAAAACGAGCGTCGCCATGTCGTCGAGCGTCAAAAAAATAGGGTATCCCTTCATGGAGTCCAAGATATGTGAAGCTGGCTGGTGTCATTTGCAATCATGAGACCAGATGCCAGATTATGGTACAAAATGTGCCTGAATTGAGACCAAAATCAGTGAATCGCCCACGGATTGAGGGTGGCGAAGTTCACGGCAAGCCAAAATAGGTCCAATTCAATGTCGATAGACACTGTGTGTAGTGTTGAACGGAAATCCAGTTCTCATTCATAGCCAATCCAGGTCAAATCCTCATGATGATGATGAATCCCATGATCGAAATCCAATCATGTATAAGTAATGATAGCCAAGAAAACCCAGTGCGTGCACTACACTGTCAGTATTGTCTCTAGGGCTTCATGTTTAGATCCAGTACGAGCCAGAAATGGTAATTGACTCAATATAGTTCCAGAATGTAGAAGCATCCAATGCTTGGTACCAGGAATTTGCCAAATTTGAGCTGATTCTGAGGGGGATTCCAACACAATTCACAGATGAACAGCGAGGCGACACAAGTAAGAACACCATCGTCGTCACTTGGTCTATATAAGCCCTTTGACAGTGGTCGATTGAAAAACAAACGAACTGTATCAATGTAAGAGCTGATGGAAATCACATTCGGACCAGATCCGTCAAACACATGAAATGGATCAGACTCAGTCATGTGCCAGAATCTCTGTAATGAGCACGAACTCGAACGAGTCCTTCCCAAGGCGAGTAGAGGGGTCCAGTCGACAGCTAAACACGAGAGTGTCGTCGTGGTTGAGGATATTGGCCGATCGGATCTTCGGATTGGAATCATCTGAGATGAAGCACATGATTCACATGATGACAATGATGGGAATGATGGATGGAATGACCAGGATGACCCCAGAATGTCCCATCATCTGTTCGTCGAACCACATAGACTACCCTAACCCTAACCCATGCCAAGGGTATATGTCGACCGTAAACCTCTTCGAAAGTTTCGGCGACCCAAATTCTGATCAGATCTTGTCTGAAATGGATGATGCCAAGATTGGAGCTTCTTCTGGTGCTTGTAAGTCTTCCTTGGTGACACAATCCTTGATCAGCGAGAGCTCTTTGTCATTCTCAGGTCGTTTCTTCAGGAACTTGATGAGAGTGTCCGTATACCCATGGATGAAGCTTGAAGCTGGCTCCCATTTGTCCTCTTCTGGACCGAATTCTTTCCATCTGCACAGAAAGTACCACTTGTTTCGAGCATTCTTCTTGTAATCAAGGATCTTCTCCAACTCGAAACTGCTTGTGACCATCCTCCTGTCGCTCAGGTACTTCGAAGTCCAATACAGAGGCTGGAGCCTTCCTTTGGGGCAGGGTACGATGTACTTCTTGATGCCTGCCTGGCTCAATCTCAATGTTGAATGTAGTCTCACTTAGTTGACTCTTGACTTGGAATTGGCCATCCGACAAAGGTAACAATTTGTTGTCGTCATTCAGGGTCTCGTCTGACTTACGAAGCCAAATTTGCTGGCCTTTTTGGAAGGGTTTTCCTTGCGTTCTTGACCTATTTTTGAAATTCAACCAATCTGCTTGACTTTCCACTTTGGCTTGGATCCACTTGGCTTCTAAATCTTTGATCCTCTCAAACCATTGCGAGGCGTCGTAGCACTGCCTTGGATGATACATCACTGGTCCTGGACCCATCTTCTCACGACCAAAAGCCAGCTCATTCGGACTTAATCCAGTGTAATTCTTGGTACGATGGTATCTTCTCAAGACACAGTAAATTGTCTCCAACCAATTGTAGTCTTTTTCAGTCGCCAGAAACTTTCTCAGAATGCTGATAAGAGTTCTTCCAGCGCGTTCAGCAGGGAGAGCTCGATGGTCGTAGACTCGGGCACGAAGGTGATGAACTCCCAATAGGGCACACATGTTCTCCCACCAAGTCCCAATGAACTCCTTCCCACTGTCCGTCAGAATTTCACTGGGTACATCCCAGTTACTCATCCACTGACTTGCAGTCCACTTGGCAGCCATTTCAGATGTGAGATGCTTCGTGTTGCAAGGCAGGACTTGGATGTAGCCACTGTGGCGGTCTTGAATTAACGAAAACCCATCGATAGGCTTCCTCGTGTAGAGGCATTCCTCTTGGATTTGCCCAAACTCGAAGACATCCGCCGTCACCTTGTCGAACAACCTCTCAGGAATTGGTAATCCCTTCAGTAGTCCTTCTGCCTTTTGATTCTTGGGGATGGTCGCCTGACATTGCTTGCATCCTTTGGCAACTCGTTCACAGGCACCCTTGAGGTCCCTTGTGTACACTCTGTGGCGTAGCTCCTGCTCCAGCACACGAGAATGTGTGTGGGCTGTCTCATTCCGATGCCAATGTTTGACATATTGGTCAATCAGACAATCAGGAACACAAATCCGTCCTTGCCAAAATAACTTGTCGCCTTGGATTTTGAAATCAGACGTCTCTTCAGAGTCGTAAGGCTTGTCCCCTTTCAACTTGTGGTATACAGACCCAAAGAACCTGTCCTCCTTGTACATCTTCGTCCAATCCACATAGAGGAAGGAAGTTTCCTTGTCCTTTTGTTGTGGAGGGAGTGTGGATTTCGCTTTGGATCTCGTCGTAGGAAACACATTCAGGAGTGGCAGCGACGACTCAGAGTCAGAGTTAACTCCTGCAGTCTGATCTGCCTTGGTAATCTCCTTGCATCTGACCAAATCCACCTTCATCCGATTTTTAATCGAACATTGGAGACAATGTTTCGTGATCAGTGCTTGTTCCTCCTTGTCGAACTCGATCACTTCAGCTTTATCTGTCGCTGTCCCATGAAAACTCACTTCAGAGTAAGCCTCTGAGGCTGGGTAGGCCCAGCGACTCAGGGCGTCCGCCACTGTATTGTAGCGACCCGGAATGTAAGTCACATGGAGGTCAAATCTGCTGAGAGTTTCATGCCAACGGCCTCTTCTCCCAGCTGGTCCACCAGGGGTATCCACATGTTCTGTCCTCCAGCTCTCCAGTGACTTGTGGTCAGTCAGTACCTCCACGCGATGGCCCAAGATCCAACCTTCATAATGCCGTAAGGCACAAAGGATTGCGTAGGCTTCTTGTTCCCTTGGACTCCAATTTCGCTGTCTTGTTGTAAGCTTGCGAGACCAGAAAGCCAGAGGATGATGGTGACCTTCGTCATCGACTTGTTCGATCGTAGCACCAATGGCGTAACGACTGGCGTCTGTACGAATATAAAAAGGCCTCCCATCCAACCACGGAGTCTTTAATGTAACCACATTTGCCAGTGCTTCCTTGAGACCAGTAAAGGCTTCTTCACATTCTGGCGTCCAGTTGAGCTTGACTTGAGATCCTTTCTTTCCTTCTATTTTGCCAACCTTGAGTAACTCTGTCAATGGACCAGAGAACTTGGCGTAGAAAGGAAGGAACTCGTGGTAATAATTGCAGCAGCCTAAAAAGGCACGAAGCTGCGTGATGGTTTTAGGCCTTTCCCAGAGCTGCAGGGCAGCCATTTTTCCTGGGGCTGGTCTTCTTGTCCCATCTTCCAGGACAGAGCCACAAAATTCTACACTCTGGAGGAACATCTTGCCCTTCTTGGGTCCACACACGAGCTTCTCTTGTCGAAGGACTTCGAGAACTTTTCGAACTTGTTCTTCGTGCAACTTCAGGCACTCATCAAAGTTGTTTCCCAACGGCGTGGCAATCAGAAGGTCGTCAATGTAGATGGAGCAGAATTCTTGTAAATCCAGATCTTTGTGCTTCTGAAAATAAAAAAGTCTCCATCATCTTCTGGAACATCGACGGCGCATTCTTCAGACCCATCGGCAGTACAGTCCACTGGACAGTGCCAGAGGGCGTGCACATTGCCGTCAAATGCCTATCCTCCTTTCGAAGGGGCATCTGATGAAAGCCATGGCGCAAATGCAACACAGTAAAGAGCTTGCCTTGGGCTCTCGCGGCGATCTCCTTCTCGATTAGAGGAAGAGGATGCGCGTCCTGTACTGTGGCGGCATTCAGGGCTCTGTAATCCACCACTAGACGCCAAGCATCTATGCTGGATTGGTCAGCAGGTGGGGGCTTTGGCACAGTAAATGGTACTGAACACCACTCAGAACTCATGCAGCCCTCCAACCAACCGAACTCATAGAGATTGCGCTCAATAATCTTTCGCAGGGCATCTGCTTTGGTGCCGTGGAGATAGAATGGACGTTGTTTGTGCACCTTTGAGCCTTCGATTATGTCAATCTTGGCTTCCCCATTTTCACATCGAATTGGGGGGTTTTTCCACAACTTCCCACTCAGCACGTCATCTTGATAATCTTCGAACACTGCGTCCCTTCTTGCAGATATCTTGTCTCCGTCGACCTGATTCCCACATTTAATCACCGACATTGTGTCCACCAATTTGCGAATTGTTGGTCGTGGTCTCATGTTCTTGGCCACTTCATTCCAAACTTAAGAAAACGTCACTGCCATGTCTTTCTTGGAGGGCTTGATCCAGGCTAAGCCCCCCTTGAAACCCTTTGTTGATGCTGAGACAAACTTAAGTGTTTTTATCTCTCTTTTGTGGCCTAAAGTACACTTTCTCAAAGTAACTAGGGTTGTGACCCTAGCCCCCCCCATGAAGTTCACCCCTACCACTCAACTGAGCGGAGGTACCTTCCTTCATGGAGGTCATACCAAAATATATCAGGGATTCCATGCTTGTGGGCCTTGGAGGTTAAGCCTAAGTGGTCTCCCACCCCAAGACCCCTATACTCAATTGATTCTACCACTTATTGTGGTCCTACTTTGTAACTGTTTCTGAATTCAGTTGCTTGGCCAAGTCATTTTCTGTGTGGTCCTGACATCTATGCCCCTCAGTCCTAACCAGCACCATTTCACCCAAAAGAGTGCACATGAAGTGCCTATTGCAACCTCTGAGGCTAGAGTCTGACCAATTTTCATATAAAACCTTTTGCATTATCCATTTGTGATTGAAGCTATGTTCATATACCTGCTTTGTCTATCTGCAGCCCTTCTGTGTTATACTGGATTCCAAAACCAATCATTGATTCGATCCACATTCAGTCCTTGCTCTACTTGCTGCTTTGGTTTGGGGTTTTACAACTACAAAACCTGCAGGAATACATCAAAAGACCTAGGGCATAATTCAAGGACATCTTTCCGGTAGCAGAGACAGTCCCTTGTGACCTTTTGAACCGACCCTGAGAAGAAGTACAAAACAAAAGCTCAACAACAAGTCCAACATGTCCACGCCAAGCGTCAGGACCTGGCCTATCCGAACTGTCCAAGTACAAATGGGCAGTGTGGTCCACCCAATGAGTGAACCACCACACCGAGCACCACATCACCTCAGTGGCGCATCTGGGTCCCAAGGAGATCCAGAACGCAGAAGGGCGGAGAAGAATAAAGGCCTTACCACCGAGGCCTTAGCAGCACACGGTGGAGACAGCTTCAGTCACCTCCACAGACGTGTGGCTGCTTCAGTATCAAGATCCAATTGTCCAGCTTCATCCTCAACTACCATTGAAGGACCTGAGGAATATGAGAAGCTGAAGATGAAGATGGATGAGTACATCATGCATGAGGAGTACTATAAATCCATCCGTGGGGAAGATGGAGAGGAGCCCTTAGCTGTACATGGATCCAGACCACGTACAGATCTTGGGTCCTACGCTCACTCAGGTCCCCCATCCACAGCATCCCTGCCAAGTCGACTACGACCTGAGTACCCAACCCCAAGGGCTCCCGAAGTGGGCCCAACACGAGTCGAAGAACACCATCCAAGGCCAACCTACGGTGCCCTGGATCAAACGGCCGAGCTGCTGGCCAAATTCCTGTCTGGATCAGAAGATCCAGATGTGACGGCCTTATCAGAGGCCATTAAGGCTAAACTGGGTATTGCAGAACCCTTACCCAAGCCTGAGTTCCTCTCTCTCTCTCCAGGGCTGAGTACCCTGGCCGAAGATCTCAAGAGATCGAGGGTCTCAAGGCTGTTGCCTAAGGTTACCTGCCCCAGCCCCTTTCACCCCTGTGCCAGGACTGTGCCTATGGCGGACCTACAGGACGTGCCTGTCACAGAGAGTGAGAGAAGAGGGCTGTCAGCCCTGGCCCCTCTTGTCGGCGTGTCGCCTTCAGGCCTAACCCCGGGGGGTGGGAAGACGGGCAGACCAATTGCCCAGGCGAACATCCAGCTGGAACTGCCGGAGTTCGACCCTAAAAATCTGCCTGAATGGGCAGAAGAATTTGCGGAGTTCCTTTTGTTGACTGGCCAATCCCATGTGGATGTGGCCACCAAATGTTCACTGCTAAAATGCTCTTGCAAAAAAAACTTTTTGCAAAAACAGGTCAAACAGATCGTGAAAACCTGTTCTACTTGGGCGGAGGTACTCCTGAGGTTAGAGAAAACATTCCCAGTCTATGAGACTGACCTCAGCGTACGCACACAAATCGAGGAGCTACCTATGCTCCCGGAGTTTCCATCCGCTGCGTGAATTTCTGAGTATGTGTGCGACATGGAGTACTTATTTTCGAGGATGAATGTGGGCTCCTACGGAGCCACTGAGCCCCACCTGTGGCTCATGAGTAAGATCCCCCAGCGTACGTGGGATGATTGCCGCTCAACCTCTGAGAGGAAGAGCAGGACCCACTCGTATGATACACTGGTGGATCTCTTGATTGAGCTAGCTCTTGAGAGAGAGAACGACTCCCACATGGAGAAGTTCCTCAAGAAGCATTTGGGACGAGGTGGTACCCCTACCCCTGAACGTGGCGAAGGGAAGGGGCATAAAAATCCCACTAACACCAACCAGGGAGGCGGTAAAGGGAGGGGCAACCTACGTGCCATGAACGAGGTACCAACTGATGCAGGCACACCCCCCCTGTTTTACTGCCGACCTGTCAATGACAAGGGGGGACCTTGTCATGCCTCTGACTGCGATCTCCGCAGTGGCTGTATGCAGCATACTAAAGATGGGAAAACTGTGACCCATCAGGACCACTTCAGGTGTACCATCACCTGTGGTTACTGTGGCAAACGTCGTCACTATGAGGACGAATGCCACATCGAGAAACGCGAGAGTGACAAACTCAAGCGTCAGGAGGCGGAGCGCCAGAAGACCCCGACGCCCGCCAGAAATCCCCCGAATGGGGATAAAGGTAAAGGAGGTGGCAGGGGGGGTGGCAAAACTGGACCCCCTAACCCCCAGAAGGCGCTCATCAGCGCCCGTTGCTACACCTACTCCTGCTGCCACACCCGCTCCTGCCGCAGGTGTCCCCCAGAAGCGCCCCCAAGGGGATAACGCTACCCCTGAGGGGAATAATTCTAAGAAGAGGCGCTTGGCCTGGATGGCCAAGTCCCTCATGGCTGCAGGAGTGGATGTGAAATTCCCTGATGAGGAATAGGGGGGCGGCTCCGAAGAGGAGGACTTGGTTTTCTGGATCCTCGTGAAAATCGGGGATCAGGTTTTTCGAGCAGTGCTTGATACCGGTGCAACACTTTCCATAGTGGCCCGGCGCCTGCTTAAAACTTTCAGGAAGACTAAGACTGTGGCCATAAGAGTAGGGGATGGGCGTACCATCCATTCCTTGGGAGGGGTCGATGTGACCATATGTCTGGGCGACGAAACCGTGACCCAACACTGCAGAGTGTTGGACACTGACGCCTTTGACATTGTCATTGGCACTGACTTTCTAAGAAGAAACCCCCAGGTTAAAATGCTGTCCTTACAGCGTCCTTACTCTTTGCACTGCGACTTTGGCAGTGGGCTATTCTCCGTTCCTTTGGAGCTGTCAGGACGAAAAGAGTCTGGGCTGCGCTACGCAGCCAAGACGAACTATCGTACTGAAAATTACCAACTGGCCCGTCATGTTCTCGAAAATGGACTGGCGGCCCTTCATGTAAACCTGGATGAGATCCAGGTGGAATTGTTTGCGAGCCAACAACAGCACATCATGCAGTTGTACTGCTCGAAACAAATGAACAATGCTTTCCGTTTCTTCTGGAAAGCAATGGGCCTAGCGTATGCTAACCCTCCCTTCTCCCTGCTCGCGAAGGTTCTAACCAAGATCGCTTATGAGGGAGGAAGGGTTGTTATGTGCACCCCTGACTGGGGTTGCTCTGGTGAACATGCTTACTGGCGCCGTATGCTTGACCGAATGACCGTGGGAAGAGTGCAACTCCCCGACGGCCCCATCTATGTGCCTGAGGACTGAGACACAGCTATGCAGGCCCCTGAGTGGGCCAGTTCCCTGTCCATCATCGATGGATCTCTCAATCCTGTACCCCTGTGTGACCTGGACCAGGTGCTACTAAAAGAGGTCATGGCCGAAAACCGTGGCCTGACCCTTTATGATCTCAAAAATCGATCTCCTGAGCACCTATCTGCCACACTTACAGGGTGTGAGTCTCCTGTCTGAGATCGCCAGCACTATTCCCTCTGTTGATCCCAGCTGTGTTGACCTAAAACATAGTGCTTTCCTGGCCCAGCTGTTGCTAGAGGAGGTAGATCTAGAGTCAACCTCTGAACCTGCTTCCTCTGTTGGGAAACCAGTGCTACACATGCAGCCTGTGCACACAGGTGAACCCGTGGCCCGGAGTACTGATGCTCTGGCACGGCCTGCTGCAAATAACATGCCCTTGTCTGAGCATGACACGCAAGAACTCCGACGGCTGTTGTACCTGAAGGCCGAAGGTATTGAGCGCCAAGAGCGGCTGCAATACCTCAGACAGACCTGGAAATACTCCATCTGGTCTGAGGAGGACGATGAGTCCCATACGCTGCCTGATCCTGAGATACCTCTAGTGTACTCTCTACACTATGGGCAGCAATGTCCCCCTGAGTGGGACGATGGTACTGTACCTGCCAAAACTGCTGATCGGCATAAAAAGAAAGAACATGGAAAAAGCAACCTCCATGCTGAGGAGGATTTCCTTCAGAAAGTCGAGAGTCTTAACCTTGACCCCCGCCTGAAGAAACTGCTTATAACCTATGAGGAGGTGTTCGGCGCCTTGCCGCCTCCCCTATCTTGCAAAAAGCTGGTCCAGATGGACCTGAAATTGAAACCAGAATTTGAAAAGACGCGAGTGAGGCGTCGACCCTATCCCGCTCCACAGGAACAGGTTGAAGAAATCGAGCGCCAGATCCAAGAATGCATTGATGCTGGCCTCGTTGAAGAGTACAAACATGGGGACTATCCCCATCACTGCAGCCCCTGTTTCCTTGTTGCTAAACCAGGGTCGACTGCGCTACGTCTTGTTGTAGACTATGGTGAGGTCAACAAGAAAACCCAGAACCACTCAGGGAGTATTCCTAACATGGAAAACACCCTGGAGCGTATTGCCAAGTGCAGGTATAAGACCCAAATTGACAAACGCTCTGGTTTCTGGCAGGTTGACCTAACCGCCGCAGCTCAGGAGCTGCTTGCCTTTATAACCCCTAAGGGTCGTGTCTTCAAGTGGAAGGTTATGCCTTTCGGGGTGGCTAACGCCCCAGCGCTCTTCCAGGAGCTTATGAACAAGATTTTGTACATACTGAGGCGCAGGCCTCTAGTACAAGAGTTGATTTCTCGGGGTGCAGAAATGGAGGCTCACATCGACGACGTGAGTTTGGGTACTAATACCAAAGAGGACCATGTCCTTCTCCTCCGTGAATTCTTCACTGTCTGTCAAGAAAACCATCTCCGAATCAAACTCGAAAAATGTGAGTTCATGAAAGAGGAGATGGAATATTTGGGTTTCGACGTGGGGTATGGCTGGTGGAAACCAGCCGCGTCTAAGATGCAGCCCCTACAGGACATGCAGTTTCGCGATGACCCTAAGAAGGGTCTACACGATGTGAGGAGTTTTGTGGGCGCCTGTAATTTCTATCGGCGTCACATCCACAATTTTACTTACTCCTCTGCACCCCTCACTGACCTAATCAAGAAAACTACTCCCTGGAGGTGGACCTCCAGAGAGGAAGAGTGTTTCCAGGAGTTGAAGAAGAAGATTGCCTCCTCCAACTGCCTGGGAGTGCCCCGCCCTGAGGGCGAGATAGTCCTGATCACTGATGCCAGTGATGTAGGGGGGGGAGGTACGATCTATCAATGGCAGGAGCTTAACCCCGCTGAACTAACCCACTGCCATTATCGTACTACTGGACTGAACCGTGATGGTTCGTTGAAACATGACTATCCTACCAGTGAGTGGCGACTGGTGCCACTGGGAGACTGGAATTGGAAATGGAACCAAGCGCGTTCCAACTACAGCACCTATGACCAGGAACTCCTGGCCGGTATGTTGGTACTATCGTCACAATCCCGACTCCTGGGGTCTAACCCTATTGTCTGGCTGTGTGACCAGGAGCCTGTGAAGTCTTTTCAGAAGGGCCCACCACCAGAAAAAGCGAAGCTAAAACGGTGGTGGACTTACCTGAGCCAGTTCAGGCTGACAGTGCATCATATCCCGGGGATTAAGAATGAACTGTCGGACTATATATCGCGCAACAACTTCGATGCGCTTATTGGTGAGAGCTCTGAGGCACTCGCCAAAGAGGCTTTCCAGCGTATGGATGTCCAGCTTGACCTGTCCATGCGCACTGCTGGAATCCTGGAGGGTTGGAGTCTAACCGACTATCAGTCAGAGTATGAAGAAATTCTCCAAACCCTCAACACTGGTCTCGAACCCCGTGTCATTGACGGGCACCAGTGGTATAAAAACAATCAGTACCTCTTCTACGAGGACCGAATTGTGGTGCCTGAGGCACGACTGGATGGGTGCCTACAGTGGTCCCATCTCAGTTCTGGTCACACTGGCGCTAATCGCTCAGTGGACTTCTTCCGTGAGTGTTTCTACTCTAGTCTAACCCTGACTGAACTGAGGTCGCGTATGCAGACCATTGTGGATGCTTGTGGCTGTCATGCCAGCAAGCAGAGCGACAGTAGGGATAGGGGTCTGATCTCCAGCTTACCCATACCCTATTGTGCTAACTCTCTTCTCTACGTGGATTACATCCACGGCTTACCACGCTTTGGCGGCTATGATAGTTGCCTCGTGGTCACCTGTGGTCTATCTCGCTTCACCCGTGTGTTCCCTTGCAATAAGAAAATCACAGGTGAGCAGACTGTAAAAATGTTGGTCGAACAATGGTTCGAACCCTATGGAGCACCTAAACAGGTGCACTCTGATGAGGATGTACGCATCCGCAGTGACACTGGGTGGTACAAACGAGTGCTAAATGCCCTCAACGTGGAGGTAACCACAGGTGTGCCCTACACTCACACGTCTAACCCTCTCTGTGAGAGACAGAACCGTGTGGTGGAACAAAACTTAAGAATCCTGATGAAACAGGAGCGCACCAAGGACTGGGTACGCCTAGTGCCCTGGGCAGTTCTGTCCATGAACTCACAGCGGAGCTCTTCTACGGGTTTCACCCCCCACGAACTGTTCCATGGAGGACGACCTGCTTGGTTCTTCAAAACCCCCTTCCCTGAGGACTTCAAGAGCCCTGTGGGAGATTGGCTGGAACACAAGCAGTCTCTGGCTAACCAGGCTGGTACTAACTAGAGGCACATTCGTGACTGTGAACAGAGCCGACGGAACCGCCTACGGCGACCTGCCAGCTTCAAGGTTGGTGACCTTGTTTTGGTACACCATTCACGCCTACCCTCCTGGCCACGTAACTGCCTACAGGACCCTTACTTTGGACCCTATCGTATCATCAGGATAGATGGATCCAGGATCCATGTCAGGTGCAGTCCACGTCTAGGTGGTGAACTGCTATGTGCTCCTAAGCAGTTGAGGCACTATCACTCCCCTGACGACTTGTCTTGGGATGAGTGGCGCCTCAGCGACAGTGAGATTGAACGTATAGACCTAGAGAACGCTGCCAGTCCAGAGGAGGCAGACGAACTCGAAGGGATGACTGCCGATGAGATGGCAGTCGATGGTTACTACGTGGTTGCAGGTATTGCTCGCCACGAGTACAAACAGGGCTGGTAATTCCTTACCCTGTGGGATGGCTATGGGTTGTCCGAGGCGACCAGGGAACCTATGTCAGCCTTCATACAACCAGATGGGAGTATTAACCCCATCTTCCGCACTTACCTCGTTGAGAACAACGAGGGGCAGCTCCTAACCCGTGCTGAGACTATGTCCCAGCGTAAGAAGCGAAACTAATTACCCTGTGTCAGTCTACTGACCCTGTCTGTGCCCTGCAGACCCACGCCTATGGTTTCCAGCGTGAGCCAGGTGGCCGCTTATCAAGATTGCAGCCACCCAGCGAGTGTTTGCCTTGTTGACCATGTGTTGCATGGGTACTACCCTAATGTAATGACCTTGGTGAGGCAACGAAGAACGGTGGCTTTCTACACCAGGGGGGAATGACAAGCAAGGTGTTATGAGGCAAGGTGTGTCTTCCCTCCTTGGGGACAAGCGAGCCCACAGTTAGGACCCCTGACTGGTCCAGACCCATGGGGTTCTACCCTTCCTTACAGGGTTTACCATACCCCTAAGTGTATGTGTGAGTGTGCTATTCCTAAGGTCCTGAGAGCAAGCCGCAGAAGTGGTGTCCTAATTATACCCAAGTCTGCGCCCTTGCTAAACCTGGAGGGTTGGCTTATTGATGCCACGGGGTACGCCCCGGGTCTCCCCTCCCCTATGCGCCCAGATTCTGTGCTGGCGCAAAACCTTGGGGGAATAACCAGCGTGCTAATCCAGGTATTGTTTTCCCTACCTATCTGTCTACTACAGGGAGGGGTGGCCAAAAGCTATGAAGGCATGCAAAACGCCTGTTTGCTATGTGGCCAAAACACTAACCTAACCACTGCCACAGCCCACCAACCCCGCTAAAATTGCAGGAAAAGGGTGGGACAGTGACACACCCCCTACAGGTCCTACACACCCTACAGTGGCACCATCCTGGTGGGCGAGCACTGGGCAACTGGCTCTAGCCCCCACTCAGGACTACCACTCCTACACGCACACTCTACTGGGCGTTGCGAAGGTAAAGGACTCGTGGGTCCTAGCGACCCTCCTGTGAAATGACAAGAGAACACAGCGCTACTAAGCAGCTGTGGCCTAACAGGGGACGCCACAACGCGTTTCCCCTGCTAGAGCTTGGAGGGAAGGGGTGCTCTCGTTGCGTGCACAGCGCAGATGTCGTTGAGGTCGAACTGTCCTCGCCAGTACTGGCTGAGGCACAGTGATTTGATTTGTGATCAGCGCCCCTGTTTTGCTGGGGCAGAAAAACGGTAGCCGCCGAAGGCAGCTGCTGCGTGCACCAATCACCCTTAACCTCTCCCACCTGTACAAAAGAGGCAGACGAAGGGGCGTTTGCGACTGTGGAACCAAGCCACACTCCAGGTATTATACCCTTCTCAGTGTGACCTATAATACGCTGTTCGCAAACACGCTGCAGATGCAGCTACCCCTATCAAGCAAGCAAGCTTTAGAAAACTCCTCGGGTTCTCTTAAAGAACGTACCGAGGAGCCTCTGGGTAACCTAAACAAGGTTTACCGTGCGCAATTCGCGTGGCCTACCCTTGAATGCATCATGGGCACGCAGAGAAGGGAGGCTTAACCACGGACTCAACCAGGAGGTGAGCTCCTCCTGGGCTAACCTACCTTACTCACCATGCATCGTGTGAATGCCGCATTGAAACGAACACAAAACAAACCTAAGCGTTTTAAGCAAATCAACTTGAACGCCACGGCCCCACACGAACAAACGCTAACCTGTGAAGAAGGAAACAAGGGTGAATTAGGGATACAGGTGAAGCGATACAGCGTGTGGATGCCTAGATTAGGCACATGCATCGCGAGCACAGCGCATATTCTAACCCTACGTGCCCGCTGCGCGCTCCATTCGCATCACATACCTTTCCTTCCTGCTTTCACCTGTGCAGAGCACGAGAGATGAACACCCGACCCCCCAACGAGCACAGCGTTGACAACCCTAACGTTTTGACGGAACAACCAACACGAACGCAATGCGTGAGTGTGAAGTGACACAGACATACCTGAGAGACCGGTTGTTGAACTGCTCTTTGGTGCGGGCTGATTTTGAATGCTTTACTCTGAAGTTTATAAAAATTTTGATGCAACTGTGCAAAAATTTTCTTTAGAACTTGAAAAACTACGGCTCATACCTTCTTTTCCAAAAGCCGTTTTCGCTTGCGCAACCCTTTTTTTGGCGTCGGCTTCGTTTGCGCTTGTCTGCGACTTTAAGTTATGTGTGAAAATGACGATTTCCCGCGTGGTTCCGTCGATTTTCAACGATTTCACTTGCTAAATCGCAACCCCTTCCGCAAAACCGCAGGAATCACTCCCTGCTGGTTCCATTTTCTATTTTTTCCAGCTCCTGGGGGTTTGTGTCCTCCATTGGGAGTATTGCTCCGCCCTGGCCCTTGGTCAGGACGTTTACTAAAACGCTGTTTATACGGCGATAACCGTCCGCATTAGAGCGTTCGACTGTACCCTAGTGGACAGACACATGTGCTCTGGACAGGGAGTCCTGGGTTCAATTCCCACTGCCCCCACACTTTTTCCAAAAGTTTTCGCCTCACGCCGGCGACTTTTGAGGAATGCCCCTTCGAAGGGACATCATTCACGGTACATTACACTGTTTCTCAAGGGTCCCTACAGTGTGATAGGCTTTTATGAAGTGATGAGAATGTTTTTGGTAAGTTTAATGCATTTTTTGAGGTAATTTTGGGAATATTTGAGCCTTTTTCCTTGGTCCTACTAGCTTGATCAACTAGTACTCCAGGGGGGAGTAAGAAAAAGTCACTGCCATGTCTTTCTTGGAGGGCTTGATCCAGGCTAAGCCCCCCTTAAAACCCTTTGTTGATGCTGAGACAAACTTAAGTGTTTTGATCTCTCCTTTGTGGCCTAAAGTACAATTTCTCAAAGTAACTAGGGTTGTGACCCTAGCCCCCCCCATGAAGTTCACCCCTACCACTCAACTGAGCGGAGGTACCTTCCTTCATGGAGGTCATACAAAAATAAATCAGGCATTCCATGCTTGTGGGCCTTGGAGGTTAAGCCTAAGTGGTCTCCCACCCCAAGACCCCTATACTCAATTGGGTCTACCACTTATTGTGGTCCTACTTTGTAACTGTTTCTGAATTCAGTTGCTTGGCCAAGTCATTTTCTGTGTGGTCCTGACATCTATGTCCCTCAGTCCTAACCAGCACCATTTCACCCAAAAGAGTGCACATGAAGTGCCTATTGCAACCTCTGAGGCTAGAGTCTGACCAATTTTCATATAAAACCTTTTGCATTATCCATTTGTGATTGAAGCTATGTTCATATACCTGCTTTGTCTATCTGCAGCCCTTCTGTGTTATACTGGATTCCAAAACCAATCATTGATTCGATCCACATTCAGTCCTTGCTCTACTTGCTGCTTTGGTTTGGGGTTTTACAACTACAAAACCTGCAGGAATGCATCAAAAGACCTAGGGCATAATTCAAGGACATCTTTCTCTTCTTCGTCGCATTGCTGGCGGATGAAGCTCACCTGAGCTCGCTCCTCCGTGGGATCCCACCAATGAAAGGGGTCCACAAATGTCTTGAAGGGATGGTCGGACGAATTCAGCTTCATTCCTGTCAATTCAGGCGAGATTCTTGGAGATTTGTCATCATTCTTGCTTGAAATCTTGACTTTTTTGGCTTGATTCTTGTCTGATGGGGACGAATTGTAATGGATGGAGGCGTTCTCTTGAGGGACGCCGATTGTCCTTCCCTCCTTCCGCGACGATACGTCGGGATTCCGCTCTCGATCGTCTTCATCCACTCCAATTTCGTTGATTCTTGAGGAATTTGACATGACCTCTTCTGTTCCCATTTCACTGCCATCTTGCCAATAATCTCCCAGATTCCCGTCAACTAAGCACGCCAACGTGCTGTAACCGCTACATAGTGGTTGATCTTTCTTGTGATTGCGAAGCCTGTAGCCTTGATGCCCCAGGGGTCGTAACGCCCGACACTGCCCCTGATATCTCCGAACGCAACCAACCCTCTTCAGACCCATATCCAGCCTCTTGGAGCGACATATGCGAAGCACTTGTAAGTCCTTTGAACTCCATGGTGAGATATGAAGAGTACGAAAACCCGGTCTACAAAAATGGAGCAGACATAGAATCTGAATGCGCATTCATCGCACATAATGACACAACGTGAAATCATTCGAAATAATTTAAATAAATCCGATTGGGAAATCACGAAAGACAAATGCGACTCGACGCGCGCTCACAGGCGACATCTGGCGGCGAACGGAAAACATGAAACTGAGCGGAAAATTTACTGCACTAATGTACATCTGAGAATCATTGAAATTCTGATCACATCAGTGTATAATTGAGTGCTGTCACTGCTGCCGTTACACTCCCCCTCTGAAAACATACGCCTGTATGTCAGGCCGGGTCAAGTGAAGTGAACGAAACGGCGAAAGTGACCAAAAACCGACTAATCTAGGGCAAAATGTGTGAAATTGAGCTGAATTGAGCAAAATTGTGCTGAGATCTGTGCTTCGCGATGGCCATCGACTTGAATGAAACGGATAGGTACCTCAGGGCACACAGAAAAAGCTTCAATCAAGCTCAAAACTTCGAAAATTGAAAGTCTGAGTGAAGAATGTACATGATGATCCATGATCCATGATTCATGATGAAATCAGGATCTGCGTCCCACTGCCAGAAAACAGAAAACGAGCGTCGCCATGTCGTCGAGCGTTCATGGAGTCCAAGATATGTGAAACTGGCTGGTGTCATTTGCAGTCATGAGACGAGGTGCCAGATTGTGGTACAAAATGTGCCTGAATTGGGACCAAAATCAGTGAATCGCCCATGAATTGAGGGTGGCGAAGTCCACAGAAAGCCAAAATAGGTCCAATTCAATGTCGATAGACACTGTGTGTAGTGTTGAACGGAAATCCAGTTCTCATTCATAGCCAATCCAGGTCAAATCCTCAGGATGATGATGATCCCCATGATGGAAATCCAATCATTTAAAGTAATGATAGCCAAGAAAACGCAGTGAGTATCTACCACACTGTCAGTATTGTTCCCAGGGCTTCATGTTTAATCCAGTATGAGCCAGAAGGGGTAATTGACTCGTTATAGTCCCAGAATGTATAAGCATCCAATGCTTGGTACTGGGAATTTGCCAAAATTGAGCTGATTCTGAGGGGGATTCCAACACAATCCACAGATGAACAGCGAGTCGACACAAGTAAGAACACCATCGTCGTCACTTGGTCTATATAAGCCCTTTGACAGTGGTCGTTTGGAAGAGAAACCAACTGTCTCAATGTAAGAGCTGATGGAAATCACATTCTGAGCAGATCCGTCAAACACATGAAATGGATCAGACTCAGTCATGTGCTAGAATCTCTGTAATGAGCACCAACTCGAACGAGTCCTTCCCAGGCGAGTAGAGGGGTCCAGTCGACAGCAAAAGGCGAGAGTGTCGTCGTGGTTGAAGATAATGGCCTTTCAAATCTTCGGATTGGAATCATCTACAATGAAGCACATGATTCACATGATGACCATGATGAGAACCACATAGACGATGCGTCTGGACTGTTATGTCCCCATGCCAAGGGTATAAGTTGACCGTAAACCTCTTCGAAAGTTTCGGCGACCCAAATTCTGATCAGATCTTGTCTGGAATGGATGATGCCACGATTGGAGCTTCTTCTTGTGCTTGTAAGTCTTCCTTGGTGACACAATCCTTGATCAGCGAGAGCTCCTTGTCAATCTCAGGTTGTTTCTTCAGGAACTTGATGAAAGTGTCCGTATACCCATGGATGAAACTTGAAGCTGGCTCCCATTTGTCCTCCTCTGGCCCGAATCCTTTCCATCTGCACAGAAAGTACCACTTGTTTCGAGCATTCTTCTTGTAATCAAGAATCTTCTCCAGCTCAAAACTGCTTGTGACCATCTTCGTGTCGCTCAGGTACTTCGAAGTCCAACAGAGGGGCTTGAACCTTCTTTTTGGGCAGGGTACTTCGGCCTTCAAACGATCTCGATGTACTTCTTGATGCCTGCCTGGCTCAATCTGAATGTTGAATGTAGTCTCACTTAGTTGACCACTGACTTGGAATGGGCCATCCCACAAAGGTAACAATTTGTTGTCGTCCTTCAGGGTCTCGTCTGACTTACGAAGCCAAACTTGCTGGCCTTTCTCGAAGGGTTTTCCTTGCGTTCTTGACTTATTTTTGAAATTCAACCAATCTGCTTGACTTTCCACTTTGGCTTGGATCCACTTGGCTTCTAAATCCTTGATCCGCTCAAGCCATTGCGAGGCGTCGTAGCACTGCCTTGGATGATACATCACTGGTCCTGAACCCATCTTCTCGCGACCAAAAACCAGCTCATTCGGACTTAAGTCAGTGTAATTCTTGGTGCGATGGTATCTTCTCAAGACACAGTAAATTGTCTCCAACCAATTGTAGTCTTTTTGAGTCGCCAGGAATTTCCTCAGAATGCTGATAAGAATTATTCCAGCGCGTTCAGCAGGGAGAGCTCGATGGTCGTAGACTCGGGCACGAAGGTGATGAACCCCCAATAGGGCACACATGTTCTCCCACCAAGTCCCAATGAACTCTTTCCCACTGTCCGTCAGAATTTCACTGGGTACATCCCAGTTACTCATCCACTGACTTGCAGTCCACTTGGCAGCCATTTCAGAGGTGAGATGCTTCGTGTTGCAAGGGAGGACCTGGATGTAGCCACTGTGGCGGTCTTGAATTAACAAAACCCCATCGATAGGCTTCCTCATGTAGAGACATTCCTCTTGGATTTGTCCAAACTCGAAGACATCCGCCGTCACCTTGTCAAACAACCTCTCAGGAATTGGTAGTCCCTTCAGTAGTCCTTCTGCCTTTTGATTCTTAGGGATGGTCGCCTGACATTGCTTGCATCCTTTGGCAACTCGTTCACAGGCACCCTTGAGGTCCCTTGTGTACACTCTGTGGCGTAGCTCCTGCTCCAGCACACGAGAATGTGTGTGGGCTGTCTCATTCCGATGCCAATGTTTGACATATTGGTCAATCAGACAATCAGGAACACAAATCCGTCCTTGCCAAAATAACTTGTCGCCTTGGATTTTGAAATCAGACGTCTCTTCAGAGTCGTAAGGCTTGTCCCCTTTCACCTTGTGGTATACAGACCCAAAGAACCTGTCCTCCTTGTACATCTTCGTCCAATCCACATAGAAGAAGGAAGTTTCCTTCTCCTTTTGTTGTGGAGGGAGCGTGGATTTCGCTTTGGATCTCGTCGTAGGAAACACATTCAGGAGTGGCAGCGACGACTCAGAGTCAGAGTTAACTCCTGCAGTCTGATCTGCCTTGGTAATCTCCTTGCATCTGACCAAATCCACCTTCATCCGATTTTTAATCGAACATTGGAGACAATGTTTCTTGATCAGTACTTGTTCCTCCTTTTCGAACTCGATCACTTCAGCTTTATCCGTCGCTGTCCCATGAAAACTCACTTCAGAGTAGGCCTCTGAGGCTGGGTAGGCCCAGCGACTCAGGGCGTCCGCCACTGTATTGTAGCGACCCGGAATGTAAGTCACATGGAGGTCAAATCTGCTGAGAGTTTCATGCCAACGGCCTCTTCTCCCAGCTGATCCACCAGGGGTATCCACATGTTCTGTCCTCCAGCTCTCCAGTGACTTGTGGTCAGTCAGTACCTCAACGCGATGGCCCAAGATCCAACCTTCATAACGCCGTAAGGCACAAAGGATTGCGTAGGCTTCTTGTTTCCTTGGACTCCAATTTTGCTGCCTTGTTGTAAGCTTGCGAGACCAGAAAGCCAGAGGATGATGGTGACCTTCGTCATCGACTTGTTCGATCGTAGCACCAATGGCGTAACGACTGGCGTCTGTAGGAATATAAAAAGGTCTTCCATCCAACCACGGAGTCTTTAATGTAACCACATTTGCCAGTGCTTCCTTGAGACCAGTAGAGGCTTCTTCACATTCTGGCGTCCACTTGAGCTTGACTTGAGATCCTTTCTTTCCTTCTATTTTGCCAACCTTGAGTAACTCTGTCAATGGACCAGAGAACTTGGCGTAGAGAGGAAGGAACCCGTGTTAATAATTGCAGCAGCCTAAAAAGGCACGAAGCTGCGTGATGGTTTTAGGTCTTTCCCAGAGCTGCAGGGCAGCCATTTTTCCTGGGGCTGGTCTTCTTGTCCCATCTTCCAAGACAGAGCCACAAAATTCCACACTCTGGAGGAACATCTTGCCCTTCTTGGGTCCACACACGAGCTTCTCTTGTCGAAGGACTTCGAGAACTTTTCGAACTTGTTCTTCGTGCAACTTCTGGTACTCATCAAAGTTGTTTCCCAACGGCGTGGCAATCAGAAGGTCGTCAATGTAGATGGAGCAGAATTCTTGTAAATCCAGATCTTTGTGCTTCTGAAATAAAATAGTCTCCATCATCTTCTGGAATATCGACGGCGCATTCTTCAGACCCATCGGCAGTACAGTCCACTGGACAGTGCCACAGGGCGTGCACAATGCCGTCAAATGCCTATCCTCCTTTCGAAGGGGCATCTGATGAAAGCCATGGCGCAAATCCAACACAGTAAAGAGCTTGCCTTTGGCTTTCGCGGCGATCTCCTTCTCGATTAGAGGAAGAGGATGCGCGTCTGGTACTGTGGCGGCATTCAGGGCTCTGTAATCCACCACTAGACGCCAAGCATCTATGCTGGATTGGTCAGCAGGTGGGGGTTTCGGCACAGTAAATGGTGCTGAACACCACTCAGAACTCATGCAGCCCTCCAACCAACCGAACTCATAGAGATTGCGCTCAATAATCTTTCGCAGGGCATCTGCTTTGGTGCCGTGGAGATAGAATGCACGTTGTTTGTGCACCTTTAAGCCTTCGATTATGTCAATCTTGGCTTCCCCATTTTCACATCGAATTGGGGGGTTTTTCCACAACTTCCCACTCAGCACGTCATCTTGATAATCTTCGAACAGTGCGTCCCTTCCTGCAGCTATCTTGTCTCCGTCGACCTGATTCCCACATTTAATCACCGACATTATGTCCACCAATTTGCGAATTGTTGGTCGTGGTCTCATGTTCTTGGCCACTTCATTCCAAACTTCTTCGTCGCATTGCTGGCGGATGAAGCTCACCTGAGCTCGCTCCTCCGTGGGATCCCACCAATGAAAGGGGTCCACGAATGTCTTGAAGGGATGGTCGGACGAATTCAGCTTCATTCCTGTCAATTCGGGCGAGATTCTTGGAGATTTGCCTTCATTCTTGCTTGAAATCTTGACTTTTTTGGCTTGATTCTTGTCTGATGGGGACGAATTGTAATGGATGGAGGCGTTCTCCTGAGGGACGCCGATTGTCCTTCCCTCCTTCCGCGACGATACGTCGGGATTCTGCTCTCGATCGTCTTCATCCACCTCAATTTCGTCGATTCTTGAGGAATTTGATATGACCTCTTCTGTTCCCATTTCACTGCCATCTTGCGAATAATCTCCCAGATTCCCGTCAACTAAGCACGCCAACGCGCTCTACGAACGCTGTGGCAAAGGCTTGCCATTGTCTTCGCAATACAGCTTCACTCCCCTGTGAGGTACCTCGACAATGTCGATTGAAATGTCCATAATGTCCTTGAACCACTCTTGTCTTGGCCAATTGGGGACAATTAAAATCGCCTTTGCTCCGGATTGCTTCAGCTTCTGCACTACACGAGGAAAAACGTCGAAGGGCGGATTGATCCACAAAGGTTCAGACCAGTCCTCACTCCAGGAATCGTCGTAGAACTTCGGAAATCTTTTATTCTTCTTGTTTGCAAAAGCATCCACTTCAGGACGAAAATTGTGGTTCTTTTCGAAATAATCCACCAGAATGTCCCGCCATTTGTCGACTACTCGATAGCAAACTGACTTTCACTTCTTGCTGTTCAACGAATCCACCTTTCCTTCGTCGTGTAAGGGGCAACTCCGGCAGGCAACAGGCAAAAGCAACAACACCAGCATCACTCCTTAGGTCGCCAGATTCTCATAATCTTTGTTGGGTTCTCATGTCATCATAATACCCTACAACGATAATAACAATCACGACATTTCTGCACTGTCATACAATTCATCATCTGGCATTTCCGCACTACAAAATATCACATTTTCTGCACGCGCGCGACGCATCCTAAACTACAGGACTCGCGATCTCAGCCTGGGCATGCGTGCCCATTACATCCCCCTCCCAAGACACTGCCAAGTGTCTGAAAAACTGATATATACCCCTACATGGGCAAGCATGCCCACAGAAAAACAGAGCATATATAAAACCACACAGAAAAATGTGCTCACGGGATGACATACCCGGATTACTCCATCCAGTTTCTGAACTACCTCAGGGCCCTACCCACAGGTTACCTCCGGTTACTCCCTGGGGCTGATAGGCACCCTTGGTTTCACACGGGGATGTATTTACAACATGAGACTGTGCAGAATAATGGAAACTTGTAATCTGTCCTACCCCAGGGCCTGAAATCCTGAACTGCAGCCCCTCTATCCTTTTTCGGGTATAAAAAACTGACACATAACTGAGCGGGGGGCCTGCTCCCTAAAAAAACCCAAGCTGACTATTGGGAAAAAATTTCTGAGAAAGCTCAAAAACTCTAATCAGAAAATTCTGACTAAAACTTCTTAGCCTAAAACTCAGGGGGGCAGTTTTCCAAAACTGACATTCAAAAACAAAAACTGGTCTACTTACTGCCCATGCCTAAAGTCTGCTTTTCTGCACCAAGAAATTTCCTGCTCAGAAGTTTGTTTAACATCAAAAAATTGCATCTCAGAATTCAAAAATCCAAACAGGCACCAATGCAGCAAAAGCAAAGCAGAAAACAGTGAAACATGTCACTGTGTGACCTCAAAGGGTGTGGAGAAACCCTTAAGCTAATGTACAAACTGCTGCAGGCCTTCAACCTGGCACTTAACGTGCCTTAATTCTGAGATGCCACTTCTGAGTTCTTTTTAACGCCCGCTCACCATGCTCCACATCTGTGAAGCAGAAACAGGAGCGCCGACGCCGACGATGGTAGGGGAGGGGTTGGTGCAGAACTGGAACACAAAAAGACAGACCTGGCACAGTTTGGGCATCTCATCTGAAATTTTTCCATACTCGACCACTGTTGTTGACCCCACCTGGATTATCCACCTGTAACACAAACACAAGAAGGAAATGTGGATCAGTATATACAAGGTCAGGGCAAAAGAAATATCTGTTATCCAATTCACCCCCACGCTCCCCTTCCACAGTGGTAGAAGACACAGGAGCTGAGGACGACCAAATTCTACGCACCATTCACCCACAGTGGCAGGCCCAATGATCATAGAAAAAAAGATGGGCAATGCCTGGCCATGGCATCCAGCCCGCGGCCTGCCAACCTGAACCTCAGTGGAGGGGTCAACCTTGGTCTAGCTGGGTGTACATACCACCAGACTCAAGGGACCTACAGGAAACAAACCAACACAGGTCACCCACAAACCTGCTTACCCAAGCACTCAAGGAGTTACCGCGATTACCTATCTTGTGGTGGGGGGGTTTTCCACTGCACCCAAAAAAACTGTGCCAGCCTCAGGCTGCACAAACAAATCAAAAGGCATGCAGTGTCAGGAGGAACCAGGCTCGCAAGCGCTAAAGGCGTCCCCCTCCCAATTGCAGAGGTACACTCGTCAGTGCACCTGCACTCAAACCAGAACATACACAGTTCTGCCTAAGGGAAAACAGCGTGTGAACTTGCCCTATGTTTAAAAATGGAGGTATGGCGCCTGTAGCCACAGGGCTACCCAGAGCCTCCAAACTGGCGTTAGAAAGTTAAAACTGAGCCACACAGTGACTCAAACCAAAACAACCAAAGTGGAACCAAAACAGAAGTCACAGAAAAAATATTCCTCTTGTCAGCAAAACCAATCCTACTATGAGCAGACACCATCGTGAGCCAGAAAGGCTCAAACCAGCCCAGTGTAAAACTGGACTTTTAGCTTCAAAATCTGAAAACCAAAACAAGGCTGCATATCAGTGCAAGCCTGCAAGCACAAAGGCAGTTCTCTCTTCAGCGCCACAGGCGCTTGGTGTCAAACCCATTTTTCTCATCTCACTCATTTGAGTGAGATTTGGACCAAAAACTGGCGAACCTTGAAATATTAAAAACTGACGAAGAGCAGAAACAACACGAGTGCCCCACAACGCAGTGTGGTAGCGAATCTGGCACGTGGGGCGTAGCTGAGTCTAAAACCAGAGATGCAGTAGGGAACTGCCACCTCCACATTGCAAGTACCTCAAGGCGCTCCCGGAGCACCAGCAAGCAGTGCCTTTGTAGCACCGCCCCATGCCTGCGCGCACAACACACGCAAACACCACACAAGAACCTTCAAAATTTTCTCATCGGCCCAAGGCGCGCTCTCTTGTTGCTCCCAATGGCGCCGATGATTTCGTCTTCAAACTGCCCAACTGACCGCTCGTCCGGCTTGTCCACTACTGACAGAGTCCTTGCTTCGGACCGCTCGTACGCTGCGACCTCCACGAGGTAACCAAAAGCCGGTGCGAGCATTATCAGCTGCACTGCACAAACGCCTCCGGCACTCTTCAAGACTCTCCGAACGGCGACAAACACGGCGAAGAGTGTACTCAGGGCTCTTTAGTGCAGTAATGTACTCATCATGGGGACAACCATAACTTCTTCGAGGAGCAAACACCAGATCCCCACTTTCGTGACAAGTACAGACCAACTCTCTGCTCAGTTCTTCGAAGTCGTGACAGTCAAGGGTCAAGCCTTCAAACATTTTGACAAGTTTATTATCCGGCGATGACAGACGAATGGGAGTCTCTGATTCCTGTTCCCAAAGACGACGGATGTGATCCCATACTCCTGTCAACTCCTCCTGAACTCCGTTGTCGTCATCGTCCTCTGACATACCCAAAGACCCAAGCTTAGATGAGAATCTTGTAAGGGGCAACTCCGGCAGGCAACAGGCAAAAGCAACAACACCAGAATCACTCCTTAGATCGCCAGATTCTCATAATCTTTGTTGGGTTCTCATGTCATCATAATACCCTACAACGATAATAACAATCACGACATTTCTGCACTGTCATACAATTCATCATCTGGCATTTCCGCACTACAAAATATCACATTTTCTGCACGCGCGCGACGCATCCTAAACTACGGGACTCGCGATCTCAGCCTGGGCATGCGTGCCCATTACACGTCGAAATCTTCTTGATTCCTTGTCCATTCCTGCCCATCTTGCTGAAAATGCAGCTTATTTTGCTCCTTGAATTGGTGGATACTCTTGGTATATGGGTGCAGATAATACAGGTCAGACGGGTCGCTCGTCGACGGATCCTGGAGGAAGCACGTCCTGTGTCCCAGGGCGGCACACGATGAGCGTGAAGCCATGGTTGACCCAAGAATAAATCGTACTTTATGCTGGCCTCATAGAATCTTCCAGGGAACCATTCCTCAGTGACCGTCTGTTCCACGCTCCACACAGATCGTTTCACCAATCTGACCGCCAATTCTGCTTCTCTGTCGCCACCGTCAAGGCAATGTCCGCTGACTCCCTCCAGCTGGACAGGGGTGCAGGACATCTTCGTCTCATCCTCCTGCAGAAAGCCTTTCCTCACCAGATTGACCTCTGAACCATTGTCAATCAGACATCTGGCAAGTTTAACCTTACCATCCGTCGATCTGACCTGGATCCAGCAGACAAACTGGCGCTGCTTGCCTCGCCGGACAGCGCTGAGGACCCAGGCAGGGTACAGGAGGCGGGAGGAGCGCGCCAGCCGGTCCCAGCAGCGTCCATCCACCGTCCCAACCAACCTGATGGGTTTTGTCTCCTGCCACTCAACCCCAGTGTTGGGATTTGGGTCAAGTTGGCTTCCCTATTGCCATTCTTCTTCTTCGTTCGGCTATACGTCCTGTACTTGTTCTTCGTCAACCCATTCTTCTCCTGCTTCGACGGCATTCACTCCTTTTCCACGTCCACGACCACCAAATGACTTTCCACCACCATCCTTCTTACCTCCTTGACCTTTGTTGTTGGAGGTGTTGGAATTGGGGTTGGATTCGTTGGATCTGCCCTTGCCTCGACCTCCAGTATCCTTGTTGTTGCCGAAGGTCTTGTTCGCTGGCGTCTCCGCGTACAGAGGGTTGCCATTCACCTTGGAATCATCTTGATTCCCGGACTTTCCCTTGCCATTTCCACCTTTTTGGCCAGATTTTCCACCAGATTTTCCACCAGCATCGGTCCATCTTGAGTCGCTTGGATCTCCGCCTTGCTGCGACTAATCCTTTGGTGTCCAGTCTCTGTTCTTTCCTTTGGACTGCCCTTTACCCTTTCCCCTTCCATGCTGGTCAGCATCTCGTGCTCCATCCTGCTGGGGATTTTTGGGAGAATTTCCCTTTCCATCCATTTTGGACTGAATTGTCTTGAGATCTGAGGGCGTCCACCTGTGATCTGCGGTTCTGTGAGTTGCCGCTCGACCTTCTTTTCCAAGGGCAATGCACACAGAGCATCCCTTCTCACCAACGGCGTTGACCTTGCCTCCGAAGCCATGTGCATCCTGGGACTTCTGACGTTCCAAGTTTGCATACTTTTCAAGTTGGTCCCAGATCTGCTCGACTCCATACGAGAAGATCCACGGTCGTACCTTCAAAACTGTTCCCTTATACTTCACTTTCCCATCCACAATGCTGCAGAAAAATTCCGACTGTTCAGAATCGTGGAAACCAACTCTCCATCTGCCCTCACGAATAGTGATGTCCTTCAATCCAGTAGCACTGATAGAGTGTAGCAACTCACGAACAGCCATTTTTCCCATAGTTCCTGGCAATCCTCGGACTTCAACCCAGTTGCCCAGGACTTTTTGGTCCACCTGAGAGTCCCTGATCTTCTGCTTGGTCTCCGGCGTGAGCTTGCTCAGGAGGATCTTCTTCATTTCGCCTTCAGAAAGTCCTTCTCCAGAGTTCTCCGCCTCTTGCACCAAAAACTCCCAATCTTGCCTTGCAATTTGAATTTCTTCCAGAAATAATTTCTTGATCGCCCTGAAGTTCTCCAGACGATTCCTATAGTGATCTTCAGGCAGTCGAGAGCCTTTCTTCTTGAGACTTCGGTACAGCTCCTCATACGTCAGGGGATTCCCTTGATTTTGCCTTATAAGTACTCTCCCTGAGTTTGCCCGTCAAGCAGTCCATCAACCCAAGGATCCAGAGTTCGTTGTCGAGCTTCTCCGTCTGCAGCCACACCATGAACTGCCTCTCGAAGGACGCCCAGTAATTGGGGTGTCCTGAGAACTTCGGCTGCTTCATTACTGACCCTCTCAGCCTCATGGGCAAAGGGTTCAGCAAGTGGTTCAGGTTGAAATTTGTGGCTGTGCCCACCGGATTGACGAACACTGGATTGACAGCAGCACTTCCCATCGCCTGTGCCTGCGCAATTGCGGCTGCCAGCAACGCCTGGTCCACAGTAGGCTGCACGAACGGCGTTGGTTGAGCTTGATGCAGCCTCATCTCCTTCAATTTCTTCTGCTTTTCTTTGATCTTGGCTTCGTTATCTTTTTGCTGCCGGTCCTTCTTCTTCAAAGCCATTGATCGCCCCTTCAGGGTGGTCCTTGCTTCTCCATCAATATCTCCGACAGTACCAACCGACAGTACAGACCTCTCCGACGAAGATTCTCCTCCTTCGGTACCCAGATTGAACCCAATAGGACTTCCCAATCCAGTAGGGGGGATACCAGAAATTCGAGTAAAAGCTGGATGGTGGCCAGTAAAAGCTGGGGGTGCTGGAGAATGTGGAACGCCGTAAGGCGTGGATGTGGGTGCAGCTGAGGAGGTAGGTGCTGGGTGGCTTGCCATTGTAGGCGCTGGTCCAGTGAGCCCAGTAGTGCTCGGATTTTGTACCAGATCTGTAAGCTTCTCCAGCTTCTGCTCCATCTCCTTCCACTTGCTGTCATCATCCCTCTTTTTCTCCTTGGCGGCCTTCTTCAGCTCCTTCACCCTGTTCTCCAGCGACGAAATCTGTCTTCGACAGGAGCAGTCCTTGGCGCACTCGCCACAGGAAGGGCATCTTGTCCCTTTTCCTTTGCTTCTGACCTCGTCGACCCAAGTGTCAACACTGGAGGCAGAGCTGGGGAGTTTGGACAGTTGCTCTCTGGAGAGGTGCGAATGTGTCGAATCACACCTCATTTCGTCGACCTCGTCGTCGTTCCGACTCCAGACGCCCGACAGACCAGCGTGCGGATGCACATTCTGGCGTCTCTCCTCGGCAATGATGGCCATCTGCACCATCACGGCGGCCTGGTGGTCGAACTGGTCCATCAGCTCTTCCCAATCCTCTTGCTCCTGCAACTGGGCGTCGAATCTCGACCGGCCGCTGTCCCTGAGGAACTGGCACGACGCCCTGAACCAGTCCCTCAGGCGGCCACGATAGCCCGCCTCCGCCAGCAGCCAATTCTGCCTGTGCAGGAATTCCTCATTCCAGATCTGTTGGAAGTGGTTTTCCGAGTAATCACCACTAATTCCAGTATCAGACTGCTCTCCTTCGCTGCTGCTGTCTTCAAGATCAGGCAAAGCGTGAGAGGAGGAACCAGATTCACTCGAAGAGGGAGATTCTCGACCGGGTTTAAGGTTGGGTGGGGCGTTCACACAACAATCTGCACAAGTATGAACTCCAGGCCAATGCCTATGGCCACAGTAAGGGCACTCTGATGGTTGATCTCCAGTTCGCTGGGGAGATGCTACGAATCTAACCTCAGGGGGAACACGCAGCGACTCTCTACGAGTGATAGCCCCGCTAAAGTTCGAAGATCTCAGAGTATCCGTGGAGATTCCAGAAGCAGAGTCATGATTTCCTCTGCTACCGTGTAACCGCTGCATAGTGGTTGATTTTTCTTGTGATTGCGAAGCCTGTAGCCTTGATGCCCCAGGGGTCGTAACGCCCGACACTGCCCCTGATATCTCCGAACCCAACTGACCCTCTTCAGACCCATATCCAGCCTCTTGGAGCGACATATGCGAAGCACTTGTAAGTCCTTTGAACTCCATGGTGAGATATGAAGAGTACGAAAACCCGGTCTACAAAAATGGAGCAGACATAGAATCTCAATGCGCATTCATCGCACATAATGACACAACGTGAAATCATTCGAAATAAATTAAAAAAATCCGATGGGGAAATCACGAAAGACAAATGCGACTCGACGCGCGCTCACAGGCGACATCTGGCGGCGAACGGAAAACATGAAACTGAGCAGAAAATTTACTGCACTAATGTACATCTGAGAATCATTGAAATTCTGATCACATCAGTGTATAATTGAGTGCTGTCACTGCTGCCGTTACACGTGCTCCACTGACACGTTCCCGTGGGGGGCCGGCCACAGGACGCTGCGGTGACACGCACAGGTGAGCAGGCAGGCAATGCACTACGCTCACAAGGGCATCAATACGCTCGTGTCATGTGACAAAGCGTTTCAGAATCCTTGCCACTCTGCAAAGAGGGAACAAAAGTATGTACAACAACACATCAGGATATGTACACATGGGGTTAAGACTGGACTGGGGTAAGGGCATTACAGGACAATAGACACTCAGTCCTAACTCGTATCCCAATCCCAGGTCCGACCCTCTCAGTGGCTGGTGGGGGCGGGGGCTCAAACACAACCCATGCCCTGCTCAGTCCGGACCCTGAAACCCTGCCAATGGGAGAGGTGTCCCGCCCAGCCACAGGCGAGTTCTCGGAAACCAAAGTGCTCCAAGTCCAACCGACAGTGACTCCCCATGCTCCCTTAACAGCAGATCCCAACTCCCCCCTGAGTCAGAGATATGGCCCCGCCATTATCACCCAGGAGTTGGTAGCCGAAAATGGGCTGTTTCAGCCCAAACTGAAATTAACTCAAAAATCCCCAAAAATGACCCCTCGTCTGGACCCGCCAGACTTAGGTACGAGGCAACTGACCCTATGCCCTTCGAGTCCGAACTTTCTGGAGCCCTCACCCCCCCTGGTTCCCCTTGAAGTCCCGGCATCAGGGCAACACGGATGAGTCAAGTGGGGTCATGATGCCAAAATCACCAAAATTGGCGTCATCCCCACGCGTGGCTCGCCCAGCCAAGGTAAGGCCAAATGACTCACAGGGTAGGAGGCAGGACCTAGGACTTATATCTGAGTGTACAACTTGAATTTAGGTCCGGGTGCGCTGTGGGCATAGAGAAATGGGGCCGCCAATTGACCACACGGAAGGGGGAAATTGGGGTCCCAGAATGGGGTCATTTTGGCTGCCTGAAATGAGCCAAAATTCGGCGTGCTCCCAATAGTATATCTCCACGCCGGCTTGGAGAACAAAATCTATACTCTATACGCGATCCACCAGGAGTGCAACAAAGACTCCCATGCCCTTGGCTCTCAAAGATCTCCATGCCACTCGGCGTGGTGACGATCCCAATTGGGTCCACAAATGCCAAAATTGCAAAATTGCCCACACTCACTTTGGGCTAGCACCTTAACGAAGGTGGCTCCGCTTCGCCCACGTGGTGTGTGGACCATGGGGACCATTACCCATAACACCCATGTCATATATGGTCCATTGGTTCATGCGTCCGGCGTGCACGAGGGTTAGAACATAGTGCACGGCGGGCAGCAAAAGTGGAAAATTGCTCAAAATGGCCAAAAATGCGCACACTCATGGTTGGGGCAAATGAGGTACATGCCCGACTTGGACCGGAGTGTGCCATAGGATTGGTATCAAGTCATTTTGGTCCAACATATCTTTTGGGCGTCGCCAAACTCCCCCGGTATTGGGAATGGCAGGGTCGCCAAGTGAGCCCATGATTTGGGATAGTCCCAAATCGCCAACATGGCGGCCACGGTGTGCCAAGCCCAAGCGGAGTTGTTCACCGGGTCTAAGATATGTTGGGCACCGAAGTATGTACCTTCATAACATACTTGAGTCATGATGTCAATTGAGCGCAACGTTGAGATACACGGTCGCCACTTGACATCATGACGGGCCAAAAACGGCAAAATTGGCGAAACAACACCCAAAAGTGCCTCGAAAGGCGCACAATTATATTATAATAACTTCGGCTTGGATCGTGCAATCAACTAATCCTTCTAAACATAATGACTTGGCACCAATGCCCTTCGATCCCACATATGTGCTCCACTTGGGACGCCTTGAAAGGTTACGAGCGCTACTTCCCAAGTGGGCACATGAAAATATGGAAAATTGCAAAATACACACCTTGCTCCCAACGCATCGCTTTGGGATCGCCACACAAGCTTCCCTTCACAGAGATTAGGCTTGCAATTGATCGTGGGGAGTATGGAGAAGGGGCTTACACGAGAGGAGGTCCATTGGCGGGTTCGGCTTGGAGCAATGGATCCGCCAAATGGGCACGCAACACAACACATGGCACATACCACATATTGCCTAAAAAAAGGTAGCTCCCCCCACGATATGTCATGCCCCTCCAAGGGCATAACTTTGTGTCAATCGCTCATAGGAACTCAGGGAGAGTTCCTATGCAACACCAACACTTGCGCGCTACACTCGAAAGTTATCTTAACGCACGCAATGTCATGGCCAAAGAGTTATAACGCAAACTCTACCCTATTGACCATGATCCATTACACTAGCGCGCACGTGTGGAAACACAAGGCATATAATGTTTCCTAAATTACGTCGGGAGTATTGTGAATACATCCCACGTTTCCTTATTGTCATTCCTCGCAAGCGGCACGAGATATGACCTTCACAAGTGGCCTCACGAATCAACTTTATTTTGCCCATATCTTTAAGACAAATGGAGGGCAAGATAAAAGGAAAGTTGATTCGTGCATAGGGAAGCACGTAGGTCCACTCGAAAAAGGTCAAATCAAGTGCGGGGATGTCGAAGTCGAAAATCCGATTTCGACATCCCGAAAAATTCGGATTAAGGTTGCGAGTGCAAGATATGAAAATTGCGGAAGCATCCATGCAGTTCCTGACGACTTTGGAGCCTTCGTGACGGATAGCGTTAAAATTTCCATTAATTACAGTTAAACTGGCGGTTACGGTAAAGTCGCGATCCAACCGCCAGCTGTCAAAACAGTGAATAACAGAACGGAAGCGTAAAAATTGACGGAAACAATATGAAAGTAAAACCCTGTTGATTCCTGATATTCTGATACACAAATCTCCGCTGGCGGTGCATCGGTTGCCGATGCGGGGCTTTACAGCACGGAACGGAGCGTCAACGGGCGTCTTCCCTTCCGTGCATGGGGTTAGTGGACCGGAGACCGTAACCTAGCCATGGGGTTCTGGGTACCGCTTCACCCCCCTCCTTAGAGCAAACCCTGGGGGGGGCTCGATAACACCCAAGCATGGCAGCGGGTACCCAGGACCATCTCCCGAAGGGGGGGTGGTGTCCATCCTCACTTCAGGCTGATTCAGGGTAGGCACAAATCCACAGTAAGATAGGTATGATGCTGTATAAGCTCGTAGCACATGTATAGTATCAAGTATCAAGTCCCGGGTCCTGGCGGCGATTGTTCGGCATCCAAAGGACCCGTTAACCCATACCAGGCGCACCGGGTGCCGGCTGCTACGGTCACCACCACAGTGGCAGTGGCATACACGGCCAACATAGGCGACACACGACGACCGAGGTGGTCCCACAGGTCGAGAGCGACCACAAAGATCCATCAGGCTACCCCAAGCTTCCCAAGGCCCGCCGACTGGGGAGAGTCCCCACGGGTCCTTCCTCGGGCGCACCATGTCCATATCCATACGACGCGAGTCCAGAGTACCATAGTCGAACTCCTTAAGAACCCCAGATCTTAAGGGAGCTCCTCCTTAAGGGATCGGGCATCAAGGCCGTCTTTTTCCTCGCCCTATTACCACGAAGGCCATACATGAGGGAGTCCTCATGCAGTGTGGGCCGAGGCGTCGACTCCTCAAACCACCAGTTTCCCAGGCAGACAGACCGAGGTCAGGAGCACCGGAGGCCGCCATCCGAATGCAAGTGCGTCTGCGAATCGGTAGGCTCACACTGGGACTGACAGTGGCGGACCGCTGGGAGTGTAGTCAGGCAACTGGGCTTCCCGCCTGGCGCCATCAGGATCTCCACATCGCAGCGAATAGGGCAACACGGTATCACGGGCACTCAAACAGTAGAATATGTACTGAGGTACTGGTCCAGGCTGGACCATATGTGAAAACATGTAAACGGCGACTCAGGGCGCCTCTGTATCCCGATTCGTGGTGAAAAACAGTCCATCCCTCAGCGATGGGCTGATGACACTTAACATACAGATGCACATATCCTGGAGGGCAGAAAAACAAGCAATAATCTGGGTAAATAGGCGTGTAAACACGCTCTGGACAGATCGCCAAACCACGCCACGGTCAGGATAAGGCAATGCAGGAGGGTGGACAGGAAAACACCTGAGTTCAGGCCATATATAGTCTGCACACACACGTCGACTGGTCTGGATCCCGCAAATGCCATGGGACCAGACAACACACCAAAAATTGCAATGCCGATGACAGCGGCATCCGTTGCGCAACGTCGTATGGGCTTCAAGGCCCCAAGAGCTCAGAAAAATGAAGGTCAGTCGCCCTACCTGGTTTCCCAAGGATTCAGCAGGGGGGTGAGTGACGAATAGAAGAAGAGAGGGGCCATCCTCCTCTGGATTCAGCAGGGGGGGGTATATGGCCACTCTGACGGCAGGTCACCGGAAGATGAGAGAGAGCAAGCAAGTGAGGGACGATCCGTTGGCCTCACAAGCGCCTCAAAGCACATCAGGGGAGAGCCCAGGGCGCTGATCAGGCACCCCTGGCTGCAATCGCCCGGGTGAGCGCTGCCAAGTCCCAGACATGGATCTTGGTCTTGTGCTTGCGGATGTACTCCATGAAGGGAGTATTGACCCGCGGCACGAACGAGGAGACGGGTTCCCAGGTATCGTGGGACGGCCCATAGCCTCGCCAACGAACCTTGAACTCCAAACCTCCGGGTGCCGAGGCCTTCGGACGCTGAGCCAGGATCTTCTCGACTGTATAGTCGTCCTGCTCAGCATAGTCGTCGTCCGAATCGGCCTCATGTGCGGCATAGCTCAGGGACACATGCTGGCCACGGAGGTCGGGTTCCCGCACACGGAGTTGACTCTCGTGGCGCTCCCGGAACTGTCCGTGACCCACCTTGATGCGGTAGGTGTCCTCACCAATCCTGCGGACCACCTCGCCGGGTGTGAACCAGGTCTTGGTGTGGTGGGTGCCCATAGGGCGGGGTCTGATCACCCACACCGGGTCTCCCACGCTGAACTTCTGCGCTGTCGAGCTCGGGGCGGACTTCTGACGCTCAGCATGCTCTTTCTCAAGCTGCTGGCGGATGTCCCGCGCCGTTTGCTCTTGCCGCGCGAAGAATTCCTTGGCATCCATAGCCATGCCATCACCAGACAAGGGAAGTCCCCTGCCCAGGGGGTCCCTGGCGAACAGGATCTGGTGAGGGGACAAACCGCCCGGAGTGGGGGTGTCATCATGGGCCTTCAGAGCAGGCCACATCTCCTCAAACCAGTTCCGACGTGGATTGGTGATGTGGATCTTGCGCAGCTTCTCGAACAGCTGCCGTCCAGCCACTTCAGCACGGCCGTTAGACCGGCTGAGATAGGCGACGCTCTTGGCGTGACGTATTCCCATGAGGGAACACATAGCCTTGAACCAATCACCAGTAAACTGGGGCCCTCGGTCACTGCAAATGGTGCGGGGGATGTCAAAGACGGTCAGCCAATGACGAATCATCATGACTGCCACTTCCTTGGCAAGCAACCCCCTTTTGCGTGCCGGAACGGCTACAACGTAGCCGCTGTGGCGGTCCACACAGAGAACCACACAGTCAAAGGTCTCCTTGCCAATGTGCACTTCGGGCATGGAGAAGCCGTCCATGGCCACGCTCTCCATGGGCTGGTCAGGAACCGGGGTCCATTGGGGTTCCCCCTTGACGTTCCGGTTATCGGGATTGCAGGCCTGACAGACCGAGCAACCCTTCCTGACCTTCTTGATGGCGGTGTAGAGAGCGATATGGTCGATCTCGAACCGACGCTGCATGTCAAGAGCTTGCTTCTTGACCCCTGGGTGCAGCATGTGGTGCCAAGCTTCACACAGCTCGAGCACCCGGAACTCTGGTACTGGCAGCTTACCATTCCGGTAGAGCTTGCCATCTTCCTCAGTCAGCCCCTTTGGCCACTTCTGCCCGTCATCAGGGTCGGTCACAGCCCTATACTCGGCCGCAAAGGCCTCAGACTTGGCGTAGTCGTCGGTCCAGTCGTCCTGGAGGCAAGACTCCGGGAAGAGGTGCTTGTCGGACTCAGCTTCATCAGGGGCGAGTACTCTGACCGCTCTGCTCACCCTCGACGCGAGGAGGGCATCCGCAGCCATGACGACGAAGCATTTTGCACCCTCCTCCTCCATCAGGCGCTCCATCTCCATGATCCTCTTGGCTTCAGCGGTCTCAGCCTCATCGCCATGGGCAGAGATATTCTGCATGCCCTTGCTGGCGGGATAGGCCCACCTACTGAGACAGTCCGCCACGGTGTTATCCTTTCCAGGAATATAAACAACCGTAAGGTCGAACTTGGCCAAGGTCTCGTGCCATCTTGCCGGTCGGGAGGCGGGACCAGAGGGGGTGTCCACGTGCTCCTTGTGCCACGACTGCAGACTCTGATGGTCGGTGCAGACGGTGACGGGATGGAGGGCTATGTACCCGGCCCATTTCCTGAGAGCCATGACGATGGCATACGCCTCCTTTTCACGGGGCGTCCACGTCCGTCTCCGGCCTTCCGCCAGGACCCGGCTCCAGAAGGCCACGGGCACGTGCCTTCCGTCGTCAAGCACTTGCTCCAACACAGCGCCAATGGCGTAGTCGGAAGCGTCGGTGCGCAGGACGAACCCTCGGTCGGGATCCACGAGGTGCAGACCCACTGCGGATAGCAGCGCCTGCTTCATCCCCTCAAAGGCACGGTCCGACTCAGCTGTCCAGACCAGAGCCTTCTTGGACCCCTTCTTGGTCTGCTCTCGGTTGCCCTTGAGCATGGTCGTCATGGGGGCTGCATACTCGGCATACATCTTGATATACCCCGAGTAGTAGTTGCAGAACCCCAGATACGCCCGTAGCTCAGAGATCGTCTTGGGCTTTTCCCAGTGCTCAATCGCAGCCACCTTGCCAGGTATGGGCTTTCGCTGCCCGTTCCCGACTACGTGGCCAGCGAAGACCACCTCGCTTACCGCAATGGTGGCCTTGTCACTGCTGCCCGTGAGCTTGTGCCGAACCAGAAGGTCCAGCACTCGAGTGACGTCCCTCTCGTGTGCCTCCAGGAGCTCCTCGTAGCTCATACTGGGGTCCCCGGACGCGATGATCACGTCGTCCACGAAGGGGTCCGCACAGTCGCGCACCGGCTCAAGCAGGTTCTCCAGCATCCGCTGAAAAGCCGCATTGCCGTTGGTAACGCCATGGGCATCACCTTCCACTGGAGAGGTCCAAGTGGGGTGCTCATGGCTGTGCAGGCACGGGACTCCTCGGCGAGAAGCATCTGATGATAACCATGTTTCAGGTCAATCACCGTGAAGATCCTCCGCCGGTGTTGCTTTTGCAGCATGTCCTCAATGAGGGGCAGCGTATAGCTGTCGTGCTGCGTTCGGGCGTTCAGGCCGCGGTAGTCGACCACGAGCCGCCACTCAGGGGCAACCTTCTTGGGGACGACGAAGCAGGGAGAGGCCCACTCGGAGTGGCACGGCTCAAGCCAGCCTCTCTGGATGAAGTCACGGAGGATCTTCTCCATGGCCTCTTTCCTCTCGCCCCTCAGGGCAAACTCCCGGTGCCGATACACACGGGGGTCCTGCTTCAGTCGTATCTTGGCCTCGCCATACGGTCCACGTACCGGTGGGGGAAACACAGGCTTACCGCTGAAGAAGGTATCACCATACCTCTGCTTCAGCCTGGCCCTCAATGCCTGGATCTTGGGGCAGTCATCGGACTCCGCCTTGGCTTTTCCGGGCACTTGAACCACGGAGCTTACTTGAGGGGTAGCTACTCAGCTCGCTTTCGGCTCAGGTGGTCTTCCCAGGTGGCCCAAAGGGCCATCTCTGGTCTTGCCTCGGAACAGATCGCCGTAGGTGGGTGGGTTACCGCCAGGCGGCTCGTCTTGGCTGGACATGTGATCCAGCACCCTCTGTACGAAGGTATTCCCGTCATAGGAACCGGAGACGATTGAGTCCACTTCCCACCAGGCTTTGTCCTGGCCTTTGCCCACACGCTGGTTTCCCCAGTCGTGAAAGGGCTGATCCATATACCCCTGAACCAGATCCCACTCCTCTTCAGTGAGGGGGTCTTCCGAATCCGATTCTTCGATGTCAACAGGGGGAACCGCAAAGCATTGCCGCCAGGGCTCTGCTATGATGCGGTTGACACACACGAAGTCCGTGGTATCTGCCTGATCAAGGCCCCCATCCACATAGTGGAATTCCGTTGGCCATCTCTGGGGTGGCATGGGCTGTCCCTTAGCGTCCTGATAGACACTCCCTCCAGCCGGTAGGACGACCTTGTTTAAGGTCATGTTGGTCAATGAGGCTACCCAATGTCGGGTACTTTCCTCCTCGGTGCATCCCATAGGAACAACCAGCACTGCCTTGGAGCGGTCCTTGCGAATCTTCGCTATCGCTCTTGGAATGTCCCAACGGGGGCAATGGATCCACATCAATCCCTGATGCGGACCCCAGTGCTTCTTCCACGCGGAGTCCTGGGCGCTCCAGTACTTCTCACATACCCGAAGATGGGCGGAGGTTCCTGAAGAGAACGCATCCAGGGCCAGATCCGACGCTCCCAGGTCCGCGACCACTCGGTTCGCCACTTCCGGCCTTACGCCGTACTCCTGGTTTGCTGGCCCAGTGGGCTCAGTGTCCAGCGCGGCCACTTCGAGCTGATTGCGTTCGGGGTGGATCCATTGGCATTCCACATGCTGCTCAGGTGACGAAAGCCACGAGAGTTGGTCGTCCTGGTACAGGGTCATGGAGGCCTGGGCCGGGAGAACGCCGGAGTCCGTCTCCATCATGAAGTCGTACCCAACGATCATGTCCCAGTCCATCTCGGCCTCGTAGAAGCGACCGTGCAGGAGGATTTCCTTGCCGAGGTCTGGGCGGCTCAGCTCACGATGGTTCACGAACTGCAGCCCAATGGCCGCTTCCTTCGTGCCTCCCACCATGTACTGGCCGTTCGCCACCTTCAGCCTGACAGGCTTCCGACTGTCGGTCAGACACTCTGGTGGAAGTAGGCCAGCCTTGACCAAGCTGACTTGAGCTCCCGTGTCGACCAACACGTCGAAAACCTTTTCCACTTCCCCGCATAGGGCACGGACCTTAAGATGCAACTGCCGCTCGCGACCGACACGGCGCACGGCGTGCAAACTCAGGATCCCCGGCCGTTCCAGAAGCTCAACAAGCGACTGGTGCAGGTCGTGGACAATGGGCTCAGGCTGCCCATCTGCAGCATCCAGCTGCGGTCCGGGTGATCCTCCGATACTCTCGGATAGATCCTGTAGTACATCAAACACATTCTTGGTCGCGAAGGACGGACGGGTGCAAGGGTTCGTGCCTTCACTTGCCCTCACCCCGCCTCCGCGACTGGGCGCCGGACCGGGCCTTCCGCCCGCGGCAGTCCCCTTGTGCTTATCGACTCCCGACTGGGATGGTTCAGCGCTTCCCACGTCACCATCCTGCGACCGCCCTAGCTGGGGCCCTTGGCTGCAGGGGCTCCGCTAGGGGGCATTTGTTGTGGAAGAGGGGGTGTTCTCCTCGGCCTCAATGCGTTGACGCCCTTCTTCCTCCTCTGACTACGAGTAGGCTTCTTGTCCTTGTCCTTGTTCTGGATGTTCTGGTTGTTCTCCTTGTTCTTGTTGTCCGACCTGGGGACCCAGTTCCTCTTGATCTCCTGGATCTCCTTGGCCAACTCGGTCCCCTGCGACACCAGCTTGGAGAGCTCGTCCCTGTCCACCTCCACCTTGGCTTCCCGGATACCCGCGGGCGCACGCTTCTTCGACCCGTGCGCCTTCTTGTAAGCCTCCGTGTCGGCCTTGTGGATGGGGCATGTTCGTTGGTTATGGTTGAAGCCTCGCTTCCTCCCATAACACACGAAACAGCCCTGAGGGTGAGCTCGTATGAACTCCCCAAAGGACAGTGGAGGGCCGCCAATGCGGCGAGGGTCCCTCTTCTCCTGCTTCCTCCAACCCTGCTGCAGGGGCTTCCAGTTTCCCGGCTTGCTCCCCGCGCTCAGGTTCTTGGCCACGAAGGAACACACGGCCACTTCGGCGGGCTCATCATCGTTGTCATCGTCGACGAGACTCTCTTCGCCGCCGGCTCCCGCTGGGTTCATGGCAGCTTCCCCGCCAGGTCCCTCGCCAACGTAGTTGACGTCGCGGTCGCCGGGCCTCAACCCGCGGGTGTGGTGGAGGTTTCGGTACTCCTTGAGTACTTCCTCGCCAACCCACTCCAGGATCTCGTCGCAGCTCATCCGCGCCGGGATGGGCTGCAGACGGATGGTCTGGCCGCTCAACTCACACTCGTCAAGGCGCCACATCGCGGTCTTCTCGCGATCGCCCGAGACGGTGATGAGGAGTGCGTTCCGCAGGGAGTGCCGTTTGACATCCCGGGCCACGTGCTTCTTCGCCCAAGCCACCACGTTCGTATGATACTCTTTGGGGAGCATCATCTTTACCGTGTGGTTGGACTTGGCCCGCTTGGATTCCTCCTTGGTGACCCTCTTGATCCATGCTTCCGGCAGCATGGAGAGCAGGCGAGCCTGGTCGTCACCCTCGTTCCAATCCTCCACATTGCGGCAGAAGAGGGTGTATTTCCCTCGGAAGTCTCGCTAATCTCGTAGGCGGATCTCCCGTCCATCATGCTCAAGCTTGATGGACTTCCAGCGCTTGGCAGCCACCTGCGGAGCGTCCACCCGCTCCTGCTCGTTGAGCCACTTCTTGGCTTCCTTGAGGGTCTTGATTCTCCCCTCCTTAGTCGCCACGAAGTATAGCTCGCCGAGCACTTCCGGCAGGCGGTACCTGAACCGTTTGAAGACATATCTCTCCGCATCCGCATGTCTTCAGTGACGGTCAGCCCCCAATCTTCCAGCTTCTCCAAGAAGCGGTCGAGGTTGAGGGGGTTGCCATCGTACATGGGGGGCTTGATGTCCTTCAAGTCTTCCCACACGGCGGCATCCGCGGCCTTAGAGACCATGAACGCTGGCCGCGAGGTCGACCGAGGTTCCCATCGGCCTCGCCCACGGACTCCCACGGCCGCCACGTCCATCTCCTCCATGGAATCCCTGTGGCTACGCCGCGGTTCCTCCACGTACGCTGAACCAAAATGTTCACGCCGTACTCTTTCCTTGTACGCATCTTCATCACAGCGCCGGCGGCTGAGTTCAGCGGCCTCCCGTCGTACACCACGCGGCGGGCTGATGTTGAACTCCTCCAGGTGCAGATCCAGGTCCTCACCTTCGCCGACATCCCACTCCACGTCTCCTCTGGGGACCTCGTCCCTGAGTCCACCATAACGTCCACCAGCGATGGGGATTGGCTCCAGGGCTGGTGCGGGGCGTCGGGGGCGTACCGGTGTCCGCGGTGGAGCACGGCGGTTGCGGTACTCCGCGCTGAGCCACTCATCACGCCAATCCTCACTGCCACTGCCGGGCGGCACGCGCTCGTTGCGGCGGCCCGCGCTGTGGTGAGAGGGGGCGGTGAGAGAGGGGGCACTGGCGCTGGGGCGACTCCTGGGGGCTCCGCCGGGGGCGTGGGGTCTGCCTGGACCTGGTCCGGGTCCCCAGCCGTCGTCCGACGAGCCAGACTCCAGGGGTGGGTGGTCGCTGCTGACGCTCCCACGGGCTTCCAGCGCGTCCAGCCTCTCCTGCAGGCCGCTGACGACGTTGGTCAGCGACTTGGTCTCGGCCCTGGCGATGTCCAGCTCCTTCTGCGCGCGCGCGGCGACCCTGGAGATGCGAGCCATCTCGCCCTTGCCCGTGTCTACCTCCAGCTCGAGCAACTGGACTCTCCTGCGGAGGTAGACAATCCACTGCCAGGTGGTATCCGGGTCGCCGTCCCCTGGTGGGTCGTCGGGGTCCCCAGGGGGTCCTCGAGGAGGGCCTCCACCGGGTCCGCCCGGTCCAGGGGGTCCTCCCCCGCCCGGTGGTCCGCCTCCAGGGGGTCCACTTGGTGGGCATCCTCCAGGGGGTCCTGATGGTCCTCCGCCAGGGGGTCCCGGTGGGTCTCCGCCGGGTCGCCTCGGTGGGTCCGAGGATGTGCGCTTCTTCGTGATGCCGAAGTCCATGTCGTCATCCTCTTCCATGTCGCCCCACCTGGGCGTCTCGGTCTCGGAAGGCTCCGAGCTCCGGTAGGGAGGAGGGAGATCCTCATCCTCACCTTCTGGTTCCATGGGGACGTCTCCGCCCCCTCCCCCCGTTCAAGCCACCACTTGGCGATGTCGGCGGCCTCGTTCATCCCCGTCACTGGCGGTGAAGAAGGGGTCACTGTCGTGGGGGTGTCCACCCGCTGGCCTCCGCGGCCTCTCGGGGGTCTTCCCCTTGCCCTTCCTCCGTGGAAGGGCGGTGGGGCCACTGCTCCCACTGCTGCCCGTGTCCGCCTCATCCAGCGTCATCCTGGAGGAGCCGTCCCCTTCGAAAAGCTTTCGAAGGGTCTCCACTCGTGATCCTCCCGGGGGAGTCTCGTGGCGGAGTTTGGCCTCTGCCTCCTCCATTGCGGCGGCGGTGGCTGCGGCAGCTCGCGCTTCGGCTTCCTCCCGAGCACGAGCCGCCTCGGCTTCCCGGGCCTGCTGCAGCCGCGCCTTCTGCGCTTCCAACGCTGCCAGCTCCGCCTCCGTCTTGGCCTTCTCCTCAGCGATCTTCTGTCGCGCGGCCTCGATGGCTTCCTTCTTGGCGGCGTCTTCCTGGGCCTTAGCCGTTGCTTCGGCGTGGGCACTTTCCTCCGCCTCCTTCTTTGCCCTCTCTTGGGCAAGCGCCTCTTCCAGCGCCTTCACCTCGGCCTCCTTACAGGCAATGGCCTCCTGCGTCCGACGGGCTTCCTCGTCGGTTGCCCTGATCCGGGGAGCCACTGCCTCATGGGCGGCCGCAGCCGTGAGACGGGCCGCAATGGCTGCCACTTTCGAGGCGTGGTAGTCCTTCCCTGTGCCCCACTCGGTGGCCTCCTCATGGGCGATGCTGACGGCGGCCTCCACGGCAGCGTTCTGCTGCGTGGCCCGTTGCCGGGCAACCCGAAGGTTGCAGGGCGCCCCACAGACGCGCTCACAGGCGCGCGCCACGTCCCTTTGGGCGGGAGCGGCGCTGCTGCTGGAGCTGGCCTGGTCGGCCGGCATCCTCCCGCGGTGGGCCGACTCCACGTCACTGCTGGGGCCTGCTGGGGCCTGCTGGGGCCTCAGGAGCAGCGGACGGGGCTTGGCCCTGGTCTGCGTGGCGACTGCCATGAAGTCACCAAGGGTGGCGCGGCCGGGGTGGTGACCACCATTGGCCCGTTGGGGACTGGGGGCTGGGGTTCCGCCCTTGGCGCCTTGGGCGGCTTCGGCGGCCAGGGACTCCTGGTACTCCCGCCACTTCCGGTCCCGCTTCTTGTCCCCGGCGGACCGCTTCTCCTTCGCCGGAGACGCGCTGCTGCAGCCCTGCAGCCTGCGCTCGCTCCCCGGCTCCGGGAACTTCCTCTCGATCAAGTTCCACATGGAGACGTTGATCGAGGCGCCCGACGGGTAGGCGTTGGGGTCCTCGTCCTCCTCAATCCCGTTGGGGCGCAGGCCTTCCCAGTCCTGTCCGGCCGGGTCCACGTCCTCCAGCGCCTCTGCTGGTGGCGGTACTCGTACCCTTCCGCCCGCAGCCAGTCCTCCACGGCCTGCAGGCGGTCAGGGGCGATGTCCGTGCGGAGCTCCAAGCTCCGGGGCATGCCGCCTTCGCACTGGGGGTGGCTGTGGCGGTAGTGCTGGTCCCATACCAACCCACGCAGTAGGTTCGCTGCATGGGGGTGGGGCCGCGGCCACGTCCTGCCCGCTTCTTGCCAATTCACCATGGCAGCGGGGGCGTAGTTGGTCTTGAGGTCCTTGATGTGCACTCGTTCAACTCCACGAACTGGTTGTGGTTGTTGAGGCGGGTGCTGCAGCACTGGATTGGAAGTGCGGCTGGTGCTGGTCAGCCGGTGGTTGTGGAGGTGGTTGACGCGGCCTTGCTGGTCGGCCGATGGGACTCCGGGTCGGCCGATGGGGCTGATGCAGGAGTCCTGGTCTGTGCACCTCTTTCACGGTTGCTGCGCGGTCAGGGCAATGCTCTGGACGGCACTGTGGGCTCCGTGACGAACTCGGCGCTGTTGCTGAGTGGCGCTGCGAGCCGCTGCGCTGCGCTGCGAGACGCTGCGCTGCGCTGCGAGCCGCGAGCTGCGCCGCGCTGCTCGGGGTTGGTGGCCCCGAGTGGCACGCGAGGGTTGGGTAACCCCGCGGCGGTGAAACGCTTTTGACGCGTTCCCGTGGGGGGCCGGCCACGGGACGCTGCGGTGACACGCACAGGTGAGCAGGCAGGCAATGCACTACGCTCACAAGGGCATCAATACGCTCGTGTCATGTGACAAAGCGTTTCAGAATCCTTGCCACTCTGCAAAGAGGGAACAAAAGTATGTACAACAACACATCAGGATATGTACACATGGGGTTAAGACTGGACTGGGGTAAGAGCATTACAGGACAATAGACACTTAGTCCTAACTCGTATCCCAATCCCAGGTCCGACCCTCTCAGTGGCTGGTGGGGGCGGGGGCTCAAACACAACCCATGCCCTGCTCAGTCCGGACCCTGAAACCCTGCCAAAAGGGGAGGTGTCGCGCCCAGCCACAGGCGAGTTCCTAGAAACCAAGATGCTCCAGGGCCAACCGACAGTAGCTCCGCATGCTCCCTCAACAGCAGGTCTCAACTCCTCTCTGAGCCAGAGATATGGCCCCGCCTATATCACCCAGGAGTTGGCAGCTAAAAACGGGCTGTTTCAGCCCAAACTGAAATTAACTCCAAAATCCCCAAAATTGACCCCTCATCCGGACCCGCCAGAGGTAGGGACGAGGCAACGGACCCTATGCCCTTCGAGTACGAACTCCCTGGAGCCCTCACCCAACCTGGTTCCCTTTGAGATCCCGGCATCAGGGCAACACGGATGAGTCAAGTGGGGTCATGATGCCAAAATCACCAAAATTGGCGTCATTCCCACGCGTGGCTCGCCCGGCCAAGGTAAGGCCAATGGCTCACAGGGTAGGAGGCCGGACCTAGGACCTCCATCTGAGTGTACAACTTGGGTTTGGGTCCGGGCCCCCTGTGGGCATAGAGGAATGGGGCCTCCAATTGACCACACGGAAGGGGGAAATTGGGGTCCCAGAATGGGGTCATTTTGGCTGCCTGAAATGAGCCAAAATTCGGCGTGCTCCGAATAGTATATCTCCACGCCGGCTTGGAGATCAGATTCCTTACTCCATACGCGATCCACCAGGAGTGCAACAAAGACTCCCATGCCCTTGGCTCTCGAAGATCTCCATGCCACTCGGCGTGGTGGCGATCCCAATTGGGTCCACAAATGCCAAAATTGCAAAATTGTCCACACTCACTTTGGGCTAGCACCTTAACGAAGGTGGCTCCGCTTCGCCCACGTGGTGTGTAGACCATGGGGACCATTACCCATAACACCCATGTCATATATGGTCCATTGGTCCATGCGTCCGGCGTGCACCAGGGTTAGAACATAGTGCACGGCAGGCAGCAAAAGTGGAAAATTGCTCAAAATGGCCAAAAATGCGCACACTCATGGTTGGGGCAAATGAGGTACATGCCCGACTTGGACAGGAGTGTGCCATAGGATTGGTATCAAGTCATATTGGTCCAACATATCTTTTGGGCGTCGCCCAACTCCTCCGGTATTGGGAATGGCAGGGTCGCCAAGTGAGCCCATGATTTGGGATAGTCCCAAATCGCCAACATGGCGGCCACGGTGTGCCAAGCCCAAGCGGAGTTGTTCGCCGGGTCCAAGATATGTTGGGCACCCGAGTATGTACCCTCATAACATACTTGGGTCATGATGTCAATTGAGCGCAACGTTGAGATACACGGTTGCCACTTGACATCATGACGGGCCAAAAAGGGCAAAATTGGCGAAACAACACCCAAAAGTGCCTCGAAAGGCGCACAATTATATTATAATAACTTCGGCTTGGATCGTGCAATCAACTAATCCTTCTAAGCACAATGACTTGACACCAATGACCTCCGATCCCACATATGTGCTCCACTTGGGGGGCCTTGAAAGGTTACGAGCGCTACTTCCCAAGTGGGCACATGAAAATATGGAAAATTACAAAATACACACCTTGCTCCCAACGCATCGCTTTGGGATCGCCACACAAGCTTCCCTTCACGAAGGTTAGGCTTGCAATTGATCATGGGGAGTATGGAGAAGGGGCTTACACAATATGAGGTCCATTGGCGGGTTCGGCTTGGAGCAATGGATCCGCCAAATGGGCACGCAACACAACACATGGCACATACCACATATTGCCCAAAAAGGTAGCTCCCCCCACGATATGTCATGCCCCTCCAAGGGCATAACTTTGTGTCAATCGCTCATAGGAACTCAAGGAGAGTTCCTATGCAACACCAACACTTGCGCGCTACACTCGGAAGTTATCTTAACGCACGCAATGTCATGGCCAAAGAGTTATAACGCAAACTCTACCCTATTGACCATGATCCATTACACTAGCGCGCACGTGTAGAAACACAAGGCATATAATGTTTCCTAAATTACGTCAGGAGTATTGTGAATACATCCCACGTTTCCTTATTGTCATTCCTCGCAAGCGGCACGAGATATGACCTTCACAAGTGGCCTCACGAATCAACTTTATTTTGCCCATATCTTTAAGACAAATGGAGGGCAAGATAAAAGGAAAGTTGATTCGTGCATAGGGAAGCACGTAGGTCCACTCGAAAAAGGTCAAATCAAGTGCGGGGATGTCGAAGTCGAAAATCCGTTTTCGACATCCCGAAAAATTCGGATTAAGGTTGCGAGTGTAAGATATGAAAATTGCGGAAGCATCCATGCAGTTCCTGACGACTTCGGAGCCTTCGTGACGGATAGCGTTAAAATTTCCATTAATTACAGTTAAACTGGCGGTTACGGTAAAGTCGCGATCCAACCGCCAGCAGTCAAAACAGTGAATAACAGAACGGAAGCGTAAAAATTGACGGAAACAATATGAAAGTAAAACCCTGTTGATTCCTGATATTCTGATACACAAATCTCCGCTGGCGGTGCATCGGTTGCCGATGCGGGGCTTTACAGCACGGAACGGAGCGTCAACGGGCGTCTTCCCTTCCGTGCATGGGGTTAGTGGACCGGAGACCGTAACCTAGCCATGGGGTTGTGGGTACCGCTTCACCACGAACGCTCTGGCAAAGGCTTGCCATTGTCTTCGCAATACAGCTTCACTCCTTTGTGAGGTAGCTCGACAATGTCGATTGAAATGTCCATAATATCCTTGAACCACTCTTGTCTTGGCCAATTGGGGACAATTAAAATCGCCTTCGCGCCGGATTGCTTCAGCTTCTGCACCACACGAGGAAAAACGTCGAAGGGCGGATTGATCCAAAAAGGTTCAGACCAGTCCTCACTCCAGGCATCGTCGTAGAACTTCGGAAATCTTTTATTCTTTTTGTTTGCAAAAGCATCAACTTCAGGACGAAAATTGTGGTTCTTTTCGAAATAATCCACCAGAATGTCCCGCCATTTGTCGACTACACGATAGCAAACTGACTTCCACTTCTTGCTGTTCAACGAATCCACCTTTCCGTCGTCGAATTCTTCTTGATTCCGTGTCCATTCCTGCCCATCTTGCTGAAAATACAGCTTATTTCTCTCCTTGAATTGGTGGATACTCTTGGTATATGGGTGCAGATAATACAGGTCAGACGGGTCGCTGGTCGACGGATCCTGGAGGAAGCATGTCCTGTGTCCCATGGGCGACACACGGTGGGCGTGAAGCCAGGGTTGACCAAAGAATAAATCATACTTTATGCTGGCTTCATAGAATTTTTCAGCAAACCATTCCTCCGTGACCGTCTCTTCCACGCTCCACACAGATCGTTTCACCAATCTGACCGCCAATTTTGCTTCTCTGTTGCCACCGTCAAGACGATGTCCGCTGACTCCCTCCAGCTGGACAGGTGTCGAGGACATCTTCGTCTCATCCTCCTGCAGAAAGCCTTTCCTCACCAGATTGACCTCTGAACCATTGTCAATCAGACATCTGGCACGTTTAACCTTACCATCCGTCGATCTGACCTGGATCCAGCAGACAAACTGGCGCTGCTTGCCTCGCCGGACAGCGCTGAGGACCCAGGCAGGGTACAGGAGGCCGGAAGAGCGCGCCAGCCGGTCCCAGCAGCGTCCATCCACCGCCCCAACTACCCTGATGGGTTTTGTCTCCTGCCACTCAACCCCAGTGTTGGGATTTGGGTCAAGTTGGCTTCCCTATTGCCATTCTTCTTCTTCGTTCGGCTGTACGTCCTGTACTTGTCCTTCGTCAACCCATTCTTCTCCTGCTTCGACAGCATTCACTCCTTTTCCACGTCCACGACCACCAAATGATTTTCCACCACCACCTTTCTTACCTCCTTGGCCTTTGTTGTTGGAGGTGATGGAATTGGGGTTAGATTCGTTGGATCTGCCCTTGCCTCGACCTCCAGTATCCTTGTTGTTGCCGAAGGTCTTGTTCGCTGGCGTCTCCGCGTACAGGGGGTTGCCATTCACCTTGGAATCATCTTGATTCCCGGACTTTCCTTGGCCTTTGCCACCTTTTTGGCCAGATTTTCCACCAGATTTTCCACCAGCATCGGTCCATCTTGAGCCACTTGGATCTCTGCCTTGCTGCGAGTAATCTTTTGGTGTCCAGTCTCTGTTCTTTCCTTTGGACTGCCCTTTACCCTTTCCCCTTCCATGCTGGTCAGCATCTCGTGCTCCATCCTGCTGGGGATTTTTGGGAGAATTTCCCTTTCCATCCATTTTGGACTGAATTGTCTTGAGATCTGAGGGCGTCCACCTGTGATCTGCGGTCGTGTGAGTCGCCGCTCGACCTTCTTTTCCAAGGGCAATGCACACAGAGCATCCCTTCTCACCAACGGCGTTGACCTTGCCTCCGAAGCCATGTGCATCCTGGGACTTCTGACGTTCTAAGTTTGCATACTTTTCAAGTTGGTCCCAGATCTGCTCGACTCCATACGAGAAGATCCACGGTCGTACCTTCAAAACTGTTCCCTTATACTTCACTTTTCCATCCACCATGCTGCAGAAAAACTCCGACTGCTCAGAATCGTGGAAACCAACTCTCCATCTGCCCTCACGAATCGTGATGTCCTTCAATCCAGTAGCACTGATAGAGTGTAGTAACTCACCAACAGCCATTTTTCCCATAGTTTCCGGCAATCCTCGGACTTCAACCCAGTTGCCCAGGACTTTCTGGTCCGACTGAGAGTCCCTGATCTTCTGCTTGGTCTCCAGCGTGAGCTTGCTCAGGAGGATCTTCTTCATTTCGCCTTCAGAAAGTCCTTCTCCAGAGTTCTCCGCCTCTTGCACCAAAAACTCCCAATCTTGCCTTGCAATTTGAATTTCTTCCAGAAACAATTTCTTGATCGCTCTGAAGTTTTCCAGACGGTTCCTGTAATGATCTTCAGGAAGTTGAGAGCCTTTCCTCTTGAGACTGCGATACAAGTCCTCATAAGTCAGGGGACCTCCTTGATTTTGCCTTTCCACATAAATGTTATAAGTACTCTCCCTGAGTTTGCCTGTCAAGCAGTCCATCAGCCCAAGGATCCAGAGCTCCTTGTCCGGTTTCTCCGTCTGCAGCCACACCGTCAACTGCCTCTCGAAGGACGCCCAGTAATTTGGGTGTCCTGAGAACTTCGGCTGCTTCATTACTGACCCTCGAAGCCTCATGTGCAACGGGTTCAGCAAGTGGTTCAGGTTGAAATTTGTGGCTGTGCCAACCGGATTGACGAACACTGGGTTGACTGCGGCGCCTCCCATTGCCTGTGCCTGCGCAATTGCGGCCGCCAGCAACGCCTGGTCCACAGTAGGCTGCACGAACGGCGTTGGTTGAGCTTGATGCAGCCTCATCTCCTTCAATTTCTTCTGCTTTTCTTTGATCTTGGCCTCGTTTTCTTTCTGCTGCCGGTCCTTCTTCTTCAAGGCAATGGATCGCTCCTTCACGGTGGTCCTTGCTTCTCCATCAATATCTCCGACAGTACCAACAGACAGTACAGACCTCTCCGACGAAGATTCTCCTCCTTCGGTACCCAGATTGAACCCAATAGGACTTGTAAATCCAGTAGGGGGGATACCAGAAATTCCAGTAAAAGCTGGATGGTGGCCAGTAAAAGCTGGGGGTGCTGGAGAATGTGGAACGCCGTAAGGCGTGGATGTAGGTGCAGCTGAGGAGGTAGGTGCTGGGTGGCTTGCCATTGTAGGCGCTGGTCCAGAGAGCCCAGTAGTGCTCAGATTTTGTACAAGATCTGTAAGCTTCTCCAACTTCTGCTCCATCTCCTTCCACTTGCCGTCATCATCCCTCTTTTTCTCCTTCGCGGCCTTCTTCAGCTCCTTCACCTTGCCTTCCAGCGACAAAATCTGCCGTCGGCAGGAGCAGTCCTTGGCACATTCACCACAGGACGGGCATCTTGTCCCTTTTCCCTTGCTTCTTACCTCGTCGACCCAAGTGTCAACACTGGAGGCAGAGCTGGGGAGTTTGGACAGCTGCTCCCTGGAGAGGTGAGAATGCGTCGAATCACACCTCATTTCGTCGACCTCGTCATCATTCGGGCCCCAGGCGCCCGACGGACCAGCGTGTTGACGCACGTTCTGGCGTCTCTCCTCGGCAATGATGGCCATCTTCACCATCACGGCGGCCTGGTGGTCGAACTGGTCCATCAGCTCTTCCCAATCCTCTTGCTCCTGCAACTGGGCGTCGAATCTCGACCGGCCGCTCTCCCTGAGGAACTGGCACGACGCCCTGAACCAGTCCCTCAGGCGGCCACGATAGCCCGCCTCTGCCAGCAGCCAGTTCTGCCTGTGCAGGAATTCCTCATTCCAGATCTGCTGGAAGTGGTTTTCCCAGTAATCACCACTAATTCCAGTATCAGACTGCTCTCCTTCGCTGCTGCTGTCTTCAAGATCAGGCAAAGCGTGAGAGGAGGAACCAGATTCACTCGAGGAGGGAGATTCTCGACCGGGTTTAAGGTTGGCCGGGGCGTTCATACAACAATCAGCACAAGTATGAACTCCAGGCCAATGCCTATGGCCACAGTAAGGGCACTCTGAAGGATGATCCTCGGTTTGCTGGGGAGATGCCACGAAGGTAACCTCAGGGGGAACACGCAGCGACTCTCTACGAGTGATAGCCCCGCTAAAGTCTGATGATCTCAGAGTGTCAGTGGAGATTCCAGAAGCAGAGTCATGATTTCTTCTGCTACCATGTAACCGCTGCATAGTGGTTGATCTTTCTTGTGACTGCGAAGCCTGTAGCCTTGATGCCCCAGGGGTCGTAACGCCCGACACTGCCCCTGATATCTCTGAACCCACATAACCCTCTTCGGACCCATATCCAGCCTCAGGGAGCGACATATGCGAAGCACTTGTAAGTCCAGTGAACTCCATGGTGGAATGTGGAGAGTACGAAAACCCGGTCTACAAAAATGGAGCAGACATAGAATCTCAATGCGCATTCATCGCAACTAATGACACAACGTGAAATCATTCGAAATAATTTAAATAAATCCGATTGGGAAATCACGAAAGGCAAATGCGACTCGACGCGCGCTCACAGGCGACATCTGGCGGCGAACAGAAAAAATGAAATGAAGCGAAAAGATTACTGCACTAATGTACATCTGAGGATCATTGAAATTCTGATCACATCAGTGTATAATTGAGTGCTGTCACTGCTGCCGTTACACCCCCACTATGAACCGCATTTGTCCCCCTCTCCCCCTCCGCATTCCCCTCCATCTACTTGGCCTCTCCCCCCCCTGATCGTCTTCCACCTCCAGGCCCGGCTTCCTGGCCTCCTCCGTGAGCCTTCTCGCTCTCCACAATGCCTCTTTCCTGTGCCCGTCCTCCGTTCCGGTCGCAACGATCCACCTCGGCTGCTCCCCTCCCCTGCCGCTGGCCACCCACTCCGATGCCAACCGGATCTGTTCCCTGATATCTTTCGCTTCTTCCGCCTCCGCACACCTATCCATTTGCGACTCCAACGCCCGTAGGACGGCCATCTCGCGTACCTCCTCCGTTCTTTCAACCATCACCTCTTTCACCCCCCTGAACCACCGCATGAGCGGGTGCTCCACCATTTTCAACGGCGCCGCCGTATACACCACCGCTTGGCGCCTATCCCCCCTGGGTTCCACGACCCACCACGTGTGTCCGTCCTGCACCAGGTCCGTGACCCCTTGGTCTGCAGCCCCCGTGGCACTCGCCTGTGGGGAGACTACTTGTATTGCGTGCCCTTTGGCCCTCCTTCCCGCCGCCTCGTCATAGTCAACCATGGTCATAACCTTGGGCATCCGGTGCATTTCTGTGTCTGGGTCCCACTCTCCGGCCATGCCTCTGCTGCGCCGCACTGTCTCCCCAACCTACAGCGCCATGGCCAAGACCTGCCTCGTGGGCCCCCACACCTCTACTGTTCTGCTTGTGCTGTCCACACACGCCGCTACCTGCGCATCCCGCTGCATCCGCATCCACAGCACCGCCTGTTTCGGCTCCACCTTCTTTGCTGTGAGGATCTGCGCCTTTGCTTGCCTCTCGCCCGCTTCCTCCTCCTCCCCCACTGTTCCGCTCCGACCATCCGCATATTCCACCCACATGTGCTTGACTTGGTGAAAGTACACCAGCGGCGCCCCTTCCTCTTCCCCCATCTGCAGCCACATAGGCCCTTGTCTCCTGGGCTGCCTTACTCTGATCCCATGGTATCCTCCCTTGGGCTCCTGTGGTCCGTCCAGCCTGCAAAGTCACCTGGCCTGCGTGCACTCTGGCCTGCACTTGTCCTCCACCGGCTCCGCTCTGGCCTTCAGGTGGTACCTAGCCTTGCTCACCATCTGCCGTACCTCTTCACCCCTACATCCTTTGATGCGGTCTTCCAGCCCTGGCTGCGCCTCTCCATTTTCTATCAAGACATTCTGACCTGCCGTCGCCTTGCCCTTCAGCCTCTGCGCCCACTTCTGCAGCATGTCCTTCCTGTCCCTGCCGTCCCCCAGCATGTCCAACCCTTCTGCCGCCGCCTCCTTCTGGCGCTTTTCTTTTTCTTTCTCCGCTCTGTCCAGCTCAGCAGTGTCCGCCCCATCCGCCTTTCCGCTCCCCACCTGGCCCTCGGGATGCAGCGGCTCCCTCCACGCGGGCTCTGCCATCCATTGGATTGCCGGCTGCCCCTTCCAGTGTCCCATGGTGTACACCTGTACCGCCTGTCCCTCCCGGCCGAGTCCGATCCGGACCTCCATACCCGCCGCCGCTGCTGTGCTGACCACCACGTTTGGGATCAGCACATCGTACTGGTACCTGGCCCCTTGTTCGTGGCGTGCCTCGACTTCTACCATCCCCCTGCTTCCCACCCTGTCATCCGGGAGGATGATGTGGACTGCCTGTCCCCTCCACTGTGCCGCCGCCGGCCCCTTCGTCGCCACAGGGAATATCGCCTTTGTGTCCTCCCGCGTCATCCATCCTCCCCTGCGGTACCTCGCACGCCAAATGGCCCCCACTACCCACTTCTCGTGCTCTACTTCTCCCGCCTCCCGCACCCATTCTTCTGCCACCCTGGCAAGGGCTGATATCTCTGCACCCTGCCTCTCACACTCCGGCAGTGGCGCTATACTCTCCATGCCTTCGTTCCCCGGGAATGCGTATTGCCACGTGTCCCCCGTGTGTGGGTGCACATGGTACGTGCGGTTGGCCATGCACGCCGTCCCTTCATCCAGCACCATTTTGATGGCCTCCGCCGCCTTCAGCGTCATCTCCTCTCCGAACGTATACACCAACCCCTGCCCTCTGTGTCCCTGTGTGGTGGGTGCCAGGGTAAATGCCGCCCTAGTGAACTGTGCGCGCACGCTACTCGCCTCCTGTCCTCCTCCTGGCAGATCTCCTCCCGACTCATTCCTGACTGGGACCCCCTCCCCCTGGTCCGCTCGCCACGTCATATGCCAACCCCACCACTGGCGTCCCCCTGCCGCCACCCTGTACCTCCCCTTCCATCCCGGCTCCAGCCACACCGCCCTGTCCGGCCGTATCTGGACCGCTCTCTCTGCCCCCCACCCGGTCCCACATCCTCCCTGTGCTGCTGCTGCAACACCGCCTCTCCCCCCCCTGTGACCCACACGTCCACCCCCCCTGCCTGCCTTCTGTGCCACTCACCTTTCCCCGTACCCTCTGGCACTTCCATATACTCCATCTCCTGTACTTGTACTCCTAGCACCCCTTCCCATCCCGCCCGTAGTTTTCTGTCTCGCGCTGTACCCCCTCCCACTCCCCTCCTCTCCCTCCCGGGGCCCTCCTGTCCCTGGTACCTCCACCTCTCTGCCCCCTCCTGGATCGGTATTTGATGCACATCCCGCCACATGTGCTCCTCCGTCCGCTCCCTTCCCCCCCCCCTCTTCTCCGGTTCTTCTTCTGCCAACTCCTCCTTCATTGTCACTTCTGCGTCGCCTTTCGATTCTGTCCCTTCTTCTGCGTCCGCCCCCGCCACCGCCTCCGCGTCTTCCCCCCCTGGGGGCCACAGCAGCTCGTAGTGTCCCCCTCCTCGTCTCCTCCACAGCAGCGCTGCTGCCGTTCGCTTTCCTTCTCCCACTTCTGCCATCTTCCGATACACCCCCTGCGGTCCCTACTCCTGGTACATTGCCACTCTGCATCCCTTGCTCTGCGCCCACCTCCCAACTTCATATGCCCCTCCCAATATCTCTCCCCTGCGCACTTTGTCCAGGTACTGATCCCACGTGCGCGCTCCCGCGTCCCTCATGACTCCCCGCGCCCAGCCCGACTCTGGGGGCCGCGCCATCTTCCCCTCCGTGAGCGCTTTGCGCACCTCTTCTGCTGCTGCCCGCCCCCCTGCTCCGTCCACCGCGCTGAGTGCCCAATATAGGGACTTGCCATCCCCTGGTATGACCTGTCGCCTCGCCCCCTCCGGCATTTCTTCCGGCCATCCCTGCCCCTTTTGTGCGCTGTCCAGCACTCTTTGCACCGCCGCCGCCACGTCTGCCGCGTCACTCCTTCGTCGTCTGACACCCCATAGAACCGCATTGGTTCTTCGCTTGGTCCACAGGATTCCCGCATCCAGCGGGGTTCCTTCCCCATACTCGACCAACTTTCTGTATCCGTTTCCGCTTTTTGTCTCCCTGTAAACCGCCACCTTGTACCCCCCCTCCGCTGCCAATGCCTCCACCTCCGGTGGCCCCCCCATCCTCCTCCCCTGCCTAGTCCGCTGTATGTACCTCTGCCACGATACTTCCTCCTGTGGCAGGCACTCCTCCATTTCTCCAATATTGTGTCTACTGTCCACCCTGGTAGCCACTCCTTGCCTTATCCGCTGTACCTCTTCGTCACTGTTCGGTCTGCCCTCCAGTGCCCACAACACCTCCCACAATGTGTTGACATCCTTCCCGTGCATGTGCTCTACGAGCACCCCTCCCTCTGCTCTCTCCCTCGCCCCCTCCAATGCACCCTCCCGCCTCTTCGACACCCATGCCGCCTTGCGTTGCTGTTTCTCTTCGTTCCCCGCCGCACTCCCCACACTCCCCGTTCTACACGTCGACGGCCGACACTCCCCCGACGCAACACTGTGTCCTCGTTCGCCTCCCGCGCCCACCCTAACCTGTGCCCCCCCGCCCGTGCCTGCTCTTCCCGCCTCTCCTGTTGTACTGCCTTCCCCCGTCTCTTCGTGCTCCCACACCACCTCGTACACTCTCATCTTCCTCCACAGGATTCCTGCCGTCATCCCCTTCTCCCCTCCATACTCCTGTATCTTCCTGTAGCCCTCTCCATCCTTCGTCTCCCGGTACACTTTCACTCCGTATCCATTCTCTGCAGCCCAGGGCCTCAACCTCAGGCGGTCCTCCCATCCTTCTCCCTTGTACCTGCTTCCGTACGTACTCCTTCCATCCCGTCTCTTCCTGCAGCAGGGGCTCCTGCATCACCCCTGCCTGTAACCTCTCCTCGACCGCAGCGACTACCCTTGCTCGTACTTCCATTGCTTCCTCATTTGTGCCTTGGCCTCCTTCGATAACACTCATAGCTCTTCACAAGGAGTCCACTCCGTTATCCTCCATACCCTGTGTCACCACTCCCGCATGGATTCGGTCTTGTTCCCCTTCGAACATTCTTTCACTCCCGGTCCATGCGCATGCCGCTCTTCTCTGTCGTGTCTCACTCCTCGCGCTCTCCATTGACTCCCGGCTCCTTTCGCTGGCCTCCTCTTCGGTCGCGTACATTGTGTGTCTCCTGTGTACACAGTGTATGCCTCTCCTCCACAGCCCCTCTTGGTTACCTTCCTCGTCCCTTCCACCCTCCCCTCTTGCACACCTCGCTCCAGGCGTAAAGGCATCCCCGGTGTCCGGGGGTGTTTGCGTTCTTCAATGGCCCCTCAAGGGCCTCAAGCACGTTCTACCGCCCCAACTCAAGCACGACGCTTGTCGGCATATGTGCCCTTCGAGCACCGTTTGTTTACTGGGCGTCTGGCAGCTGGTACTCCCCGGCTGAATCCTTTCCCTACTGCTTCGCCTTCCTTCCTTTCGCCCCCTCTTTGTTGTCCCCTGGGTCTCCCCCTCTGTGTCTTGGCGCCCCTGTGTGCTGCCCCTCCCCCTCCCCCCCTCCCTCCTTCCATTCCCCCTGCCGTAGCCCCTTCCCGGCCCCTGCGTTCGCCTTTTCCTCCTGCCGTCGCCGCCTCATCCCCTTGATGCTGCTCCGCACGCTCCATACCTTCTCCTGGCGTTCCTGCCTCATGCTTCCGTCCGGGATTTTCCACTTTGGGTGTGTGTTTTCCCCGTTGTCCCGGCCCTGCTCCTCCTGGGCGGTGTTCTGGGCCGCCGGTGTGCACGCTCTGTGTGTGGTGTTGCCTGTACGGTATCTTGGGCCTCCTGGCTCCTATTCACCGCCGTGCACGCCCTGTGTGCGGTGTTGCGTGCACGGCTTCCTCGCTTCTGCTCTCCGGCGTGCACGCTCTGTGTGTGGTGTTGCGGGTGCGGTGTCCTGGGCCGCTTGGCTCCCGTTCACCGGTGTGCCTGTCTGTGTTCTGTGTTCTGTGTTTGGGTGTAAGAGCAGTTGTCACAGTTGCCCCGCATTGCATCGCAGGACAGGACCGGTAGCCCCCCGTGACAACCACTCCCTGGCCGGAGGCCGTTGTATTGGGATTTGGATTGGACAGTCTACTGCCTTGCCTATGGTTTCCTCTGCCTCGGTGCGCTGTGTCGTGTGTACCGTGTCCTGGGCCCCTTGGCTCCCGTTCACCGGTGTGCACGCGTTGTGTGTGGTGGTGTATGTGCGGCGTCCTGGGCCTCCTGGCTCCTGTTCACCGGTGCGCGTGTTCGCTGTGTGCTCCTCGCATGCTTCCTATCCCCCCCCCTCGTCCTCGCTTGTTCTTGTGCATGCCCTCCGCGACTGCCCTCCTGCTTTTTTTTGCCGCCGTCTTCTTGTCCTCGTGGTGCCCCTGGCGTTCGCATTCGAGTCTCCGTCTGTGTTAGTCTGCTCTTTCGGCCTCCCCTTCTCCTCTTTCCCCTGGCTCGTGTCCTCCTTATCCTCCCTCCCCACCTCTCCTTGCTCTTGCCTCCCCTTGCCGCCATTGTGTCCCCTCCGCTCCGGTCCTTCCGGTCCGGGCTCCATGTGCCCATGCGCCCATGTGCCCATCCGCCTCCCCGTCTCTCCTTCTCCCCTCTTGCTCTTTCTCCTCCCGCTTCGCGTCTTCTCTCCTTCTTGTCCTCCCCCTTCTGTTCCTTGCTCTTGTTCTTGTTCTCCTCTCTGTGTCGCTCCGCCGCCGTCTCCTCCTCCTTGTTTGCTGCCCCGGACCTTCCATTCCCGGGCCGCTTCGTCCCCGGTCGTCCCAGTCCGGGCGCCTTGCGTCCCCGGGAGTTCCAGTTCGCTGCACCGGGTGCACCCCCGGACTTTTTGCCATATTCCCTCTCCTGCCCCGGACGCTCCGGTCCATGGCACCGGGTTCACCCCCGGACGGTCCAGTCCGGAAGCTCGGGCTGTGCTTCATTCCGCCCGGGATGCTCCAATCCGGTGCGTCTTTTTGTCTTATTCTTTCTGTTGCCTGGGACGCTCCTTCCCATGGCACCGGGTCCTCCCCCGGACGATCCAGTCCGGGGGCTAGTGCCTTGCTTCGTTCCGTCTCGGATGCTCCATTCCGGAGCGCCGTTTAATCGTATTCTCTACTTTGCCTTTGACGCTCCAGTCTGTAGTACCGGGTTCTCCCCTGGACGATCCAGTTCGGGGGCCCGGGCTTTGCTCCACTCTGCCCCGGATGCTCCACTCCTGGGCGTCTTTTTGTCGTATTCTCTCCGTTGCCTCGGACGCTCCAGTCCGTGGCGCCGGGTTTTCCCCCCGGACGATCCAGTCCGGGGGCTTGTGCCGTGCATCTTTCCGCCCCGGATGCTACCTTCCGGGCCGTCTTGTTTTCGTATTCTCTCCGTTGCCTCGGACGCTCCGGTCCGTGGCACCGGGTTCACCCCCGGACGATCCAGTCAGGCAGCTATTGCCGTGCTTCATGCCGCCACTGATGCTCCAATCCGGGGCGTCTTTTTTTTTATCGTATTCTCTCCTTTGCCCCGGACGCTCCAATCCGTGGCACCGGTTTCACCCCCGGACGATCCAGTCCGGGGGGTAGTGCCGTGCTTCATTGCGCCCCGGGTGCTCCAATTCTGGTCGTCGTTTTATCGTTTTCTCTCCGTTGCCTCGGACGCTCCAGTCTGGGCCGTCGTTTCATCGTTTTCTCCCCGTTGCCCCGGACGCTCCAGTCCGTGGCACCGGGTTCACCCCCGGAAGATCCAGTCCGGGGGCTAGCGCCATGCTTCATTCTGCCCCGGATGCTCCAATCATGGGCGTCGTTTTGTCATATTCTCTCGCTGCCTCGGACGCTCCAGTCCGTGGCACTGGGTTCACCCCCGGACGATCCGGTCCTCGGGCTAGTGCCGTGCTCCTTCCCGCCCCGGCCGCTCCAACCCGGGGCGACTTTTTATCGTATTCTCTTCATTGCCTCGGACGCTCCAGTCCTCGGCACGGGGTTCACCCCCGGACGATCCAGTCCGGGGGCTTGCGCCGTGCTTCATTCCCCCCCGGTTGCTCCAATCAGGGGGGTCTTTTTGTCGTACCCTCTCCGCCGCTTCGGACGCTCCAGTCCGTGGCGCCGGGTTCACCCCCGGACGATCCAGTCCGGGGGTTAATGCTGTGCTTCATTCCGCCCCGGCAGCTCCATTCCGGGGCGTCCTTTTGTCGTATTCTCCCCGTTGCCTCGGACGCTCCAGTCCGTGGCACCGGGTTCACCCCCGGACGATCCAGTCCGGGGGCTCGGGCCGTGCTCCCTCTCGCCCCGGATGCTCCAATCCGGGGCGTCATGCTTCTTTCTCTCCTTGCCGACTTCGGTGTTTGCGTGCGCGGTGCTTCCGTGTTTGTATTTTTTTTTCGCGCGCCCATCGTCGTTGCTCCTCCCCCGCTCTCCACGCTCCGCTTTGCTTTCCCCGCCCCTTCCCCTCCCTCTCCGCCCCCGGTCCTCTCTTCCCCCGCTCCCTTTCTCTCCCTTTGTGGTGGCTTTCTTGGGGCAAGCACTCAAGCTCCTAGTGTCTACGCGCGCATGCTGCTATGTTTTGGGGCGGGCACACACGTTAATTCTTCTTCTCCCTTTCCTGCCTTTGTTCTCGTGCAATGTTCCTCCGTTCGTCCCTTCCCTTGACACATGCAGTTTGTGTTGCCTTTGCCTACCTCTTGTCCTCTCCTCTTTTGTTTGTTTGGGGCACGCACACAAGCTCCTACTCCTACGCATGCAATTTGCCATCATTCTCATCTTCCATTCAATCATTCGTTTTGCACTCTTGCCGCACGCCTTTTCTGCGTGTCTTCTCGTGTAGACCGTGGGGGACGCCGCGGCGATCTCGCCTCTTGCATCCCTGCCTACGGTGTCCGTTTTCTTATTGATCCTTCTTCTTCGTCCCGTCTTGGCCTCGTTGCCTTTTTTTTTCTCGTCGTCCTAGCTTAGGCGTGCTTGCTTTATGCATTCATGGCATGCTATGCTATATATTCTTCATGTCATGGACTCTTTGGTTTTTTGCGACGCCCAAGACTAAGCGAGTCTTATTGCTTGCTTGGCGGCACACGCTACTTACTCAACGGCGCACGGACTCTTTGTTTTTTTGCGACGCCCAAGAGTAAGCGTTGTTTTCTTAATGCTTTCCCGTCATGTTACTTTCGCCCTTTGTCTTGGACTCTTTGGTTTTTTGCGACGCCCGAGAGTAAGCGTGTCTTAATGCATGCAACGGTTTTCGTTTCTAGCTCTTCGGTTAGCGGTCTCTTTTTTTTTTCCCATGTGTTGGCGTGCTTGCTTAATGCTTGCACGTCTCCCTCGTGCTTGTGTGTGGTGTCGTTGCACCCTTGACCCATGCCTCATGCTATTTACTTGTCCTTCCCTCCCCCTTGTGTGCTCTTCGTGCGTTGTTACCGCGCACAAGTCGCCTAGCTTCTATGGCACGCACGTTGCGAGGTGGTTTGGAGCACGCAACGTTCAATTTCTTCGTCTTCGCGGCTCGCTTGCTCTTGGTGTTCGTCTCTATTCATCTTCCCCGTTGTTGGAGCGTGCACAAGTCACTAGCGGCTAGGACACGCACTTTGCTAGTTGTTTTGGGGCAAGCAACGCTCAACCTTGTCGCCGTCGCGACTCTGTTGTTCTTCTTTTTCTGTGTGTGTCCTAAATTTTGCGACCTCGCCGAACAGCGGCGTAAAATTTTTGTGGGGGTTTCTGAGATCGGAAAAAGCGATTTTGTGCCTTTTTTTCCTCTGGTTGTGCGTCTTTTTCTTGGTGTTTTCATTTTCCTCTGCTGCGATCGCGCAACGTCTGATTTTTTCTGATCGAGATGAAGGGGTAAAAATTGGGGATGTTTTCTCGACATACAAGGAGGGTGCTGGGTATACTTTGCACTGCACCACGGCCTCCTACCACCTTCAGAATGCATTCCACTTCACAAATGCCTTCCTCTCAATCATCACATCACATTCCAACCTCTCCCCTTGCTGGTCTCTCCGCTGTTTACCACAAACCATACATACAAAAAAGGCATGTTTCTGGGTACACCTCCATAGGCATAGTCGGCAACCCAAGGGACGCCTTCAGGATGTATCCACGGCTTCTGTGCCCCAAGCCAATCACGTTGGTGAGGTCTCTGGAATCAGGGCATGGACATCCGAACCCGCTTTGCCAAACCAAGACATTGTCCAGCCGCCGCAGCTCCATTAAGGTCCACCGCTCAGTAGTAAAATCGGGGTAAAAATTTGGGATGTTTTTCGCCATACAAGGAGGGTGCTGGGTATACTTTGCACTGCACCACGGCCTCCCACCACCTTCAGAATGCATTCCAGTTCACAAATGCCTTCCTCTCTATCACTACATCACATTCCGACCCATAGTTGCTCACCCGGGATGCTCCCCTTGCTGGTCTGTCCGCTGTTTACCACAAACCATACATACAAAAAAGGCATGTTTCTGGGTAGTTGTCCATAGGCATAGTCGGCAACCCAAGGGACCCCTTCAGGATTTATCCACGGCTTCTGTTCCCCAAGCCAATGGTGTTGATGAGGTCTCTCGAATCAGGGCATGGACATCCGAACCCTCTTTGCCAAACCAAAACATTGTCCAGCCGCCGCAGCTCCATTAAGGTCCACCGCTCACTAGTAAAATCGGGTAAAAATTGGGGATGTTTTTCGCCATACAAGGAGGGTGCTGGGTATACTTTGCACTGCACCACGGCCTCCTACTACCTTCAGAATGCATTCCACTTCACAAATGCCTTTCTCTCCATCATTACATCACATTCCAACCCATAGTTGCTCACCCGGGATGCTCCCCTTGCTGGTCTCTCCGCTGTTTACAACAAACCATACACACCTATGATTTTATGAAGCAGGCTCATCCCAAAATTAATTTTGGCTGATTTTTGACGAAAAATGTGACATTTTGGCGGAGAGAGGCTGCCAAAACTGGTCCATGTGCATTCCTTTGCTCCTGTGACGCGTTTTTGTTGCATCGGGCACCCTTGAAATAGGGGGGGGGGTCTTGGAAGTCCCCGCCAGGGCGAAAAAACCTGTTTCGGGCCAAAAAATGGCAAATTTTGGCACATTTTTGACAAAAAATGGCAGATTTTGGCGAAGACAGGCTGCAGAAATTGGTCTGTATGACTTTTCTTGATGCTAAGAAGTGTTTTTTTGTATTGGGCACCCTCAAAATAGGGGGGGGAGGTCGTTGCCAGTCCCCCACGGAGCAAAAAAACCTATTTTCGGCCAAAAAATGGCCTTTTTTTGGCCCATTTTTGACGAAAAATGTCAAATTTCGGCGAAGACGGGCTGCAGAAATTGGTCTTTATGAGGTTGTTTGCTCCTGGGAGGTTTTCTCTTGTATCGGGCACCCTCAAAATAGGGGGGGGGGGTCGTTGCCAGTCCATCACAGGGCAAAAAAAACCTATTTTTGGCCAAAAAAATGGCCTTTTTTGGCCCATTTTTGACGAAAAATGTCAAATTTTGGCGAAGACGGGCTCCAGAAATTGGTCAGTATGAACTTGTTCGTTCCTGAGACGTGTTCTTTTGTATTGGGCACCCTCAAAATAGGGGGGGGGGGGGCGTTGCCAGTCCACGACAGGGCAAAAAACCTATTTTTGGCAAAAAAATGGCCTTTTTTGGCCCATTTTTGACGAAAAATGTCAAATTTTGGCGAAGACGGGCTCCAGAAATTGGTCAGTATGAACTTGTTCGTTCCTGAGACGTGTTTTTTTGTATTGGGCACCCTCAAAATAGGGGGGGGGGGTCGTTGCCAGTCCACGACAGGGCAAAAAACCTATTTTTGGCAAAAAAAATGGCCTTTTTTGGCCCATTTTTGACGAAAAATGTCAAATTTTGGCGAAGACGGGCTCCAGAAATTGGTCAGTATGAACTTGTTTGTTCCTGAGACGTGTTTTTTTGTATTGGGCACCCTCAAAATAGGGGGGGGGGGGTCGTTGCCAGTCCACAACAGGGCAAAAAACCTATTTTTGGCAAAAAATGGCCTTTTTTGGCCCATTTTTGACGAAAAATGTCAAATTTTGGCGAAGACGGGCTCCAGAAATTTCTTACTCTTGAGACGTGCAACACATCAGCAAATTGCAACATGTATCCTTCCCATTTGACACAGATACAACAGGCGCACAAACAAACTCATCGGAGACGTGCAACACATCAGCAAATTGGAACATGCCGCCAATGGACAAATGGAGTCAAAGCTGACATTGGCGAAGGCAAAGCTGATCAACTCGGACACCCCCAAGATTCCATGTCTCAAGGAACTCTGAATGAATCGCAGGATGCAGAATGCTGATTGAATTCGATCCAGAAATTGGTCTGTATGAACTTTCTTACTCCTGAGACGTGCAACACATCAGCAAATTGGAACATGCCGCCAATGGACAAATGGAGTCAAAGCTGACATTGGCGAAGGCAAAGCTGATCAACTCGGACACCCCCAAGATTCCATGTCTCAAGGAACTCTGAATGAATCGCAGGATGCAGAATGCTGATTGAATTCGATCCAGAAATTGGTCTGTATGAACTTTCTTACTCCTGAGACGTGCAACACATCAGCAAATTGGAACATGCACTCGGACACCCCCAAGATTCCACGTCTGAAGGAACTCTGAATGAATCGCAGGAATAGAGCTAGTCACGACTGGACGACGACGTTCAACTGACGACAGGCAACAGACAACAGACAACAGACAACAGACAACACTGGACGACGTCCAGTTTACCTCAGGCGACACGCAACAGACAACAGACAACAGACAACAGACAACAGGCAGGCAACAGACCAGACCGCAGACAACAGACAACAGACAACAGACAACAGACAACAGACAACAGACAACAGACAACAGACAACAACAATGGACGACAACGTACAACTGACGGCAGGCAACAGACAACAGACCGCAGACAACAGACAACAGACAACAGACAACAGACAACAGACAACAGACAATGGACGACGACGTATAACTGACGGCAGGCAACAGACAACAGACCGCAGACAACAGACAACAGACAACATACAATGGACGACAACGCTCAACTGACGGCAGGCAACAGACAACAGACAACAGACAATAGACAAGTGGGAGAGGCCTGCATGTAAATGAGATCCAGACACTATCCAGACACTCTTGTGGAACAATAGGCCACTCTTTGGCACAGCATAGTCATTGCCCATGGAATCTTGCATTGTGGTAGATTTCGGAGCCTGTCACAATCAAATACAGGATGAACCATGCAGTGATTGTTGGACGCAGGAAATAAATGGTAAACTAAAGCACTGCCACAGAAAGTGGAGCAGCTGTGCAGCCACAGAAGGCACTGTTGTCTTCACACCTTCCTCACCTTTTTGCTTGTGTGTGGCATATGAATATGCTTTTGAGACGGAGACTTCCATCCTCCACTGGTACAATTCACCATACACAGAGAAAGACGCCTTTGAAACTACAACAGCAGGGAATTTATGAATCCGAAATCTAAGCCTGGGCTCAGCACCACCTATTTTGGTGCATGCCCATGCCCTGCCCCATGCCCATACCCATACCCATACCCATGCCTTGCCCCATTGCCGCACCCATACCCATCCCAGGTCCCATACCCATGCCCTGTCCCATACCCACCCCTTGCCCCATCCCGGTACCCATACCCATCCCTTGCCCCATACTCATACCCGTACCCATGCCCATGCCCTGCCCCACGCCAACGCCCATGCCTGTGCCCATCAGCATGTTAGGGTTTTGTCCCATGCCCACACCCATGCCCATGCCTGACCCCATCCCCATGCCCATGTTCGGGCCCATAGGCATGTTTGAGTTTTGCCCCATACCCATACCCATGCCCATGCCCATGCCCATGCCCATGCCCATGCTTGGCCCCATCCCCATCCCCATCCCCATTCCCATGGCCTGTCCCGCACCACCACCCTGCACCATGCCCTGCACCATGCCATGACCCTGCCCGGTGCCCATTCCCATGTTCGTGCCCTGCACCATGCCATGACCCTGCCCGGTGCCCGTTCCCATGTTCGTGCCCTGCACCACGCCATGGCGGGGCTCATTGCCCATGCCCTGTGCCGTGCTTGCACCCGAATTCTTGTCCGAACTCTTACTACGCCTTAGGTCGTCCAATTCCTTCTCCATCTCACTCAGGCGGTTGGCCCTTGCCGCCAGCAAACTTTTTTGCGAAGCCAATTCCTTCTTGCAAGCCTCCTTCTCGGCGCGCTCCTTGGCCGCATCCTTCAATGCCTTGGCCGCCTTTGCATTCGCCACCTTAGCGAGCTTCGCTTCCGCCTTGGCCTTGGCATGTGCAGCAGTGGCGGCAGCTGCGTGCGCCTTGAGCTCCTTGGCATGTGCAGCATCGCGCTTGCGAGCATCATCCTTCTTGGCGCCATCATCCTTCTTCGCACCATCATCCTTCTTGGGCGCCGCGTCAGCAAGGTGCACGCGATCCGACCTCCGTGGGCCCTGGGGTGCTGCAGGCAAAGTGGGCCTTCGCCTGTTGACTTCATGGACCTATAGGCAAAAGGAAAAAGAGCTCTGCGGTTCTGTGCTCTGCGGTGTTGTTGTGTTCTGGTCTAATTTACCGCATTGGGAGATGGGAGTTGCACACTATGCCTAAAAATTGAAAAATTCGCCCACTATATCCTTTCTTTGGAAGATTCTCCAACCTCATTTGCTACGGCCCATATGGGAGAGGAGAGACAAAGTAAGAAGGCAAAGATGACACATGTAGGCACAACACAAGAAGAAAAACACTCTTCAGGCCATGAACCTGTCAGGTGCAATGTTCGCCAAATACACATAGATTATGATTCGCACACTGCACACTACATACATCACGTGGGGAATCAATGGCCATTGGCAATGGGTGTTCAGCATCTCCAAACTGCATCGCCAGAAAGTACGCGGGGCGACCAGCTGGATGAAGAAGTGAGCGAGCATTTTCAGCAGGAACTTGGAAATAATCACGGTCACCAACTTCCCATGTGTACTCTCCACTGCTCAAGATGACCTTCACCTTCCATGAAGTCCCTTTCGGTAGGCCTAGTGGCACAAAGACCGTCAATCCCGAACGCTTTTCGGCCCAAAAATTGGTGAATGAGCCTTCACGGCTGCCCTTCAGGCGCCCAAAGTAAACACCTTGCAAGGGCAGCCCATATGTCGTCCTTTGAGCCGTAATGGACTGCAGCACGTGCTCTTGCCATTCATCGGCTTCGTCCTCAAGTGCGGCTGGGTGCAGCCGCATCTCTCCAAGGTCGGGCCACATATATTCAAATGATTCCACTCGCAAACTGCGTGCTTTGACTGTGCACTTGTTCAACACGTCACCTGTTCGAGAGAAGGCCTTTCGCCGCACCAAAGCATGGATATCGGGGTCCTCATCATCATGCTTGTCGCCATCGTCGAGGATTTCGAGGTCATCATCATCATCATGATTGTCGCCATCCCTTGGTTCAAGGATATCGGAGTAATCATCATCATCATGCTTGTGGCCATCCCTTCTGTCATGCTTTCCCGGGAAGAGGGTGCGGGACAACGGAGGGGTGACTGACTTTGCCGGAGCAGTTGGTGCTCGCCCTTCCCCAGACTTGTCAGTCATGTAACCGTCCCCGGCGTCGTCACTATCGGCAATGACGTGTGCCTCATCCTTTCTACTTCGGGGTCCTACGGCCAACCCATCCATTGACAAGGAAGACAAGGAGGACAAGGAAGACGTCTTTTGCAAGATATGTTCCTTTGAATCGGTAGCACGTGGTGCAGCTCCTGACTCATCCATTGAGTCCTCGTCCTCGTCGTCCACCGCCAAAGACAACGCAGAAGTCTTTCCCAAGAGAGGCTTAAAAGTGCAGGCCTCCTTTGGACGTGCAGCAGGCACAGTGCAGGGCTCCCTTAGGCCATCATCGAGATCCCTACGGAAGGCAGACCGCATCTCTTTTGACGTGGCACTCTTAGTGTGGTAGGCTCCGTATGCATCCAGAAGTGCAGCCATGCTCTTGGCAT
>OZ038398.1:40628570-40805368 GCA_964036045.1 Eutreptiella sp. 'Long Island Sound 2002' | reverse complement strand
CGGTTTTAGGTGTTTCAGGTTTGGCCTTTGCTTCTTTGGGTTTGGCCTTTGCTACTCCGGTTCTAGGTGCCTTGCGTTTTGCCTTTGCTTCTTGGGTTCTAAGCTTTGCTTCTTCGGGTTGAGGCCACGGTGCCTTGGTTTTCGCCTTTGCTTCTTTCGTTTTGGCCTTTGCTACTCCGGTTCTAGGTGCCTTGGGTTTTGACTTTGCTTCTTGGGTTCTAAGCTTTGCTTCTTCGGGTTGAGGCCACGGTGCCTTGGCTTTTGCCTTTGCTTCTTTGGGCTTGGCCTTTGCTTCTTTAGGTTTGGCCTTTCCTTCTTGGGCTTTAGTTTTCGGCTCTTTGAATTGTAGCCTTCGCTTTTTTGGTTTTGGCTTTTCCTACTTCGGTTTTAGGTGTTTTAGGTTTGGCCTCTGCTACTCCGGTTCTAGGTGCCTTGCGTTTTGCCTTTGCTTCTTGGGTTCTAAGCTTTGCTTCTTCGGGTTGAGGCCACGGTTCCTTGGTTTTCGCCTTTGCTTCTTTCGTTTTGGCCTTTGCTACTCCGGTTCTAGGTGCCTTGGGTTTTGACTTTGCTTCTTGGGTTCTTAGCTTTGCTTCTTCGGGTTGAGGCCACGGTGCCTTGGCTTTTGCCTTTGCTTCTTTAGGTTTGGCCTTTGCTTCTTTAGGTTTGGCCTTTGCTACTCCGGTTCTAGGTGCCTTGCGTTTTGCCTTAGCTTCTTGGGTTCTAAGCTTTGCTTCTTCGGGTTGAGGCCACGGTGCCTTGGTTTTTGCCTTTGCTTCTTTGGGCTTGGCCTTTGCTTCTTTCGGTTTGAGGCCATGGTGCCTTGGGTTTTGCCTTATCTTCTTTGGATTTGGCTTTTCCTACTTCTGCTCCTTCGGGTTTTGCCTTTGCTTCTTTAGGTTTGGCCTTTGCTTCTTTCGTTTTGGCCTTTGCTACTCCGGTTCTAGGTGCCTTGGGTGCTAGCCTTTCCTTTTTGGTTTTGGCTTTTTCTGCTTCGGTTTTAGGTGCTTTGGGTTTTGCCTTTGTTCATTTCGTTTTGGCCTTTGCGACTTCGGTTTTAGGAGCTTTCGGTGCTACCCCTCGCTTCATTGGTTCTAGCCTTTGCTTCTCGGGTTTCTCTGCTTACCCCTGCAGCCGATTCCAGCCTGGTGTTGGGGCGCCGGTCTTCTGCGTTGGTCCCTGCTTCCACACGCGCGGTGCGGTGTGTGTCGCACGGTCGGCCGTGTCGTTTCGTGGTTGTTCATGGGTGCCCTTGCCCGTCGTGCCCTTAGGTGAGTGCTGCAACAGTAACAGGGATTCGTACCTCTATGAGTACCAAGAAATGGAGATCCAATCGGACCCCTGAAGCTCCCCAATGGTGGCGTGCAAGCTACACAAGGCCTCCTCCACCGGTCTCACCGCCGCGGGCACGGGCCTCGCCCTGTTCGACACCGGTGCTTGCGGACAGGCTCCTCGCGTGATGCCTTTTTGACGGGGAGTGTGAAGCTTTCAACATCAAAATTGCCTAGTACATGCCTAGATCCTCTTCGTGTGCCGCCTTTTTGACGGGGAGTGTGAAGCTTTCAAAATTTGGTTACCACATGTATGATTGTGTTTCGACCACAAGCTCCTTAGAGTCGTACAGATTTCAACTTCAAAATTATCTAGTCCTTGCCTCGATGCTCTCAGTTGGACCGTGGAGCTTTAAACTTCACCATTGTCCGGTGAAGCCCATCAAAAAAATAAATCAAAGAATTTTGCGGTTGGTGGTGATATACAAAGAAGAGACAGACTCCCATGTCAGAGTGGTAACGGCCCAATCCGGGAAGTTGCACAGGACAACCGTTTCTGTGTCTGAGGTTTGCGCTTGTACCGTGTCCGCAATCTTTGTGCCGGCTGCGTGACTTTCGGGTTTGGCACGTTGTTGATGGTATTACACAGTGCACTACCGTGAACGCAGATGTTACAACTCCCCCATTCCAAACTCCCGTGGCTGTCACGTGAGCGCCAGTGCTTGGCTTCGAATCGGAGGGGCACGCCGGTGGAGTCCGTTGAGTGTCGACCCAGTGCCTGCGCCAATCGTGAAAACCCCGCATACAGCATGTTCGTGTTAAATGCCCTCAAGGGCACGTGCTCCGGGTAGCGCAGGATAAGCACCGCAAGGACTGCTGCATTTAAGTGCGATGCAATGCGTCTCTTTTGCGTCTTTGTCGTTACCTGTGTTTGTGGTGCATCATCGGCTGCGAACAATCCCGCGGTGTGGTGCTCGAGAAGCAGTAACAGCACATGCCGTTTGGCGGCGTCTGCCACCGCTTGCTGCTGCTTGGTTGCTGCCGGTTTGTGCAGACAAGCCTCCACTTTTGCTGCGATCGGAGGTGGTAGGCCCTTGGTGCATTGCGTATACAGTGCCATCTGCAAAGCTGTGAGCATTTCCGGTGTTACCTGCATTCCGTTCTTTCGTTTGGGACTGGGTGTTCGAGGGGATTTTATGTAAATTTCCATTCCCTCTGCCCACTGCCATAGTTCTTAATTGGCAAGCTCAGCATGCGCGGTGCGGTGTACAGATTCTGCACTGGATTCCCTTGGTGACCAGTGTTAAGTACTCTTCTGCCCCGTTCATCGAAACAACGTCGTTTGGATGAATTTGTTTTCCGTGGAATGCGACCCACACTGTCTGCCCGTCTTGTGACCTGGCTGTTTTGTCCTGGAGCAACCGGATTTGCAGTTCTCCTTGTGGTATCCCACGGCGCCTTCATGCTGATGTAAATTTAATGAAACACAATGGATTCCCGTCTACAGTACCCTTGTTCAGGCCACGAATAAACTGGTTTGCAGGAATTGGTGTTGCCTCTCACAAGCTACAATATTGTACGTGCTAAGGTCTTGAAATCCGGCAAATGGCTAAGGGTTGCCTCTTCGTGCTTCATATGCCCTTGCTTGTCTTTGCATGTCCTGTTCTGTGTTCAACAAGGGGTCTGGCGTCGTGTCGTCGTGTCGTCCAACCCCCCCACCCCTCATTGGCCAACACAAAAACATCCGGGGGGTCTGGCGTCGTGTCGTCGTGTCGTCCAACCCCCCCACCCCTCATTGGCCAACACAAAAACATCCGGGGGGTCTGGCGTCGTGTCGTCGTGTCGTCCAACCCCCCCACCCCTCATTGGCCAACACAAAAACATCCGGGGGGTCTGACGTCGTGTCGTCGTGTCGTCCAGCCCCCCCCCGCCTTCGTCCTCCTATACTACTACTATCAATCATCTTACAATGAAAGAAAGATTAGGATATGAGTATAGTCAAGACGCCATATCCCTTTTGTAGAGTTAGTTTTTGAGAACAGAGTGACAGATGAGAGGACGACAGGACGCCCGGACGCCATATCCCTTTTGTAAAGTTAGTTTTTGAGAACAGAGTGACAGATGAGAGGACGACAGGACGCCCGGACGCCATATCCCTTTTGTAAAGTTAGTTTTTGAGAACAGAGTGACAGATGAGAGGACGACAGGACGCCCGGACGCCATATCCCTTTTGTAGAGTTAGTTTGTTGAGAACAGAGGGCCCCAATGTTCCAGGTCTCAATTTGTGGGTAGCCACAAAGGGTCGGATGGCAAATGGAGGAGGGACGTTGTTTTTGTTATGTATCCTGAGGCTATTTTGTCAACCAATTGTGGGGAGATTTTTTGGTTAGTCTTTTGGTTGATGAGCACTTCATTCGTGGGTGCAGGCTATGATTGTTGTGATCCAAGATGGAAGCCAAGGCAATCCTTTTTTTTGCCTCCATTTTGCTGCGTGGACGTCAGCCAGGCCCCTTGCAACCGGACTACATGAAGCGCTAAAAAATAAAAAAGACACGTGCCTCTCTCCATTCACCCCATGTCGTTCCCCAGACCCAGATTGAATGTTCATTTAGTGCCGGACGATGCCTCTGAAAAGGAGTTGAGATCTCTTCCGGTGGTGCATGATGATGATGACTGCAACGGAGCTGAACCGTGCAGTCCAGTAGTGCGCATTCCCTTCAGTCGTGTATTGGGGTTGGACCCGCATGGTTGTCGAAGGGAAGATCTGGCCGAGCTATGGTTTCGAATTCTGCCGAAAAGCCCGTTAGCCTGTTGTTCCGGGGAGAAAAAAGCCAAGGGGGGGGGGGGAACCAAAAAGCAACCACGTTTCATCATTTGTGTGGATCTTGCCCACATTGTTGGAGACACGATGAAGCTGATCGGCAATCGGGGCTGGGACGTGTTTCTGCAACTGATGCCCACAGAGCAATATTGACCCACGAAAACACAACTCCATCCTCCATCAAGTTTGGACCAAATGAAGAATCCGAATCCGTTGGGGCTTTTTGCTTTGAGGCCCTTCACTCCTTTTGAGGTTTCAAGGGTCTTTGGTGTTTCCTTATTGCGCTTTGAAATGCTTTTGCCTTGGACCAAATGAAGCATCCGAATCCGAATCCGGTTCCTCTTCGCAGTCCTCATCCATCACATCCGCAGCACTGTAGTGGCCGAATGAGGCATCCGAATCGGAATCCGCTTCCTCTTCGTAGTCCAGATGCCCCTCATCCGCATTGTAGTGGCCGAATGAGGCGTCAAACTTTTTCACGGGTCCAGGAATCTTTTGCTTGCCCAATTCCTCCTCCTCCTTCCTTGATTTGAAGTAATTGTCAATGATGTGAGCACGTATTTTCACTTGCTTCATATCAATCTCCACCAGTCCTCCCCCATTCACCAGATCTTCCATGATGCCTGTCAACCGGTGCATGAATTCAGTTCGGCATATCAATATTGAGTTTGGGGACCGCGCCTCGTCGTCTCTCATCCACTGCTTGAAGCCGGCGTACAGCTCTTCGGAGGAGGTGTCATACTCAGACCATTCCTTTGGGTCGGGGCGGTCATCGGCAACTACCTGCTTGGTGGTGGAGTCGATGGAATACTTCTTGAAGCCCAGTGTGCGCACGAAGTTGTAGACGTCAACGCCGTATCGCATCTGCTTTCCGAAAGCTGTTTGGGGGATGTCCTCCGGACTCCAATTTCCTAGCTTCAGTCTGCGGTAGCATTCTGCAATGATTCCGATCCCATACTTGTCCAACTCGTCGGGACGGCGTGAGGCCCCGACGTTGCGCTTCATCCCGTTGTACAAGACCCCCCACACTTTTGGGTTGGACTTCTTTACGAAGGTTGGGCGACACAGAAACGCGGCCTGACGGCGGATGCCATTGGAGCTGGGCGGGATGACGTTGTCATGGTTAGCCACAATGACTTGCCGGAGTGCAACGCTGACAAGCCCGCCGTTCCTGTACAGCACCCTCTCGTTCCTCTGTGGCGTATCACAGTTGCCTGTCAATACCAAGTTCTCATCCTGAGTGAGCTTGTACGCCTCATCCATAAGCCACATGCGGCACCTGAGCCCCTCGGTCTCCTTGTCGTTTTTCAGCAGCCGCTTGTGTGCCCTGGGCCCACCAAACCACAAGCTGTCTCCCAAGATGGCCTGGATGATGCGCATTGCGATGTTCTTGCCAGCACCTTGCTCCTTGCTGTACAAGTAAAGGAAGGCTGCGGGTGGCTCATCTGGTCTTTGGATCATGTGCGCCCAGTATCGATGCCAGTAGCCGACCATTGGCTCCTCCGCGAACAGGTGGTGTATGAACCAGCACCACCATACCCACACGGGATGCTTTTGCAGCTGATCATCGCTCGCGGACTTGCAGCACCAGTAATGCACCTTTGTGTCTGCTGCTGGGTAGGCAAAGTCGTTGAACACGAGCTCATTTTCATCTGGATCCCAGTAGGGTGCCACCTGGAATTCTAGGTACTCGTCGCGCTCACTTCTCCGCATGTAAGGCGCCTTGTGGACGATTCGTACCTCGCGCGGGCCCCAGGGGTTTTTTGGATTTTGCAACCACTCCCTGATGCATTCCTGCATCTCTTTGCCATCGGGCATTCGGCATGCCCAAATTGACTGCTCTTTGGTGATCTCCATGGCACTCTTGTATTGGTACTTGCCGGGCGCCACCAGCTCCAAGAAGGGCCTGTCCTGCTGGGGTGGATCGACTACATGGAAGAAGATCTGACAGAAGTACTGCGAGACCTCATAGAAGTCGATGACGTGCTTATTCCCATCGTCGGTGGCCTTGAGATATGCTGGGTAGTCACCGGGGTGGATGATGTTGTGCACCTCTGCCTGCTTGTTTGGACCTGTGGCTCTCCTCTGTTGAACGAATTTCTCGAGCTCCTCCATTCCGCGACCACTCCAATGCTCCCGGTAACGGCTTAGGAGATACTGATCGACGTCCAGCTTGGTGTCTCGGCGTGAGCCATCCCTTTCGTGAAAGAGGTCCCGCTCCGTGTGCAGACGATGGAACACAAAGTTCGCCAGCTTCCACCGCTGCTCGTTGGCGAATGTTGTGGTGGTCTCGGATATCTCTGCGCACACGCTTTGCAGTTCCATCACCATGGCTGCCAATTTGTTGTTCGGATGTGGCGGTTCCGCATACTTTTTTGTGAATATGGGTTTGTAGTGCCCCCCAAGCTTTGCGTGCACGAAGTCTGCGGCGAGTTCTAATGTCTGCGAGGACAGGTCAAATCCCACCAGAAGAGCGCCGTCATGGATCAAGGGCAGGTCTTCCAAGAGGCGTTCATGCTCGGGTCTTGCGTCGTTGTAGCACTTGAGCATTTGGTTGACGAAGGCACAGAAGCATCGCATTGTGCGGCATTCAATTTCCTGGAACAACCGTGCCAAGAATGCGCCTCTTTGGTTTTGATATTCGCTGATGCCTGCCATTTTGCTGTCGGTTTTCCGGCTGATTGGTAGTCCCGAGTCTGGGTTGATGGGGTCATGCTTGTTGTTCTTAGCTGCATCAGCCATTAACTTTTGGTCGTACTCAACCTGTTTCCAGAGGATCCGCACCCATTCCAGACGCTCACCTTGGGCCTCAGGGCTGTGTACGTATTGCAGAATCTCGTTGTAGAGTTGTTCACTGTCGTTCCAGATTCCCGCTGCCTCCTGTGTATATGTCTCATGTCGTTCGCTTGGAGGATGTGGCCTCAGCACGTGCGCTATCAGGTGTTGCTTTGCGTCATTCTTGGTGATGCGGAACGAACTCTTCGGCTCCTCGCGCTCCTGGCTTATGATATCGGATGGTACCTTCAACCTTTCTAAGTCCTCGAACCCGGGATTCGGCTCACGGTTGGACCACTTTGTGGTAATTTCGTTGAGCTTTTTGCGCACTTTTCCAATGAGTTCTTCTTTGCCCCCGGGAACTAGCGCGTAGCAATGGAGATACGGGTAGGTTTGCTTGAACAATGGGCAGCTCCCGTCACTCTGGACATCATCACGGAAGCGTTTGAGTTCTGACATGGCAAACTGTGCGAGTATTCGGGGCATTGCGTTCTGCATGTCGACTTCCGTTGAGGGTCCGTAGAACATATGCCGCAGGTCCCGCGGTATCACCTGTGCACTACAGGTCTTGTCGGTGACATAGAAGCGCCCGAGCGGTTGCCGTAGTCCATCGGGCCGCGAGTCGTGTCGTTTGCTACGGTGGTACGTGGCTCGGTAGCAGGTGCTGTTCTGTTGGAAGGCCGCGTTCCAGTCCCGAATGCGCGACATCCAAGTGAAGCTAGTCTGTGCTTGGTCGGTGATGTCCATTGTTGCCGGGGCCGTGTCACGTTTGGTTCGCCGACGGGACATGATGTGATTCTTCCATTTGTCAAACAGTGCGCGCGGCATCAGCGTTGGACAGGTGGCTTCATGACACTTCACACGGTGATGGAAGGTGCTGCTTGCGACGACCTTCACAAGGTCTCTGTTCAGTGCCCATTCGTTGGCTTCTATCTTACGCACGCCGTCCCATGCAACATGTATCCGTGCCCATTGCTCCCTCGGGGGGCAGCAAGTGTCGGGAATCAAGAGCTGTGGTTTGTGGCCGGTGGATGCAGCCGTGGTGTGACCAGCGCCATTGTTCTGAACTGCCAGCATGTCTTCGTCTCTTGCGGACAGCCTCGGTGGTAGGTTTTTCTATATGTTTTCTGTATGCAATCCTTCTTAAATGGCCCTATTGGGACAGGCTGACTGCTCCACAATACTTTTCCAGGACAGATCTACAATTTTCTGCACTGGACAGGGGAAACTCGGTCAGTTCGGAAACAGCCCAATCTGGGAATTTTTATGCACTGGACACGGGAAACGCGGTCAATTCGGAAACGGTCCAATCTGGGAATCGTTCGTTGAAAATCATTCAAGGTCATTGGTTGAAAATCATTCAACTGAGTTCACCCCAGGGCAACAAGTGCGATTTGCCTGCGGTGAGGTTTGTGATGCTCGGACCCCACATAGGGAGGGATTGACAAGCACGGCTGGCATCTTTTTTCTGGGGCGGGGGTCGGCACAGGGAGCACTTTTATGTTTGTCTGCAGAAGAAGCATTGGAGCCCACCTGCAGCTGCACCATGGATGAAGCCCATGCCGTCTGTCCATGCATGGTTGCGTTCATGAATTCCCTCAGTGTGATCAGCGGTGCACATGTGGACCCCCAACCGGGTTTTCAGCCGGAATGTGGCATCCCACCATGCCCCTGGGGGGGGGGGGGGTCATCAATGGTTTGCAGGAGGGATAGAGTTGACCATTGACGCAACCTGTGTGGCTTTCAAATGTAACTGGGTCTACCCCACACTCCTTTGTCCATCGTCTCCTGCAGCCTGATATATGGTGCGGGACCTTTGGGGGTTTTTGTTGCTGCACGATTGGTTTGTCCCAATTAGATTTGTAGTCAAACTTGGATACCAAGGCTCCTGAGAAAGAAGCGGAGAGTAGGCGAGGCTGCACTAGAGGGATGTTCGCCACTCTTTTTTGCCGAGGGCTTCTCTTGTAGGTAGGATCTCCACTTCTCTGTCAATCCCTGGTCTTCGATAAATTTGAAAGCAACCAGAGCCCAGAATGGCAGTTCTTTTTCTCCCTTTCCACCAGAAGGTACCGTGTTCGTCCCGATACATTGGTGTGCGAGGAGGACTGCGAGGAGGATGAATATTGCACCACGGTATTCGCCTTGTTTCAAGCCTACCGGCACTACACAAGTACTCGTAACACAAACAAAAGAGTGGCGAGCAGCATATCTGGCTTCATCACCAATGCTTTTCACTCACTCCTTGGGCCATTCCACCAGATCCCCGATTTCATGCTGATTGCAGATGTCGATAACGTACAAGAATCCACTGAAGTGACCATTCGACCCGCCATGATGGTGCAATTCATGAAAGACTCATTTCCAGCACGTGTGCAAGACGAGTACAACTCAGACATGCGACGTGAGGAGGAGAGAGACAGCGCCATTGCCAGGGCCGCCAGTCAGCTCTCTGGCTCAGGAGACATTCACTATTCCTGATTTCTGGTGTTCACAGGCACCTCTGGACCTCCACATCTGCACTAGCCGAGAATGGACTTTGGAGAGACTGTTGTTCAGGCCTTCGGTTTCATGGTGTCTGGAGGCTCCACGTTCGGGCCAATGCTGAGGAAAAATCGAAACCAACCATCTAGGGTCCCCACAGTATCGGTTTGGTTGTTGCTACGTTTTGTACTTTAAGCCAATGCCACCGGTACTGTTAGGGCATTCATTCGGTCCTTTGCCGTCTGTAGAGCTCCATTTCCTTTGTTTGAAAACAACAAGAGCAACCCCCCCCCCCCCCCCTATTCACAGCATCTGACGGTTTCTACTGGGATTCCCATCCCATTTGTTCCGCTGCACAGTGACGCAACGCAGTCGCACCTGTGAGATGAGACAGGTTGGATACCCCTGTCCCTATGCAGTCGTGTTGTTGTTGTGGTGGCTGGACCAGTACACAGAAAAGAATCCGTTTTTGTCCTGATAAGGTGATGGGGGCTGCATCCTGCCTGGTTTTGGGTTCAGTGTTGCCCATTCAGTTCATTCCAGGGATGCCAACCTTCGGTGCGACCTGAAAAATACCACAAGGTTGCCTTGCCAGTGCGATGCCCCCTGAGGGTCCCCACGCTATCGGTTTGGTTGTTGCCACGTCTTGTACTTTAAGCCAATGCCACCGCTACTGTTTCAGTAGTAGGGGGGTGCATCCTGCCAGGTTTCAGCTCTGATGATGCTATCCATAGCCTTGTGTGGACCTCCATCAGCCGCTGCCCGATGAAGCACCACCTGTGATGACGGTGCAATATTTGTTTTATGACCATGCAGGTGAGAAACATGTACCTGCTGCAAAGAATGTTGGTAAGCACACACTAATGGTGAGGGATGACATGCCCAGCGTTCTTGACACTGACATTGAGTGGCATGTCCTGTGTTGCATCGAAGCCTCCGATGTCCATAGTCAGGAAGTACTGGCCGATCCATGCCATGTTGCCACGGTTGTGCTCTCCGTCGTGTTTGCTGAATCTGCCTTTGACTCCAAACGTGTCTAGAAGCTCTGTGACGAATCGGGCGTTGCGTACATGGTCCACACAGGCGCTCCAGTGGCAGTCACACTCCACGTGTAGGATTTGATTGCCTTTGCACCCCTGCTCTGGCCGGAAATTGGATGTCATGATTAAACGGGTCGCGTTTGCCACGTGCCTGGGCTCCTCGTAAAGGCACCGTACAGTTAGGTGTGATGAGGTGCAGAGGTTGTTGATCTGGTCGTAATTGATCCTTCGTGGGTCCACCTCGTCGACCACCAGCAGCACCTTGTCATTTTCCTCGGTAAAGCCATCTCCATTCCCCCCCTCAAGAATCCTCTTGATTCGTGAACCGCCCGCACTGGACAAGGTCCCCACCAGACATTGCAGTATTTCTGTAAACACATTCTTACCAACGCCGCCCTCCTCTGAGTGCAGGAATATGCAGGTTTCAGGGCGGAGGTGCGTCTTCTGTACCATGTGGGCGACCCATTTCAGGATGTATTCACGCCGCCCCTCATCTGGGATTAGCTTTTGCACGAAGTTGTGAAACCACCGCACCACAGAATGCCCCAGACAGATTGTGTGTGTAGCTGCCGAACATTCTTTGTATTCCGACCATTCGGTGAACGCCAGTGGGATCATGTTGTCTATGCTTTTTTTGCTGTGTGCCTTTGTATATATACTGTTTTCTGTATCCAATCCTTCTTAAATGGCCCTATTGGGACAGGCTGACTGATCCACAATACTTTTCCAGGACAGATCTACAATTTTCTGCACTGGACAGGGGAAACGCTGTCAGTTCGGAAACAGTCCAATCTGGGAAATTTTATGCACTGGACAGGGGAAACTCGGTCAGTTCGGAAACAGTCCAATCCAGGAAATTTTATGCACTGGACAGGGGAAACTCGGTCAGTTCGGAAACGGTCCAATCCAGGAAATTTTATGCACTGGACAGGGGAAACTCGGTCAGTTCGGAAACGGTCCAATCTGGGAAATTTTATGCACTGGACACGGGAAACGCTGTCAGTTCGGAAACGGTCCAATCTGGGAAATTTTCTGCACTGGACACGGTTGGTTGCGTTCATGAATTCCCTCAGTGTGATCAGCGTTGCACATGTGGACCCCCAACCGGGTTTTCAGCCGGAATGTGGCATCCCACCATGCCCCTGGGGGGGGGGGGGTCATCAATGGTTTGCAGGAGGGATAGAGTTGACCATTGACGCAACCTGTGTGGGTTTCAAATGTAACTGGGTCTACCCCACACTCCTCTGTCCATCGTCTCCTGCAGCCTAATATATGGTGCGGGACCTTTGGGGGGTTTTTGTTGCTGCACGATTGGTTTGTCGTTACTGCCCTGCACGGGAAATCTTGGACACAAAAGCCCTACCCACCAAAAAACCAGCCAATGCCAGATCCTATCTCTGCACCGACCAGTGCCCAACACGTGCCACTGAGGATCAGTTTGAGCTTTGTATGTATGCTGGAGTCTTAAAGTGCGTTAGCCACCGGGTCCCCATTCGCAGCGAGGAAAGTTCAGTACGGCTAGTGCCAGAGTTGGGACATGATGCACTTCCCATAGACGAACCCAATGCGGTCACCATGGGGCTGGCTTATCCAATGCTGCACCACTGCATTCCACTTCATTGCACCATCATTTTACGGTCGGGACATGATTGAATGAGATAGATCCTTGTCACCGCTGGTAGGGGGGTGGACGCTGCGAGGGGCAGACTGCTGCAATGGTAAGCAAATGGGACAGACAGTTGTTCCATACAGGGTGCATGGTCTTTTTTTTTTTTTTCTGTGGCTGCATCGGCCTCACAACATTTCCTAAATTCTTTGGTGACGGTTTTTGGTATACTCCTGTGGAATGGTTGTTCTACAAGTAGGTCACTGTTGCAAATGATTACCGCGGCAAATGAGGCACCCGGGAAACACAGCACAGCACATAATCACTTTATGCAGGAAACGGGTGAGGCACCGGGGAAACTTTGCACAACACGTAATCACTTTATGCGGGAAACGGGTGAGGCACCCGGGAGACACTGCGCAGCACATAATCACTTTATGCGGGAAACCGGAGAGGAAATTTTATACAACCAACTCTCGTAGAGCCTGTTTCTGTCAGTTGTCAGAGTCAAATACACCCGCCAGAACGCATGCTAATAGGCATTTCCCAGGTCATTTTGTTGTTCATATGCGCCGGTGTCTGCGCGTCTTGTTTTGTGTCGCGCATCCTTTGCATACTCACTCAGTCTGGACACAGGAAATGCGGTCAGTTTGGAAACGGTCCAATCTGGGAAATTTTATGCACTGGACACGGGAAACGCGGTCAGTTCGGAAACGGTCCAATCTGGGAAATGTTATGCACTGGACACGGGAAACGCGGTCAGTTCGGAAACGGTCCAATCCGGGAAATTTTTCTGCACTGGATACGGGAAACGCGGTCAGTTCGGAAACGGTCCAATCTGGAAAATTTTCTGCACGGGACACGGGAAATGCGGTCAATTCGGAAACGGTCCAATCTGGGAATCGTTCGTTGAAAACCATTCAAGGTCATTGGTTGAAAATCATTCAACTGAGTTCACCCGAGGGCAACAAGTGCGATTTGCCTGCTTGCCCCCCCCCCCGGTGAGGTTTGTGATGCTGGGACCCCACGTTGGGAGGGATTGACAAGCCCTGAGGATTCGGATGTGGGATGGGTATGTGCCTTTGTGCACCAAATATGCCACTTATCCTGAACTGTAGGAAATCACGGCTGGCATCTTTTTTGGGGGGCGGGGGTTGGCACAGAGAGCACTTTTATGTTTGTCTTCAGCAGAAGCATTGGAGCCCACCTGCAGCTGCACTACGGATGAAGCCCATGCCGTCTGTCCATGCATGTACGCGTTCATGAATTCCCTCAGTGTGATCAGCGGTGCACATATGGACCCCCAACCGGATTTTCAGCTGGAATGTGGCATCCCACCATGCCCCTGCGGGGGGGGGGGGGTTCATCAATGGTTTGCAGGAGGGATAGAATTGACCATTGACGCAACCTGTGTGGCTTTCAAATGTAACTGGGTCTACCCCACACTCCTCTGTCCATCGTCTCCTGCAGCCTGATATATGGTGCGGGACCTTTGGGGGTTTTTGTTGCTGCACGATTGGTTTTTCGTAACTGCCCTGCACGGGAAATCTTGGACACAAAAGCCCTACCCACCAAACCAGCCAATGCACCGATCACTGCCCAACACGTGCCACTGAGGATCAGTTTGAGCTTCGTATGTGTCTAAATGGCAAGTGCCTCAGAGATGAAGCGTACGAGAAGAGACGGCCACCATTTTGTCAGAGGGTTCTTCCTATCTCTCTCTCTCTGTCTCTCTCTATGTCTCTCTGGAAAGGTCCATATCTTTCGTGTCTTGCACAGCCGCATCTCTAGTCTGTCTCCAATGTTCAGCATCTGATTACTTTCGCATCTATGTCCCACAGCAGCAGCCCTTGGTGTCCCAAGACGCAGCCGATGTCCGATGGACCATTCCCTGACGCAATTGTACCGCGGCATCGACTGCAAAGTGCAGAACTATGACGAAGGGCGATTCATTCTGTGGCACCAGTTCTCTTCCTCGACCGTGAACCCGGACATTGTGAAGGACTTCACGGCGGAGGGCGGCTCGATATTCATCCTCAGGCCCTCAAAGGCAAGCCAGGGCCACTTGATTGATTTCTTGTCCGAGTTCGAGAAGGAAAAGGAGGTGCTCTTTGCGGCGAACACGTGGTTCCGTGTGCAGCAGAAGCTCAAGGACGGGACGAAGCGATTCTTGGCACAGCACATGGGAATAGAGTGGGAGGTTATGAAGGAAATCGACGTGTACGAGCTGCATGAAGTCACCGAGGACTTGGCCCGTATATCACAAAATGTCCAGGACATTTGTCTGCAAAAACGGGGGTGTTTCGCCCAAGCACCCAGGCACCCAAAAGGTAGTCCAGTCAGTGCTCCATACCACCACGGAACCACTAGGGAACCATGGAACCACTATGGAACCACCATGGAACCACCATGGAACCAGTATGGAACCACCATGGAACCACCATGGAACCACCATGGAACCACTAGGGAACCATGGAACCACCATGTCCACATGCTGCGCAGCAGCAAAAGGCTGTCCAATTGCAGGAGGGAGCGCAGCTTCTAGCCCAGCGTGCAAGCAAGAGCCTGGTGGCCCACGTCCTTGAAGGCAATGCGGAGGCCTGCATGCAGGACATGGAGGACGGCGCTGACGTGCAGCAAGTACATCAAGGAACCTCGTTGATCGTCCTTGCTGCAATGCGGGATATGGATGATGTATGTGTAGCAATGGCCCAACGAGTGCAGAGCATCAGCATTGCACCCAAAAAAAAAAAAACCAGACATGGCCTGTGCTGCTGGGTTGTACAAAGCGTTTGATCGATTTCCGAAAGAGCTGGTGTCGGTGATAATTGGTGAAGGAAATCATGTCGGCGAGGCTGGTGCCCTTGCCATGGCGTCCCGTTGCGAAGGTGTGAAGCAACTCCTGCACAGTTGTCCACTTCTGGAGGATATCAGCATTGGTGGGCATCACCACCGGCGTGCCTTCTCCGATGGGGATATCCTGACCGAATGCAGCACAATAGAAGTGTTGGATGCTGGAGGAAGACGTTTGGATCAGGATGGTGAGGTCCTGATTTCTGCGCTGTCTATGCTTTTTTTGCTGTGTGCCTTTGTATGTATACTGTTTTCTGTATCCAATCCTTCTTAAATGGCCCTATTGGGACAGGCTGACTGCTCCACAATACTTTTCCAGGACAGATCCACAATTTTCTGCACTGGACAGGGGAAACTCGGTCAGTTCAGAAACAGTCCAATCTGGGAATTTTTATGCACTGGACAGGGGAAACTCGGTCAGTTCGGAAACGGTCCAATCCGGGAAATTTTATGCACTGGACAGGGGAAACTTGGTCAGTTCGGAAACGGTCCAATTCGGGAAATTTCATGCACTGGACAGGGGAAACTCGGTCAGTTCGGAAACGGTCCAATCTGGGAATTTTTATGCACTGGACAGGGGAAACTCGGTCAATTCGGAAATGGTCCAATCTGGGAATCGTTCGTTGAAAATCATTCAAGGTTGATAAAATTGCAGTTTTGTGGGCAGTACATAATCGCTGCCTGTTGGATGGTACGGAGAGCAGCAAGGCTGGTCACAGGGGATTCCGGTGATATGAAGGGTGTAGGGGTTGTGGCTGTGTCACAATGCCCTGCTAGAGTGGCATGTCTTGTGTTGCATCGAAGCCTCCGATGTCCATAGTCAGGAAGTACTGGCCGATCCATGCCATGTTGCCACGGTTGTGCTCTCCGTCGTGTTTGCTGAATCTGCCTTTGAGGGACATGATGTCATGAAATGGGATGATGGGAGGGACATGATGTCCCCAAATGAAATGATGGGAGGGACATGATGTCCCCAAATGGAATGATGGGAGGGACATGATGTCCCCAAATGGGATGATGGGAGGGACATGATGTCCCCAAATGGGATGATGGGAGGGACATGATGTCCCCAAATGGGATGATGGGAGGGACATGATGTTTCCAAATGGAATGATGGGAGGGACATGATGTCCCCAAATGGGATGATGGGAGGGACATGATGTCCCCAAGTGGGATGATGGGAGGGACATGATGTTTCCAAATGGAATGATGGGAGGGACATGATGTCCCCAAATGGGATGATGGGAGGGATATGATCTCCCCAAATGGGATGATGGGAGGGACATGATGTCCCCAAATGGGATGATGGGAGGGACATGATGTCCCCAAATGGGATGATGGGAGGGACATGATGTCCCCAAATGGGATGATGGGAGGGACATGATGTCCCCAAATGGGATGATGGGAGGGACATGATGTCCCCAAATGAAATGATCGGAGGGACATGATGTTTCCAAATGGAATGATGCGAGGGACATGATGTCCCCAAATGGAATGATGGGAGGGACATGATGTTTCCAAATGGAATGATGGGAGGGACATGATGTCCCCAAATGGGATGATGGGAGGGATATGATCTCCCCAAATGGGATGATGGGAGGGACATGATGTCCCCAAATGGGATGATGGGAGGGACATGATGTCCCCAAATGGGATGATGGGAGGGACATGATGTCCCCAAATGGGATGATGGGAGGGACATGATGTCCCCAAATGGGATGATGGGAGGGACATGATGTCCCCAAATGAAATGATCGGAGGGACATGATGTTTCCAAATGGAATGATGCGAGGGACATGATGTCCCCAAATGGAATGATGGGAGGGACATGATGTCCCCAAATGGAATGATGGGAGGGACATGATGTCCCCAAATGGGATGATGGGAGGGACATGATGTCCCCAAATGGGATGATGGGAGGGACATGATGTCCCCAAATGGGATGATGGGAGGGACATGATGTCCCCAAATGGGATGATGGGAGGGACATGATGTTTCCAAATGGAATGATGGGAGGGACATGATGTCCCCAAATGGGATGATGGGAGGGACATGATGTCCCCAAAATGGAATGATGGGAGGGACATGATGTCCCCAAATGGAATGATGGGAGGGACATGATGTCCCCAAATGGAATGATGGGAGGGATGCCACCCCCCGAACCTCAAAAGGGGACATCATGCCACCCCCCAGACCCCCGAATCATGCCACCGTCATGCCACCCCTGAATGCTGGATAGTAGACAAGTATAGACTAACACCTTCGTTTAGACTAGAGTTAATATATATTGTCGTTTATTCAGCTGAATTGTGCTTTCCGGCACGTTGGTTCGCGAGCCTTCAACAGATTCCATGGAATGTGGATCATGTGATGATGCATCATGATGGGACATGATAGCCCTGGATCGTTGGCATGTACCGCGCCGAAGGTTCGCTGAAGGCGCTTTACTGACAGTATATAACTGAGAGACACTGAATAGTCCTTTATTTACAGTGGCGGCGGTGTCAATCAACTTGGACAAGGCCGATCTTTCGATTGAGGCCCACAAGACACTTGGATTCACCATTTTCGACAGTTTCAGGTCGGATTGAGCTCACATTGGCGTGTGCCAAAAATACACTCGGTGTAGCTTCGGTGTATTTTGGTTGTCTGAACAATTGACGTCGGGGTTTTGCACTGTTGCGCAGAATGATGGACAAACCTGAGAAATTCAAGGTAAATTCAAGGAATCTGGATCTGAATCTGGACTTTGGCTTCAGCATCACGGCAAATGAAGGTAAGATCTGAGTTCCTGGCGTCGCATCTAGTGCAGCCAGTACTACAGGGGGTGCCTGTAGGGGTGAATGTCGCTGTGTGCTGTGTGTGTGAATGTCGCTGTCGTGTGTATGTCGCTGGCCAGCGTTTTTACTATGTACATTTGCTTCCATCTGCACGAGTAGCCAAATTCCAAAGATGCACAGACCAACAGAGACAAGATTACCCCGAATCTGCCTGAATTAAGCCTGAGTTTGGTTTTTTCCGAACACGGCAGCACACTCCGTGGCTTTCGGCAGCGTATCTACGCCTTGTCTGCCGAACGGAGACCAAAGAAAAGTTGATTGACGTCAAATTATCAAACATTCGCAGTTCTCCACATCATGTAGTAATCAGGAAGAATGAACAGTGGATTGAGCAGAATGTGGTTTTACGACATGATGTGGTTTATTCAAGTCGTCAGAACACTCACATTGGAATAAGTGGTCGACGGGGCGAGGCTGGAGCTTTTGTAGGAGTTGGACATGCAAGGGTTTCGAACCTACACCCTTGAGCCCTAGTGACGAGTGCCATGACGCCCTGGACTAGACGACTGTTACCCAGATTATGGCGTCGGCGACTCAAGTCACGACAGGTCTCCCTCAATTCGGCCAAGCACGAATACATGTGACCACCAACCTGTCTGGTGGGGCCCTCGTACGGCTTGGGCGCTGCAAATCAGCGGCCGAACTCGAAGCTTGGTCCTCATTTGGCTCCTGGGCTCGCCTGACTGCAGGAGGGGGGATCGACGGATCAGCCCTGGAATGTGGCTTCTGAGGGCCGTAAAAGGCTGGATCTCGATTCACCACAGGTCTTTTTCCGTCGCTCTCCACCTGTCTGTCTGGTTTCGACAGACAGTCTGTCAGGAGTACGCCAATTTCGGGGTGCTTCTTGAGGAAGTCGATGAATCCCTTGGTGTACCCATGGACAAAAGAATGGGCTGGTTCCCAGTTGTTGTGACTGGAATCAAAGCCCCTCCACTCACATAGAAATTCCCATTCGCCCTTTTCGTCACGTCTTGCTTCTAAAATCCTCTTGAGTTCGTACTTCCCCCCTTCGATGACCCGATCGGACAAAATTTTCGAAGTCCAAAAAAGGGGTTTAACCCGATCCTTTGGGGAGGGGATCTCTCTCTTGAGGCGATCGCCTGAAACTTCAATTTCCCTGCTGACATCCACACGAATCCTCCACCTGTTCTCACCTAGACGCGCTGTAACAGCGAATGGCCCCTCCCACAAGGGAAGAAGCTTATCATCTCCGTCCAGGGTGGTTTCGGATTTTCGAAGCCAAACTCGATCATCGACTTCAAAATTGTGGGGGTTTTTTCGGCCTTGATTCTGGACCCAAAGCCAGTCAGCTTGATGCTTGTCGATTAATTTCGAGACAGTTTTTTCTGCTCGTTGGATTTCGTCCAAAAACAACGAAGCATCTTTACAAGGGCGAGGATTATTCAACGGCATGTTCCACCAACACTTCTTTCGTCCAAAGACAATTTCATTTCCAGAAAGGCCATGGTACAATGGCGTGTTGTGGTAACGGCGAAGCAATGCGAAGAGAACTTCAAGCCAATGGAAGTCTTTCTCACTGGCGAGCTCCTTACGAAGCATATTTATCATAGAGCGGCCGGCTCTTTCGCCAGGCAGCGCTCGATGTGAGTGGATCTCGCATCTCAGGTGGTGGATTCCAAGGCAAGCACATAATTCCTTCACCCTTCGGATGTGTACTCTTTACCTGAGTTCGTAACCACCTCGGATGGGACGTCCCAACCTCCCATCCAGGTCTGCGCGCACCATTTGGCGGCAGCCTTGCCAGTCATTGACTCGATGTTGCAAGGCAACACCTGAATGTAGCCAGAATGACGGCATTGTATAAGGAGCACTCCATTGACCTTTTTGTTGGTCCAATGGCACTCTTCGTCGTCGAGTTCACCAAGATGGAAAAAATCACTGGTGACTCTGTTAAAGAGGCGCTCCGGAATAGGATGTGGCCTCAGATGGCCGTGCTTCTTCGCGCTGGGGGGCGTCGAGACAGCACATTGGGCACATCCAGCGGCTACTTTCATACAATGAGTATAGAGCCTTGAGCCGAACAACCTATGTTTAATCATCGACCATAATCTACGGCCATGTGCGTGGGGGGACTTCCATTTGTGCCACCAGTTTAACACTCGGGGGGCCAGGGCGTCTGGTACGCACAATTTACCCTCCATCCACAGCTTCCCCCCATCCAACGAATATTCTGCATAAATTCCATCCTTGTGAGCATCCTTGGATTTGAGATTTTCAAAGACCTCTTTAAACATGAAATCATGCAGATAATCGTTCGTCCAGTCACGGATGATAAGGGAATCTTTCGGCAGGGGTGGAGTTTTGGCCGGATCTCGACGCTTAATGCGGTGAATCAACCGAAATCCACTTACTGGTCGGGTATACTCGAACCGTTTCACACTCCCTGAGGAGGGATCGGTGACTTTCTCGACGACTTTCAGTGATTTGGTGATAATTTCATGAGCATGCGCCGGATCTGAGAAGGCTGTGATGTCATGACACGGTAATGCATGCTGTTTAACAGAGCACTGCATGCATTCACGTCGAATGAGCTTTTTTTCTTCCTGATCCCACTCGATTACGACGTGGCGGTCCTGCTCCGTACCATGGATGTTGGTAATTTGCAGCCCCTCTGAAGCGGGGTAAGCCCATCGGCTCAGAGCATCCGCTACCGTGTTGTGTTTTCCAGGCAAATACGACACATGGAGGTCAAACAGACTGAGAAATTCGTGCCATCTGGCCCGTCGACCAGCTGGGCTCGCGACAGTATCAATGTGTTCGGTGGCCCAATACTCCAGAGATCGATGATCCGTTAGGACCTCGACTCGATTGGTGCCAACCCACGATTGGTACTTCTTCAGAGCGCAGATTATGGCATAGGTCTCTTGCTCACGCGGTGACTATTGCATCTGGCGTGGAGCTAGCTTCCGCGACCAAAATGCAAGAGGGTAATGATCACCTGTGGCTTCATCAACCTATTCAAGGACAGCTCCGATCGCGTACCTAGAAGCGTCGGTTCTTATGTAGAAGGGTCGGTCGAATTTCGGCACATGCAACGTGGCGACTTCGCAGAGGGCCGCCTTCAAGTGATGGAAGGCCTCCTCGCACTCGTCAGTCCACTTGACACAAACCTTTGAACCTGCCTTGCCCGCATCTCTCCCTACCTTCAATAGTTCAGTGAGGGGGGCAGCAAATTTGGCATAATTCGGCACAAAAGTGTGGTAAAAACTGCAACAACCCAGGAATCCTCTCAATTCGTTTCCACTTCTGAATAGCGACGAGCTTCCCTGGACTGGGTCGTCGGGTGCCATTCTCAAGGAGAGAACCACAAAATTCGACTGATTTTAAAAATAGTTTTCCCTTCTTTGGCCCACAAATCAGCTGATTGGCATCAAGAATGTCCAAAACCTGGTTCAGCTGCTTTTCATGTAGGGCCACCAGCTCGGCTTCGGTCAGTCCCTCCCCCTCTGTCGCGATGATTATGTCATCTATGTACACACTCACGAAGGCACGAAGCTCAGGATGAGCTGTAAAAAGCACATCCTCCATCATTCTTTGAAAAAACGAAGGGGCGTTCTTCAGGCCGGACTGGGCCACATGGCGTGCACATACAGGTGAGAGGTCGGCTGTCCTTCCTCAACGGCATTTGGTGAAAGCCGTGACGGAGATCCAGGACAGAAAACAAACGACCTCTTGCCCTCTTGGCGATTTCCTCCTCAATGAGGGGCAGGGGGTGTGAATCCGCCTTGGTTTCGGCGTTGAGGTTGCGAAAATCAACAACCATTCGCCAACCATCAATAGTGTTCTGGTCTGCAGGCGGCGGCTTCGGGACTGTGAAGGGTGCACAGCACCACTCGCTGGTCATACAACCCTCAAGCCAACCAAATTCCCTGAGATTTCTCTCGATTATTTTTCTGAGTATCTCATGTCTCTGTCCATGGTTCTCATAAGGACGCTGTTTCTTCGCCTTGTACCCTTCACGAAGCTCGAAGAAGGCTTCACCGAACTGCCCACGGACAGGGGGGTTTTTGATCAACTTCCCCGAAAGGGTTGTGTCCTTCCGTGCCTCAAAAATCTTGTCTCTTTTCTTGGAACACAACTCAGTGTCCACCTGATCACCAGGAATTACTGTCGAAAAAACTTTGGCGATTTCTTCGGCCTTGTGAGGAAGAATCTTCTTACGGATGTCCCTAAAAAGGTCCGTATCAACTGCCTCTTGAAGATAGGTGGGTCGAGTGTCGACATTTCAGAGATTCTCTTCGTGATCCAGCTCCTCGAAAGGATCTATGAAAGCTTCCACACGGGGTTTTTCATAAAAAACTCTGAATCTGCGGCGCGAAGAAAATTTTTTTGTCGTCCGTGCGCCGTAGATTCTTTTGGATGTAGATCGTATTGGGGAAGAGGGAGACGAGGCGGATCCATTTGACGTTAGATCACCTTGGGCCTCTGACGGACAAAAATCAGAAAAAATAGATTCATCATCAGTACCACGCTCAACCTCAGATTCAGACCCAACACAGGAATCAGTACTAGAATCAGCAGAATCAGAGTCAGAAAGCTTTCCATCCACCAGGAATGCAAGCGAACTCCAGGGCCGCTGTGGCAGGGGACCTGTGTGTTCCCTGGCATACAGCTTAATCTTCCTGGGAAGTTCGATGTAATCTACACAAATGTCTTGCAATTCCTGAAACCAAGGCTTGTCGTCCCACAAGGGCACAACTAAAATCGCCTGGGTTTCATCTTGCTTGATTTTGTGGATGACCTGCTGGATTAAGTGAAACGGAGGATTAATCCATAACTTCTTGTCCCATTTATGGGTCCAAGCGTCGCGAAAGTGCTTGTCAAAGCGCTTCTTCTCGCGGTTAGCAAAGGCATCATACTGTGGCCAAAAGGAATGGTGTTCATAAAAATATTCACAAATTGTATCGCGCCATTTGTCGACAACTCTTTAGGATGACGAGTGCCAGCGCGAAGGGCGTCGTGGCTGGGAGTCCCTACGAAGACATTCTAACTCTCGGGAGTAATCGGCACTCCCATTCACCTCTGCAATGGTGACATCTTCGCCAAACTTTGGTGTAACCTTTTGCTTCAAAAATTCTTCTGCACTTTTAAACCCTGCGTGCAAAAAACGAAATTCAGGACGCTCCAAGGGACCTGACTCCAGCAAAATACAACGCCGATGACCTACGGGCGCCACCCTGTTCTTGCGAAGCCAAGGATGGCCCAAGTAAAGGTCATACTTTATGTCGGCACGATAGAAGTAGTCATCCTTAAGGATAACTTCCTCCACATTACCTTCTTCCCAAAGGTCTTGAGCGACCAAATGAGTTGATATATAACAACCGCATTGCCCACCTGCGAGAGAATGTCCAGAAACTCCCTCGAGGGTAACAGGATGAGGCGAATCAAACACGCAGTCGTCAGGCAAAAAAGAATTGGATTGGAGATTTACCTCCGATCCATTGTCACACAAACAAGTGGCGAGGTGGGAATTGCCCTTGCAATCAGAGACCCACAGCTTTGTGACAAACTGACGGGCCCTGTGCTTGGACTGTACACCAACCTCGTCCACTACCACAGAAGGATCCGCTGCCGGATCCAGGGGAGAGGAGACAAGCGACCCTACATCAAGTAGTGGTCGAGAAGGAATCTGGGGATCATGCCTGAAATCGCCCGGGGAGGGGCGATTTTCGTGGCTCCCCTAGGCGTTCTGATCTCCAGTGGCTGCGTTAACATTATGGACACACCCTGATTCGTCCAGCCACTCATCTTGGAACGGATCATCTGCTGGATTCAAGGCATTTTCAACGTAATCTCGGTCCGCATCGGACACCTGATCTGCACCTCAGACCTGATCCACACGATGGTTGCCCTTTCCACGTCCACGGCCACGGCCGCCGGATGATGGACCTCCACCTTCGCCACGCCCTCTGCCCTTACCAGAGAAAGGGGTTCCTGAAGGATTTCCCTTACCTTTACCCTGGAATCCTAGAGCATTTCCCTTGTTTGCACCGGATTGAGGGGTTTGGCCTGGATTTTGATTTCCGCCTCCGGCGCTGCTATTGGAATTTTTCTGGCCGTTCGACTGCCCACCGGAGCCGGATGGAGTCCGATTTCCTGTGCCTTGGGACCCGCCAGGGCCTCCAGGATTTTTGTTTCCACCGGAGGGGGTCGGATTCCCTTTTCCAGCCTTCCCACCGTGCACCTGTCTGTCATTCTTGTCTGAATTCTGCGAATTACTGATATTTTCACCAATCACCTTGTGATCGTAAGGAGACCATCGGTGATTATCAGTAGAATGCGTCTTATCTCGGTTCGTAGAACCTAAAAGAAGGCAGATGCTACAGTGCTGCTGAACATTCCGGGTGTCATTCACCTTTTTGTTGCCCTTTTGGGCCCCATTTTGGGTGTTTTGCTGGGTATTCTTGTTTCCCCCAAGACCCTCATGGAAATTCTGGTTGGCGGCGTCGGCGAGCCGCTCAACCTCCTCCCAGAGTTCCTTCGGGGTGTACGAAAACACCCAGTTTTTGGCCCTCAGGCGATGGCCATGGAAGCTGACTCCCCTGTTGAGGACTTGGACAAACAAGTCCCGATCCTCCTGTTCATGAAACTTGATTTTCCACGTCTCCTCAGTGAATTTCACCTTGGACAAGGACGTGGGGGAGCACTTTTGAAGTGCCTCCCTGACGGGAAACTTGTTGGCAGAGGCATCGAAGCCTTCCACCTCCGCCCACCAGGTCTTGACCTTTTCTTCGGACTGTTTGTTCCGAAGGGTGGCGGCAGTTTCTGAGGGGTTCTTGTCAAAAATCAGACTTTTCAGCTCGGCACTAGAAAAGTTTTCGCCTGAATGTTCAGCTTCTTCCACTAAATTCCAGAAGCGCTGTTTTTTGTCTTGCACTTCGTGCAAAATTAATCGCGAGAATGAAGGAAAATCCTTCAACATTTGGTGGTAGTGGTCCTCTGGCAGCCTGGATCCACGTACCTCCAACTGTTCCCACACCTCATCAAAGGTAAGGGGGGAACTTGTATCCTCGCGATCACTCCAAGTCCTGAGCCAAGTGTTGGCCGGCGCTCCCTCAAGGCAATCCAAGAGGGCCATCAGGAACTGATCATCTTGGAGTTTTTGAGTCTTAACCCACAGTTTAAATTCCCGTTGGAACTGAGGCCAGCGTCGGGGGTTCCCATTATACTTCGGTTGCTTGGCAACCTGACGAAGTCGCAAGGAAGTAGGATTAAGAAGCGAATCCAGCCCAACACCGGCCGTAATGGCAGACACCTTGGCGGCATCATTCGCCACACCAGCTCCGGCGAGGGTCTGGGCGAGCAACAGCTGGGCTAAGGTATTGGAATCAGCAGCAGGAGGGGCAGTACGGGAGGCAGTTCGCTTGGCATTCTGAGCCCCAGTCCTAGCCTTCGCCGTCCTACTCTCAGAACGAGAGATTTTAACCCTTTCCTTTAGCTTGGTCCTGCTGATCCTTGCATCGGTGATCCTGGAGTCCACCGAAGGAGCAATTGAAAAAATTTCTGTCGCCTCCTCCGACGGCTCTGTTGCTTGTTCCACCGATGAGGCGCCCTCAGACCGCATGTGCGTCTTGAAAAGATTTTTTATTCCCAGCGTTTCAATGATGAGGTGCGTTTGATCTTTGAGCGTTTGGAGCTCAGCATCTCGCTGGAATCTGCAGGAGCAGTCGGCAGGACAGTACATGCCGTGTCCTGAAGGGCCTGAGCAGGCTGTCGGACCGCTGATCTCAGCCCTGATTTCCAGGCTTGCCTGCCTGGCCGCCTCTAAAATTCCCTCCTCGACCGCGGCGGCTAGATCGTCGCGGATGGAAACAGGGGGATGAGGGGCGGAGGGCCCGGGAACAGGTGCCCGGACCTTCTCCTTCGGGAAGGGGCTTGCCTCCCAGATCTGCAAAAAAATGGCAAAAGAGTCATCTTCTTGGTAACGCCACCACATCCTGGTATTAGTTTCGTTCTGAAGGAGGAAAAAATATTCCGTTAAAAAATCAGAGGCGATTCTTTCTTGTTCGATCAGCTTAGACGAGGCTAAGTAACAAAGGGCCTCGAGGGACTCAAGGTTACGGGTCACTTCTGAGGACAAATGGTCGTCCCAGTGTGCCCAAGAGGCTGGTCGATTATAGCTAGGTACCTCACCTGGACCGCCCATCTCAATGTCGTTCAGATCGGCGTCCGTGGTCGCAAATGTTGGACCTCCGTAAGGAATGGTGGTACCTGCCAGCTCCGTAAGGTCCACCGGAGCATTGCCATCGTCGTAGGCCGGCGGATTCCAGCTGCTCGATGGCCAGTTTCGACTGGGATTATTGTAATCTGGGTCCCCACAGCTGCTGATGTGCGCCCTTCTTGGGCAGCTTGGACTTGCGCAAGGCATTCCTCTCAAGGCCTCGTTCGCACAGCACCAAGGCAGTGTAATCGTTACTTCTCCAGAAGCGGCGGGGTCTACGGGGCCGTACTGGGGAGCGGGCTGTGGTTGGGATGCCACTGAAGCAACATTCAGGTGGCCTCTGCTACCATGAAAGTGCTGCCCTAGGTCGTGGATGCTGCCGGAGGGCTCAGGGCCGGCAAGACCGGGGGGGCAGGCACGCGAGGAGTCGACCTGAACGCTGCTGTTGGGGGCAGAACCGGATACACGGACACCAACGGAGGCAAGAGCGGCGACAACGGAGGCAAGATCCATGCTGATTGTTATCCGGCAAAAAATCCCAGTCTATGAAGAAAATTGATGCAGATAATCCTAAGTACATCTGAGTGTCCATATCTATCTGAAAAGATTTATATAAATCCGATTGTGAAAAAATATTTGGCCGATCTGGCTCGCGCACGCGCGTCAGCGGCAAATGGCGATTTAGTTTATAGTGTTTTCAGCACTGTGTTTTTGCTTCTCCTGCTGCTTGTTGTTGCTGTAGGGTGTCCTGCTGCTTGTTTTGGATGGTGAAAAGCTTTTGTTTGTTGAAATACAGTAAAGCCAAGTCAATCCAGGATAGCCCAAGCCAATAGTATGCAAGGAGAAGGTAATTCAGGATCAAAGCATGAAGGGCTGCAGTGTAAACAGTGAAAGATGATTGGATATTCACAGAAACTACAGCTCAGGTCACAAATGAATGCATATTCACAAAGATAGCTGAAATGTTTTAGGAAAAGAGTTAGAAAACTGCCTCAGGATCACTCTCTCTCCATAGTGCCATCTTAGGAGATGTGTACTCTTTGTTTTGGGTCCCATATGTGCTGAGGTGGCATGGTATGTGGCGATGAGGTCACTGCCATGTCACATGGGATCTTCCTACTTAGCTAGGCTGACCAGGAATTGAACCCAGGACCTCTCAAAAAGAGGTGCCCAGCCCCCTAGGGTGCATACCACTAGGATAGCTAAGAATTCATGGAAAAACATAGATAAATTCATAGGCTCTACTTTAGGTATGTCAGTGCTCAGTCAACTCAGGAAAAGATGGTTTACTTCTGATTGAAAGGGGATTAAGGGGTCCACTCCATATCCTGATTGGGTGTTTGGTTCCATAGGTCAAAATGTGTTATCACCAGTTTTGGTTGGACAAATACTAAGATTAAAATGCATGGATGCTCAGTGCATCTCTAATACAACTAGAGTATGCCTCAAAGCAAAGGAAAAGCACTTTTTCTTACTCCCCCCTTGTGCTGTGGTGGCCACCACTGTCGCATTTTAGGAAAAAGGGAATTTTTCTTGGCCTTTCCTTGGTTTCCACACCTACTTTAAAATACCTACAGTTTCCCTCACACTGAAAAATGGGCGCTCACCATGGCTGACGTCCTTTTGCTGCTCTGATTGTATCATATCCTACAGAAGACTCAGCGCTCACGGCGCTGCCGGGGCTCCTGTGGCTTGGTTGGGTTAGTATGGGAGCATGCCAAACATGTGCATATGCATCCCTCCCTCCAAGACGCAGCGTCGACACAACCCAAACGCAAGACACAATATACACACTCACATGGGTTCTCGTAAACCTGCTGGCGACCTGTGACCTGTCTTAGGGCGAAGGGAGTCGAAAGAAAATTAAATTTGCCCCTTGGTGGGGTCTTGGTTCTGCTCAGTCTCTCCAGGCACCTGCGTTTCGGCCCGAACACGGCCTACTCAGCGAGGCTGCGCGTGGGTATCTGCAGAGGCAGGAATGGGAGAATTATGGACGAATCCACGCAAAAACGAAGCAACGACACCAAAATCCGTCAAATGACGGCGTAGAATTTTTCTGAAAAGACACACCTGAGCAGAATCCAATTGTGCATCAGAAGCACATTTTTATAGAAAGTATAGTCATCTCTGGAATTTTTAAATCCAGAAATTCATACGCATAAAATGGCGGCGCGCAGGAGCGGCTCCTAGCAAAGCGCCGGAAAATGGAGAAATAACGGAATTATAAACGTATGTCTCACGTAGTCTTGAAAATGACGAGACACACATTAATAAATAAACATAAAGATTCCACCCACACTAATAGAAGCTTCAAAAATTCAAGAATTCGAATATCAATTGAAAAGACTTCAATGAATCAGGTATAAACTACAGGTATGCTTGTTTCGTATGCCGCATACACATCGCTCGCTTCGTGTCTCCGTGAACGAGCCTTGTAGCAGCGCTAACAACGATAACAACGATAGGACGCGATAGAGGGATTGATTAGAAAGATTGCAGATGATTAGTGGTCAGATCAGGGTGATTAGACATACACACAAGTGCATAGCAACGTTCTTCGCGTGCGCCCCTTTTGTACTCTCACCTTGCTTCACTCCCCAGCGGTAGGTAAGGTAGGTACGCCCAGGCGGGGCCACCCCCTGGTGGAGTCAAGATTGGCGTGCAGATGGGCAGGTTTGCCCACGATGTTGTCGCATACCCGTGCATGCACACACGCATGAAAGGGTAGGCCACGCGAAGTGCGCACGGTAAACCTTGTTTAGGCTACCCAGGGGCTCCTCGGTACGTTCTTTAAGAGAACCTGAGGAGTCCCTTAACGCTTGCTTGCTTGATAAGGGTAGCTGCTCCTGCAGCGTGTTTGCGGACAGTGTATTATAGGGCACACTGAGAAGGGTATAATACCTGGAGTGTGCCTTGGTTCCTCCGCCGCAAACGCCCTCTCATTTGCCTTTGTTTTACAGGTGGGCAGGTAGGGTGATTGGTGCAGCAGCATTTTTTTATGCCCTGCTAAACAAGGGCGCAGATCACACAAACAAGTAACTCCGCTCCGCCTGTGGCAGAGCAGGGAGTCCGACTTCATCGACATCTGCGCCTTGCACGCGAGAGCACTCCTTCCCTCCAAGCCCTAACAGGGGAAACGCGTTGTGGCGTCCCCTGTCAGGCCACAGTTGCTTAGTAGCGCTGTGTTCTCTTGCCATTTCACAGGAGGGTTGCTAGGACCCAAGAGACCTTCATCTTCGCAACGCCCAGTAGAGTGTGCGTGTAGGAGTGGTAGTCCTGAGTGGGGGCTAGAGCCAGTTGCCCAGTGCTCGCCCACCAGGATGGTGCCACTGTAGGGTGTGTAGGACCTGTAGGGGGTGTGTCACTGTCCCACCCTTTTCCTGCAATTTTAGCGGGGTTGGTGGGCTGTGACAGTGGTTAGGTCAGTGTTTTGGCCACATAGCAAACAGGCGTTTTGCATGCCTTCATAGCTTTTGGCCACCCCTCCCTGTAGTAGACAGATAGGTAGGGAAAACAATACCTGGATTAGCACGCTGGGTATTCCCCCAAGGTTTTGCGCCAGCACAGAAATTGGGTGCATAGGGGAGGGGAGACCCGGGGCGTACCCCGTGGCATCAATAAGCCAACCCTCCAGGTTCAGCAAGGGCGCAGACTTGGGTATAATTAGGACACCACTTCTGCGGCTTGCTCTCAGGACCTTAGGACTAGCACACTCACACATACGCTTTGGTAGGTAAGGGTAAGGTTCAGTCCCTAGCTTTAGTCTTGGAGGCAAGCGTCTCAGCGAGCCTCAGCAACTCACCAAGGTTGTTCTGGGACAAGTAGTCAACCAGAACTGAGTTTAGGCGTCCCTCAGGTAGAACAAATGCAGAGAAGGGCTCCCAGGTGGCCTCTTCGACTCCAAACCCTTCCCAGAGGGTGAGCAAGCGCCAACCCTGGCGATAGCGGTGGCGTAGGACGGACTTCACCAGGTAGAAGCCCTCCTTAGCCATCTCCTCGGCGTTCATGTCGGGGAGTTCACCTTCAACTTCCATAGGGCTCGCTGCCCCTTGTAGGTCCAGAGCGGCGATTTCCTCGTCGTTCAGCTCCCACTCCTCCCCCCAGAGGTCTTCAGGGTCATGGTAGCGCTTCAGGTGTTGGGCAGCGCACACCAGGGTCCCCCCTAGTCGGGGAGAACACCGCACAGTGATACGGTGACCGTCCACAGATAGGATCTTGTACCGCCCGAAGTATGGGTCATCGCTGGTAGAGCGTGGCCAGGCGGGTAGTCGACTGTGGTGCACCAGCACCCAGTCCCCCTCTTGGTAGGTGGCCGGTACACGGTGCTTGTTCTTCTTGTTCCACTGACGCTCCCTCACTCTCTGGAGCATAGCCTTGGCCTTGTCCACCTTCGCTTGTTGCTCTTGGACCCATTCACCCACAGAAGAATGGGTGTCCTCTGGATAGGGGGCATGTAGGAACCACGCCGGGCGCCCCATGAATAGCTCATGTGGCGAGTAGCCAGTAGCTGAACTCTCTTGGGAGTTCATCATCAAGGATATGACGGGGAGTAGTCTCACCCAGTCTCTGGTGCGTTCAGTTTTGCACCATATCCTGACGTTCTCCTTCAGGACACGAATCTGTCGCTCACATAGGGGGTTGCTCGTGTGAGAGTAGGGAATCCCCGTAGACACCTGGACATTGAGGGATCTCAGGACCCTCTTGTACCAGCCGGTATCTGAGCGTACTCGTACGTCCTCATCGGAGTTGATCTCCTTGGGCGCCCCATAGACACAAAACCACTCCTCCAGGAGTATCTTGATAGTCTCCTCTCCGGTAATGTGCTTGGTACATGGGAACACCCTGGTAAACCTGGTCAACCCACAGGTTACCACGAGGGCGAAGTCATAGCCCCCGAACTTCGGCATCTCCGTGTAGTCCACGTATAGAACACTGTTGGCACAGTGTGGGAAGGGCAGGGTCGAGTAGAGACCTCTGTCCCTGATATCCCCTGGTTTACAGGACCTGCACGGTCACTTGTCCACGATAGGCTGGAGTGTCTTCCGCAGTTGGTCGTCAGTCCACGTAGTGTGGAACCACTGCTTGAACAGCCTCAGGGTACGGTCAGCACCCACATGACCACTGGACTCATGGGTCCACTTCAGCAGCGCTGGGACTCGGTCACTAGGCACCACGATGCGGTCCTCGTGCCAGAGGTAGCTCTTGTCCCGCTTCCACTGGTCTTGGTTGACCAGGAGGGGTTCAAGGCGTTTCCCCAGGCGCCGGTAGATATCCCCAAACTCCTGTAGGTACTCCGATTGTTGGAGTCCATCCAGGGGGCGTATCATGGTCATGTTCAGGTCCAGATGTACGTCCATACGGCTGAACGCCTCCTTAGCCAGCGCTTCAGACCGGGCACCAATCAGGGCGTCGAAGTTGTTGCGGCTGATGTAGTCGGCACACTCGTTCTTCACTCCCTGGATATGGTGTACCGTCAGCCGTAGTTGACTGAGGTAGGTCCACCAGCGCCGTAGCTTGGCCTTCTCAGGTGGGGGGCCCTTCTGGAAACTGCGGACCGGTTCTTGGTCGCATAGCCAGACCACAGGGTTACTCCCGAACAGTCGTGCTTGTGAGGATAGCACCAGCATACCCGCGAGCAATTCCTGCTCATAGGTGGAGTAGTTCCCCCTGGCCTGGTTCCACTTCCAGTTCCAGTGGCCCAGAGGTACTAGGACCCACTTGTCGTCAGGGTAGCTGTGCTTGAGGGTTCCGTCTCGGTTGAGACCTTCCGTCCCCCATTGGGAAATGGCCGAGTCGAACTCCTCCTTCTCTAGTGCTTGCCATTGGAACAACGTTCCACCACCGCCCACATTGCTGGCGTCGGTCACCAGGATAATCTCCCCCTGTGCCCTAGGCACCCCGAAGCACTTAGCGTTGGCTACCTTGTCTTTGAGCTCGTCAAACGCTTGTTGCTCTTGTGGGCCCCAGCGCCAAGTAGTACTCTTCTTGATCAAGTCCGTCAGAACGGCGCTGGTATAGGTGAAGTTCTTGATGTGGCGGCGATAGAAGTTGCACGCCCCAATGAAACTGCGTACATCATGAAGTCCTTTCTTGGGGTCTTCGTGTCGTACCTTGGCATCCATCAGGGGTTTGGCCTTAGAGGCCGCTGGGGTCCACCACCCATAGCCAACGTCAAACCCCAAGTACTGCATGGTCTCCCGCATGAACTCACACTTCTCCAGCTTGAGTCGTGTGTGGTTCTCCTGGCAGACCGCAAAGAACTCACCCAAGAGGATTAGGTGATCCTCCTGGGTATTGGTCCCGAGGCATACATCGTCGATGTGAGCCTCCATCTGGGCCCCACGGGATATGAGCTCCTGCACCTTAGGTCTCCTTCGTAGGATGGACAAGATCTTGTTCATCAGCTCTTGGAACAGAGCGGGTGCGTTAGCCACGCCAAACGGCATGACCTTCCACTTGAATACCCTCCCCTGAGGGGTGATGAAGGCCAGTAGTTCCTGCGCGTTGGGCGTCAGGTCCACTTGCCAGAATCCACTTCGCTTGTCGATCTTGGTCTTGTAGCGACAGGAGGCTATCTTCTCCAGGGTAGACTCCATATTGGGAATGGACCCTGAGAGGTTCAACGTCTTCTTGTTCAGCTCTCCATAGTCCACTACCAGCCGTTTGGCTGTAGACCCAGGTTTTGCCACCAGGAAACAGGGGCTGCAGTGTAGGGGGTAGTCCCCGTCCTTGTACTCCAGGACTAGGCCAGCGTCGATACATTCTTGTATCTGGCGCTCAATCTCGTCGGCCTGCTCTTTAGGAGCTGGATAGGGTCTCCTCCGGATCTTGTGACCCACAAACTCGGGTTTTAGCTTGAGGTCCATCTGTACCAGCTTGTCACATGAGGCTGGAGGGGGTAGTTCTCCGAACACCTCCAGATAGGTCCTTATCAGGTTTTGTACCCGCGGGTCCAGTACCTTGATCTTGTCCTCCATGTCCTCGTCGGAGTGTAAGTTGCTTGCCCCTTGAATAGACGTCGGGAGGTGGTCCTCCACTGACTCTTCGCCCGCGGTAGAATCCTTCAGCCCTTGGTAGGCATACAGAAGGTCTTGCTCAACCATCTCCGGTGGACGATGGCAACATAGGCAGGCTTTAGGGGGTTCACATACACATTCCTCCGAGAGGTCGTCCTCCTCTGGGGTCCTCACATGGGCACCCCATACGCTCTTCATGAGCTTGAGATCTACCTCCCTTTGCCAGGTGGTGATCTTCTGTTCGAGGTCCTCCTTCAGTTGGGATAGGTCTCCCATACGTCCTTGCTTCAGTGACCATGAGCTGCGGGTAGGCTTCGCGTAGCATAGCTTTTTCGCCACCAACTTCCTCTTGGAATCCACATACTCCCTGAGCCTGGATCGAGGGTCCAGCTCCTCATCCACGGGGTCTTCCACCCTCATGGAGAGTAGGGGTTTTAGTGGGGCGGCGTACTCGGCGTTCTCCACTTCCTCCACCGCGGTCTGCAGGAAGAAGGCATCGTGCTCAGTTTCGTCGTCTGAGTGGATAGAGCTAGGTAGCTCAGATAGTCCACACTCAGAGACTCCATCAGGAACAGGTACATGACAGGGGGAGTTGGGGGCGTTGGTGTTAGTCACGACGTACTCATCTCCTCCGGGTGTAGTTTCAACAGCATCTTGAGGTCGTAGGCGATCTTTCAAGTCACCCAAGGCGAGTCCATCGCTTTCTCGTTGTATAGCCGGGACCAGAGTAGGGTCCAGGTCTTCCCAGGGGATGGTGGTAAGACCTCCGTCCACCACGCTGAGCATACTCCCCCATCCGGGCTTCCCAATGGGCGTCTTGCGTCCCAGAGGCACGTAGATGGCCTCATCAGGTAATCGCAGCGAGCTGATAGTCAGCTTGTCAGGGAGGGTTCGCCAGTACTCGTTGCCCCCATGGGCTCCCCAATCGGGGGAACACAGGACCATACGGGAACGTTCCAAGGCCACCTTGGTCAGCACCTTCCCCAGTTCACTGAATCTGGGGTTCCCGTAGGCCATCCCGAAAGAGGGCCAGTAAAATTTGTAACTGCAGTTCTTCCCCTTGCTGCAGTATAGGTCCAGTACATGCTGCTTGTCGCTGGCGAACAGGCGCACACTTAGGTCTTCTCGAGAGTAACCCAACTCCTTGAGACCTTGGTCTAGGACTTCCCCCAATAGTTGATAGTCCTCAGTTTTGGAGGCCGCCATCATGTTCGAGGGCTCCTCCTTCGATAGTCTCAGGTAACTCGAGGTATGTTCCGACTGCTCCAGTGGCACAGACTCTCTGCCACTGCCGTGGTCCACGTACAGGAGGTAGGGCGCTTGCAGCGTCAGGGATTGTATCTGGGAGTGCTGCACGAAGAAGTCAGTACCCAGTACAAAGTCGAAGGCCTCAGTGTCCATCACATAGAACCGATGGGCGATAGTTCGAGAGCCCATAGGTACCTCCACTTCACAGTCCCCGCAGCTGTGCACCACATGTCCATCCCCCATGCGTATAGCGGCGGTGGTCATGGTGTTCTTCAGGCTCCCACAAGGTAAAAATTTCTTGGCCACTATAGATATTGTGGCGCCAGTATCCAGTACCCCCAGGTATTCACGTCCCCCTTGTCGGATACGTACCCAAAACACCAGGTCTTGGGTGCCACCAGAGCGTCCCCGTCAGAATTCGGCGGGACAGGTCACCTCGAACCCCTTGTTCCGCAATTTGCGGGCCATCCTCATGAAACGGCTTCTCTTCTTGGCGTTGCCGTCATCACCACCTTCATGCTCACGCTTGGCTCCTTGTCCTTGCTGGGCCTGCGTCTGTGAGCGTGTGGTAGGTCCAGACTGCCCTCCAGAGGGCTCGGAGTTCCCCCCTGGATTAGGGTTGGGGTTACCTCCGTTCTTGTCCTTGTTCTTGTTGTCGTTCTGGCGGTTAGCGCTTCCTCCTCGTCCACCTTGACCCTTGTCTTGACGACCTTGACCACGTCCTTTCGACTTGCCCTTGCCGGAGTCGTTGCCTTTGGCCTTGCCTCCAACTTTTGCCTGAGCTTTTGCCAGGATCTTCCCCCTTAAGCTTCGCCGATAGGCGTTGCTTATGGTAGCACTCATCCTCGTAGTGCTTCCGCTTACCGCAGAATGCACACGTGATGGTGCAGCGGTAATGATCCGGCAGCTTCACTTTGGCGCCGGTGATCTTCTCCTGCTGCTTCCCCTGGACGACGAAGCAGTCTCGCTGCTCGCAGTCAGAGGCGTGCTGCAGGTGGCCCTGCTCATCTCTGGCATCACACCAGAATAGCTCCTTCACGTTCTCCATTAGGCGGGTGTGGGCGTGTTTGGGGGTAGTCCCCTGCCCAGGTCGGGGCCCTTGGTACCCTTTGCCTCCAGAACCTCCACCAGGACGGTAGTTGTTCAGGTGCTGGTCGCTCTCCTTCTCCAGCGCCATCTCCAGGAGCAGCACGCATAGATCCTCGTAGCGGAGGGATCTAGCCTTGCGCTCAGCCGTCAGACAGCACTCGTCCCATAGCTCTCGGGGGAGCTTGGCGCACAACCAGAACAGCAGGTCGTCGCTGCTGTAGGAACTGGGCGTCAGTCGTCCAGCCCAGTGATCCAAGTCCGCCAACAGCACGGGCAGGTTCTGGATCTCGGCCCTGATGGAGAGGTCGGTCTCGTAGGTCGGGTACTGCCTCTCCAGGGCAACCAACACGTCGGCAAAGGTGGCGGAGTTTGTGACGATCTGCCTGACCTGCTTCTCCAGGTACTTGGTCTTGCAGCACTGCAGGAGCAGATCGCACTTCACTCGCCCACTCGCGTGGGTTTGGCCGGTCAGTCGTAGGAACCGGCCAAAGTTCTCAGCGAACTCGCTGAGGTCCTTGCCTGTGAACTCAGGCAGGTTCACCACTATCTTGGAGGTGGCAATAGCCTTCGCCTCCTGAGCTCGGCGTCCTTCAGGGCGTCGGGTCTTCTTCCTCTTCTTCTTCTTCTTCTTACCCTTGGGGTCCTCGGGGTCCTCAGGGTCCTCATCGTCTGAGGGCGAAGAAGAGTCCATTGACGGCGGCTCGTCGTCGGAGGGGTCTCCGCCAAGATCACTGGAGCCATAAGGCTCCACGTCCACCATTGCCCTTAGGGCTGTCAGCCCCAGCCGGTCCAGCTCGGCCCTCGTCGAGTTCGTCACGTGGCTGTAGGGCGGCTGGGCCGTTCTCGGGACGAATGGACTTCTCGGTACTGCTGCAGGAGTCGGCATCGGTCGGCTCCTCAGGCTCCCCAGGGTATTTGTCAACCCTGCCGCCAGGTGGTTAGCCTGTACCCGGTGGGGTGACATTCCCACCGTCGTAGGTGACGCATGGGACGGGATCATCAGGGGCTCCAGTTTCTCCCTGATCTCTTGCGTGAGGTCGCTCACGATTTGCGAAGTGGCTCCTCGGAGCACCTCATTGATCTCGGACCGCGTCAGGGACCTGTTGGAGGATCTTCCCGATCCTCTACTCCTGCCTCCCAGAGACTCTGGTCCTCTCCTCAACCCACTCAGGGGTGCATACCCAGGTGCACACCCAGGAGCATACCCAGGAACTTCCATGTAGGTTCCAGTGGCGTGGAGTGGATGGGGATGGTCAGCCGCATACCATCGCGGCGCAGAGCTGGAAGCCACCGGCTCACTGGCAGTAGTTGCCTCAAGGAGCGCAGTGGTAGGTGGGCCCATGCCATAGGCGGGGTAGTGAGGCATGCCAGTAAAGCCTGTGCCCTCTGCCATAGGCGGGTTGGTTGTGGAGGTGGATGTTGCGGCGGCTGGGAGTGTGGTGGTTATGGGAGAGGTTGATGCTTGGAGGCCAGAAGCGCTTGGTGCGCCTTCGAAGGTAGGGACATCCGTCGGGTCTTGCCCTTGCTCCTCTCCTTCGTCTGCTCTTTCTCCAGCATCCTTCTCGCTCTCGTTCTCTCTCTTCCTCTTCACAGGCTGAGGCTGAGAGACCACTTCCTCGACCGTCAGGGCCCCGAAGGCCGTCTGGAGGCCATCCAGGGAGTCCTCCGCCGTATCCACTGGCCCATGTAAGGGCTCCACCGAAGGTACAGTGCCAGGCGCCGGCCTTGCCGGTGCCTCAGGCGCTGGCGCTGTCTGCACGTCGGCGTCCACTCTTCCTGGGTCCATCTTAATCCCCCCTTCTGCTCATGTTTGCCTGCTCGGAGCACTGGTTGTACGGCGCGGGGTCGCTGCCGGTGCACAGAGACAGGCTGCCTCTTGCTACCAGAAAGGTTTATAGTGTTTTCAGCACTGTGTTTTTGCTTCTCCTGCTGCTTGTTGTTGCTGTAGGGTGTCCTGCTGCTTGTTTTGGATGGTGAAAAGCTTTTGTTTGTTGAAATACAGTAAAGCCAAGTCAATCCAGGATAGCCGAAGCCAATAGTATGCAAGGAGAAGGTAATTCAGGATCAAAGCATGAAGGGCTGCAGTGTAAACAGTGAAAGATGATTGGATATTCACAGAAAGTACAGCTCAGGTCACAAATGAATGCATATTCACAAAGATAGCTGAAATGTTTTAGGAAAAGAGTTAGAAAACTGCCTCAGGATCACTCTCTCTCCATAGTGCCATCTTAGGAGATGTGCACTCTTTGTTTTGGGTCCCATATGTGCTGAGGTGGCATGGTATGTGGCGATGAGGTCACTGCCATGTCACATGGGATCTTCCTACTTAGCTAGGCTGACCAGGAATTGAACCCAGGACCTCTCAAAAAGAGGTGCCCAGCCCCCTAGGGTGCATACCACTAGGATAGCTAAGATCTCATGGAAAAACATAGATAAATTCATAGGCTCTACTTTAGGTATGTCAGTGCTCAGTCAACTCAGGAAAAGATGTTTTACTTCTGATTGAAAGGGGATTAAGGGGTCCATTCCATATCCTGATTGGGTGTTTGGTTCCACAGGTCAAAATGTGTTATCACCAGTTTTGGTTGGACCAATACTAAGATTAAAATGCATCGATGCTCAGTGCATCTCTAATACAACTAGAGTATGCCTCAAAGCAAAGGAAAAGCACTTTTTCTTACTCCGGGTAAATGATCAGAACGCGGCGAATTTACGATGAATGGACCGCGTAATCGGATCCGGCACATCAGAAATATATAGGTCTGATCCTGAGACTGAGCTGCGGGGCAGCGATTCCGCCGAAGCAGAGAAAATGGCCAAAATGTAGCCAATCTGGGGCAGATCTGCGAAATTCTGAGCAGATGGGGGTTAGCCGCACTTACAAGACAGAGTTCTTGGCCCAGGGGTACTGATGACAGAGTTCTTGGCCTAGGGGAACTGAAGACAGAGTTCTTGGCCCAGGGGTACTGATGACAGAGTTCTCCGCCCAGGGGTACTGATGACAGAGTTCTTGGCCCAGGGGTACCGATGACAGAGTTCTTGGCCCAGGGGTACTGATGACAGAGTTCTTGGCCCAGGGGTACTGATGACAGACGTCTTGGCCCAGGGGTACTGAAGACAGAGTTCTTGGCCCAGGGGTACTGAAGACAGAGCTCTTGGCCCAGGGGTACTGATGACAGAGTTCTTGCCCGAGGGGTACTGAAGACAGAGTTCTTGGCCCAGGCGTATTGATGCCAGAGTTCTTGACCCAGGGGTACTGATGACACAGTTCTTGGCCTAGGGGTACTGATGAGTGAGTTCTTGGCCCAGGCGTACTGGTGGGAGAGTTCTTGGCCCAGGGGTACTGATGAGAGAGTTCTAGACCCAGGGGTACCGAAGACAGAGTTCTTGGCCCAGAGGTACTGAACACAGAGTTCTAGACCCAGGGATATTAATGACAGAGTTCTTGACCCAGGGGTACTGATGAGAGAGTTCTTGACCCGGGGGTACTGATGTCAGAGTTCTTGGCCCAGGGGTACTGATGACAGAGATATTGGCCGAGGGGTACTGATGACAGAGTTCTTGGCCCAGGGGTACTGAAGACAGAGTTCTTGGCCCAGGGGTACTGATGACAGAGTTCTTGGCCCGGGGGTACTGATGACAGAGTTCTTGGCCCAGGGGTACTAATGAGAGAGTTCTAGACCCAGGGGTACTGATGACAGAGTTCTTGGCCCAGGGGTACTGATGACAGAGTTCTTGGCCCAGGGGTACTGATGACAGAGTTCTTGGCCCAGGGGTACTGATGACAGAGTTCTTGGCCCAGGGGTACTGATGAGAGAGTTCGTGGCTCAGGGGTACTGTTGACAGAGTTCGTGGCCAAGGGGTACTGATGACAGAGTTCTTGGCCCAGGGGTACTGATGACAGAGTTCTTGGCCCAGGGGTACTGATGACAGATTTCTTGGCCCAGGGGTACTGATGAGAGAGTTCTCGACCCAGGGGTACTGATGACAGAGTTCTTGGCCGAGGGGTACTGATAACAGAGTTCTTGGCCCAGGGGTACTGATGACAGAGCTCTTGGCCCAGGGGTACTGATGACAGAGTTCTTGGCCCAGGGGTACTGATGACACAGTTCTCGGCCCAGGGGTACTGATGAGAGAGTTCTAGATCCAGGGGTACTGATGACAGAGTTCTTGGCCCAGGGGTACTGATGACAGAGTTCTTGGCCCAGGGTTACTGATGAGAGAGTTCTTGGCCCAGGGGTACTGATGAGAGAGTTCATGGCCCAGGGGTACTGATCAGAGAGCTCTACACCCAGGGGTACTGATGACAGAGTTCTTGGCCCAGGGGTACTGATGACAGAGTTCTTGGCCCAGGGGTACTGATGACAGAGTTCTTGGCCCAGGGGTACTGATGACAGAGTTCTTGGCCCAGGGGTACTGAAGACAGAGTTCTTGGCCCAGGGGTATTGATGACAGAGTTCTTGGCCCAGGGGTACTGAAGACAGAGTTCTTGGCCCAGGGGTACTGAGGAGAGACTTCTTGACCCACGGGTACTGATGACAGAGGTCTTGGCCCAGGGGTACTGATGACAGAGTTCTTGGCCCAGGGGTACTGAAGACAGAGTTCGTGGCCCAGGGGTACTGATGACAGAGTTTTTGGCCCAGGGGTACTGATGACAGACCTCTTGGCCCAGGGGTACTGATCAGAGAGTTCTAGACCCAGGGGTACAGATGACAGAGTTCTTGGCCCAGGGGTACTGATGTCAGAGTTCTTGGCCCAAGGGGTACTGATGACAGAGTTCTTGGCCCAGGGGTGCTGATGACAGAGTTCTTGGCCCAGGGGTACTGATGATAGAGTTCTTGGCCCAGGGGTACTGACGACAGAGTTCTTGGCCCAGGGGTATTGATGACAGATTTCTTGGCCCAGGGGTACTGAAGACAGAGTTCTTGGCCCAGGGTTACTGATGACCGAGTTCTTGACCCACGGGTGCTGATGACAGAGTTCTTGGCCCAGGGGTACTAATGAGAGAGTTCTTGGCCCAGGGGTACTCATGACAGAGTTCTTCGCCCAGCGGTACTGAAGACAGAGTTCTTGGCCCAGGGTTACTGATGACCGAGTTCTTGGCCCAGGGGTACTGATGAGAGAGTTCCTCGCCCAGGGGTACTGATCAGAGAGTTCTAGACCCAGGGGTACTGATGACAGAGTTCTTGGCCAAGGGGTACTGATGACAGAGTTCTTGGCCCAGGGGTACTGATGATAGAGTTCTTCGCCCAGGGGTACTGATGACAGAGTTCTTGGCGCAGGGGTACTGATCAGAGAGTTCTAGACCCAGGTGTACTGATGACAGAGTTCTTTCCCCATGGGGTACTGATGACAGAGTTCTTGGCCGAGGGGTACTGATGACAGAGTTCTTGGCCCAGGGGTACTGACGACAGAGTTCTTGGCCCAGGGGTATTGATGACAGAGTTCTTGGCCCAGGGGTACTGAAGACAGACTTCTTGGCCCAGGGGTACTGATGAGAGACTTCTTGGCCCAGGGGTACTGATGACACAGTTCTTGGCCCAGGGGTACTGAAGACAGAGCTCTTGGCCCAGGGGTACTGAAGATAGAGTTCTTGGCCCAGGGGTACTGAAGACAGAGTTCTTGGCCCAGGGTTACTGATGACAGACCTCTTGGCCCAGGGGTACTGATGAGAGAGTTCTTGGCCCAGGGGTACTCTTCAGAGAGTTCTAGACCCAGGGGTACTGATGACAGAGTTCTTGGCCCAGGGGTACTGATGACAGAGTTCTTGGCCCAGGGGTACTGAAGACAGAGTTCTTGGCCTAGGGGTACTGAAGACAGAGTTCTTGGCCCAGGGGTACTGATGACAGGATTCTTGGCCCAGGGGTATTGATGACAGAGTTCTTGGCCCAAGGGTACTGAAGACAGAGTTCTTGGTCCAGGGGTACTGATGACAGAGTTCTTGGCCCAGGGGTACTGATGACAGGGTTCTTGGCCCAGGGGTACTGATGACAGAGTTCTTGGCCCAGGGGTACTGAAGACAGAGTTCTTGGCCCAGGGGTACTGATGACAGAGTTCTTGGCCCAGGGGTACTGATGAGAGAGTTCTCGACCCACGGGTACTGATGACAAAGTTCTTGGCCGAGGGGTACTGCTGACAGAGTTCTTGGCCCAGGGTACTGATGACAGAGTTCTTGGCCGAGGGGTACTGATGACAGAGTTCTTGGCCAAGGGGTACTGATGAGAGAGTTCTAGATCCAGGGGTACTGATAAAGAAGGTCCCTACTAGGACCGGCCCCCGCTGTGCCCCTTCCGCCTGTTACCCCTGCTGATTTACTCCGGATCAACGATTGCATTCCTCAAATTCAAAGGTTCAAAATCAAAAAATATAGAAAACAAAATCCTCCTTCAACCCTGACTAGCAACCAGATCCCACAAATACAGCAATAACCCGATTCACAATCCAATCCACAATGCGGGCTTCCGTTCAGCACACCGGTCGTCCCACGGTGGCGGGCATGTACAAGAATTGCACCAAAGAAGAAAGCCCGAAAAAAAATAGACACTCAGAAAGTCGCATTAAAATATTCCTTCGCACGGTCCAAGGGTTATATATCACTTTCTACCCTCTTGACCCTTATCCCTTGCTACACCAGGCACGTGTACGCAACAAAGGCGTTTGATGCTTTCTAAATTAACTTGAGACCAAGGCGGTTCCAACCCAATTCTCGATATTGATATTCCTCGCAGTGAGCCGGAGATATGATTCTTCAAAGTGGTCTCACGAATCACTTTTGTTTCGACTATATCTCCAAGAAAAATGAGGGATATAACAAAAGGAAGGTTGATTCGTGATCGGGGAAAAATGTACGACCACTCGGGATTCATCATATAAAGTGCGGCGATGTCGAAGTCGGAAATCCGATTCTGAAAGTCTGAAAAAATCGGATTAACTTTGCGAGTGTATAATATGAAAATTGCGGAAGCAACGAACCCTTTACTGATGAAATCTGACCCTTCATCGGGGTTTCCGCCAAAATATCTGTAAATAACAGTTAACCATTCGGTTACCGCAAAATCGCGAGCCAACTGACAGTCGCCGATACATTGACTATCAGAACGGAAGGCTGAAAAGTTACGGAAACATTATGATAAAAAAACCCTGTTGATTCCTGATATTCCGATATATAAATCTCCGCTGGCGGTGCCTCGGTACTGAATATGGCCGCTCATAGCCGGAATGGCCAAACCTATCACACTATCACATCGGGTTAGGTCAGGTGAATGTAAGAGTATGATATCAGCCAATGGCGGCTTGCCGGCACATAAATACAAACCCCAAGTGACCCAAAGATGGCCACGGGGGTCCGAACCGGCTTCACCCTCCTTCCCAGAGCGTTGTTACCGCTCGGAAGTCATTGAAGAGAGGACGGGAGGACTCCAATGGGCTTCAACCCCCCTCTCCATGTCCCAAGGACACATGGAGGCCCCACACACGTCGTAGGCGTCCCCCATGCCCCAAGGAAGGGGTGAGGACACTGAAAATCGGTGCCCTACGCCATATCCGGTCTCCTCTTGATCTACAACATGGACCAAGGGGATCAAAGATAGAGAAACGTCGTCGGTCGACCTAAATAAGTATACCACAATGAAATATATATGTGGAGAACGAGTGAAGGGGGTACATGGCCAATCAAAGCCCGAAAATCCCCGGATGAACGCCCTCATCCGTCCCCCCAAGCACAGAAACAAACAGAATGCCAAGGGGGATCCATTACGGTTCTACACCAGCAACCAAATGGACCAACACGTCCTTGACATCCAGAGAAATATTCTTTTTCTTCAGATAGTCCATCCAGACCGTGGTATACCTCGGCACGAAGCTGCTCGGAGGCTCCCACGAATCCCTGGATGCGGCGAATCCCTTCCAACGGACTTTATAAAGCCTCCCCCCGGGCGTCCCCGGGTCCGGCTTGTCCGCCAGGATCTTCTCAGCAGTGAAGTCGTCATCCTCATCCTCGTCGTCCGAGTCCACATCGCCGGCCGTGAAGGTGACGGGACGTCCGCTGGGGTCTGGTGCTCGGGGACGAAGCTGGGTATGGTCGCGGTCCAGGATCTTGTTATCCCCCACACGAACCCTGCCCGACCTTCAGCACGATTACCCCCGGCACATACCAAGATGCCTGCCGATGCCTGGACAGGACATCCTTGTGGTGCCGCTCCACCCACACGGTGTCTTGGAGAGCATACTTCTGGACCTTTCCCTGCTTGAAGTACTTGGCCCTCTTCTCATGCTCGTCCTGAAGTGCGTTGCACACCTTGGCCGCCGGGTCGTCCGCCTCAGCCATCATAGCGTTCGCATCCCGGGCCACTTTGCCATGGTTCAACCACGGGAGAGTGCGTGACACTCAATCCCGTAGGAACAGGATACGATGGGGCGACAGTCCAGTGGGTCCCGGAAGGTCATGGTACGCTTGAAGCACTCTCCACAACGAATTGTACCAGTTCCGGCCCGGTTCATCGATGTGCAGCTGGCGGAACTTCTCGAACATCTGCCGCCCGGCAACCACAGCCCGGCCATTTGACCGGCTGTGGTACGCCACGGTCTTTGCGTGTCGAATGCCCATGTGCTTGCACATCGTCTTGAACCACGTCCCCACAAATTGACTGCCCCGATCGCTGCAGATGACAGCTGGGACATCAAAAATCGTCAGCCAATGCCTGATCATGGCATTAGCGACGGTCTTGGCCTGCAGCCCCACTCCATGCTTGTCCTTCTTGTCCTTCTTCCTGGACTTCTTGCCAGGGACCGCCACGATATACCCACTGTGCCTATCCACCGCCAGGATGACACAGTTGTAGGTCTCTCCTTCCACGGTGACCTCCGGCATGGCGAATACATCCATGGCCACGGACCGCATAGGGGCCTCCGGTATAGCCGTATACACCGGATTACCCGCTGTGGAATGGTTGGGGCTCTTCGTCGCCCGATACACGGCACAGTCGCTGCAGTACCTCTCCAGGATGGCGTAGTACCCCGGAGAGAACTTGAAGCGCCACTTCAGGTCTCGCTGCATCTTGTCTCGGCCAGGTCGCATGAGCAGGGCGTTGTGCCAATGGTCAATGAGCACCTCCACTCGGTTCTCGGGCACCAGCAGCTTGTCCTTGAGGAACAACTTGTCTCCATCCTCGGTCAAGCCCTCAGGCCATTCCTCGTCTGACGGGGCGGTCACGGCATTCCAGTACTTGCTCCAGTGGTCGGATGCCGCGTAGTCATCCGACCAGTCCTCTGTGAGCACCGACCTGACTAGCTCTACAGGGGCCACCATCCATTGCTCGAGGGTTTCCTCTCGAATAGCTTGGACGCGGGCACCCCGGAACTTGGCCAGGTCTGTACGGTTTGCCATCACCACAAAGCACTTGACCCCTTCTTGCTCCATGGCCTTCTCCATTTCGATGATGCGCTTGGCCTCCTCGGTCTCCTCGGCGTCCCCATGGCTGGATATGTCCATCCAAGCCTTGCCCGCGGGGTAGGCCCATCGACTCAGGCAATCTTCCCCAGGACGTATACGACGCTGAGGTCGAACTTGGCGAACGTCTCATGCCATGGGGCCCTCCTTGCCGCCGGTCCCGAGGGGGTGTCGACGTGCTCCTTGTGCCAGCTCTGCAAGGACTGATGGTCCGTACAAACCACCACCGGTTGCAATCCGATGTGGCCAGACCACTTCCTGAGCGCACAAACAATGGCGTACGTCTCCTTCTCCCTCGCGGTCCAGGTGCGGCGTTGGCCCTCGGCCAGGATCCGACTCCAGAACGCCACGGGTACGTGTGACGCGTCGTACCGGATCTCCTCGAGGACTGCCCCTACAGCATAGTCCGAGGCGTCCGTCCGTAGCACGAATTGCTTGTTTGGGTCCACCAAGAATACCTTCAGCTGCCCCAGGAGTCGCTCCTTCAGGCAGCTGAACGCATCTTCAGCCTCAGGGGTCCAGGCAAGCTTCTTCTTGCTCCCCTTCCGGCCATCGAACTTCCCCACCTGCAGCATCTTGTGCAGCGGCCCCGAGAGTTCTGCATACATCCGGACATAGCCCGAATAGTAATTGCAGAACCCCATGAAGGACCAGAGTTCGCTGATGGTCTGGGGCTTCTCCCAGTGGTGCAGGGACGCCAGCTTCCCAGGCATGGGACGGCGTTGCCCGTGACCCACCACGTGACCCGCGAACTCCACTTCCTTCACGAAGAGTGAGGCTTTGGTGGGCTTGCACACCATGTTGTTCTTATCCAACTCGCTGAGCACTCGGCGCAGATCCTTCTCATGCGCGTCGATGAGCTCCTCCTCAGTCATGTTCTCCTTGCCGGACCCGATGATGATGTCATCCACGAAGGGATCGGCACAGTCCCGGACAGGACCGAGTAGGTCCTCCATCATGCGCTGGAAAGCGGCGTTACCATTCTTGGCGCCCATAGGCACCACTTTCCACTGCATGGGGCCCAGCGGCGTCCACATCGCTGTGCAGGGCCTGGAGTCCGGGTGTAGCGGCATCTGGTGATAGCCGTGTTTCAGGTCTAACACCGTGAAAATCCGCTTTTTCTGTTGTTTTTGAAGGATGGAGTCGATCAGGGGAAGCGAGTACGAGTCGTGCTCGGTCTGCTCGTTCAAACCTCTGTAATCAACCACCAACCTCCACTCGCCCTTCTCCTTTTTGGGCACGATGAAGGCTGGGCTGGCCCACTCACTGTCGGAGGGTTCAGTCCATCCCTGCTCAATGAACCCGGCCAACAGCTTCTTCATGGCCTCGGCCCGATCGCCCTGAAGTTGGTAATCCCGATGACGATAGATCTTGGGGTTCGGCTTCAGCTTGATCTTCGCTGTGCCACACCTCCCACGACCTGGAGGGTTCTTGTTGGCGACGCCACTGAACAGCCGCGGATAGGCTTTGATCAGCCTCTCCTTCAGCTCGGCGACCTTCGGGTTCTCCTGGGCCTCTTCAGCCGCTTGTTTCGGTATCGACACAACCGACCGCACTGCGGTATAGGCCTCTTCTGGGTCCGAGTCCGACTTCTCCTCGTCCGATATGCCGTCCTCATCGTCGTGGGTCGCGATTCCCACCGATAATCTTCGAAAAATTGCGGCCTCGGGCTGGTGCTCGTCGCTACCGGTTCCCACTCTTGGAAAAACCCACGTTCGTGGGTCCGACCCAACCGGACCATCGTATTGGTCCGTGATGTGATCCATGACCCTCGCCACAAACTCATCCTTCTCGTACTTGCCGGTGACCAACATCTTGTCATCCCACCAATGCGGAGATGTGACCATGGCCCGCCTCTCCTTGGCTGCCACACGGTCGTGCATCCCCATCTGCATGTAGTTGACAACGTCGTCGATCTCGGCGTGGGACAGAACGTCAATGCCATAAATTGGCTGATCCGTCCCCTCCTTGGGCTCAAGCATGACCTTCATGGGCACCGCCTCCACCCTAGGGATGAATGCTTCATCAGCCGTGGGCTGGGCTTGCGCCCCATCCACAAGGAAAGCCTTCGTACCCCACGCTTGACCCGGGGAGGGCATTGATACACCCTTGGCGTCGATGAACAACTTCTCTCCTGGCCCGAATGACATCTCGTTGAGGGTGATGGAGTCCAGCGTCGACTTGAGACCTTCCAGCGGACATGCGCTGGATCCTATGCCGGTTATGACCAGGATCCCCTTCGGCCTATCCGCGACGATCTTCTCCACCGTACGTCTGGTATTGTCCAGGGAGCCATGCCAATACATGGGCCCCCACTCCTTCAAACCCCAATGCCTATGCCAGGCTGAGTCTCCTCGATGCCAATGCCTCCTACACTTCCGCAAAAGTGGGGCATCCCGGGAAGCGAAGACGTCCGTCTTGGGCGCTTCGGCTCCCAGCGTCTGGATCATCTTGGCATACACCTGCGGCGCCACTCCATACTCCGTGAGCTGAGCTCCACGGTCTCCTCTGGACCTGGCACCCACAGCTTGCACCGCTTGGACGATCCGATCCTCTTCCTCAGCATTCCATTGGGATGATCCGCATGCATAGTCCGTGGACAGCCATGTGAGGCATTCATCATCCTCCCGGACCAGCGTTGCACGATGGGGAAGGGCTGCAATGGCGTTTGCCACCATGAAGTCATACCCCATGATCATATCCCAATCTGTAATGTCGGCCACATAGAAGTTCCCGGATAGAGTGCTTCTCTTCGCCAGATCGGGGCGGTTCAAGCGCTCATGTTCCCAGAATTCCATACTGATAGTGGCCTCATGGGTGCCCCCACCCATGATCTCTCCGTTGGCGACCTTCAGGCGGACTGGTCTCCGGCTGGGCTGCAGGAGTTCCTCCTTGAACAACCCTCTCCGGACCAGGCTCACCTGGGCACCCGTATCCACCAACACATCCACCACCTTCTCCTCTCGTCCGCACCGTACTCGCACTTTCAAGTGCAACTGCCGCTCGTCGCCATGAGGTGTATGGACGATTCTCAAGGCATGCAACTCTAGCACGTCAGGGTGCATCAGGACTTCAAGGGTATGGTCACGGATGGTGTAGATCTTGGGTTGGTCCTGCCCGTCCACGGGGCTCTCCGTGGTCGCTCCTTCCTTCTTGCCATGTCCCGTACCCACATGTACTTCCCTTGGCAGGGCGCTCCAGGGGTTGGGAGTGGCGAAACTCAGTGGTTTTGGCTCTTCCGGAGCCTTCTCCGGCACCTGATGTGCCTCTGATTCCTCAGGAATTCCACTGATTTTCGGAGGAGAGACCTCAGAGGTCCCACTCCCGTGGGGGCTCCTCTAGACTTGACTTCCCGCAGCCCCTTCCGGCTGCGATCCGCCAGGACTTTGTCCACCACGAGTAAGAAAAAGTCACTGCCATGTCTTTCTTCGAGGGCTTGATCCAGGCCAAGCCCCCCTTAAAACCCTTTTGTTGATGCTAAGACAAACTTGAGTGTTTTTATCTCTCTTTTGTTCCCTAAAGTACACTTTCTCAAAGTAACTAGGGTTGTGACCCTAGCCCCCCATGAAGTTCACCCCTACCACTCAACTGAGCGGAGGTACCTTCCATCATGGAGGATATACCGAAGTAAAACAGGCATTTCATGCTTTAGGCCCTGGTGGTTAAGCCTAGTGGTCTCCCACCCCAAGACCCCTATGCTCAACTGTTTCTACCACTTATTGTGGTCCTACTTTGTAACTGTTTCTGAATTCAGTTGCTTGGCCAAGTCATTTTCTGTGTGGTCCTGACATCTATGCCCCACATTCCTAACCAGCACCATTGCACCCAAAAGAGTGCACATGAAGTGCCTAAGGCTATCTCTGAGGCAAGAGTCAGACCAATTTTCATATAAAATCTTTTGTATTATCCATTTGTGATTGAATCTTTGTGTATAAACCTGCTTTGTCTATCTGCAGCCCTTCTGTGTTACACTGGATTCCAGAACCAATCATTGATTCGATCCACATCCTGTTCTTGCTCTACTTGCTGCTTTGGTTTGGGTTTTCAACTACAAAACCTGCAGGAATACATCAAAATATCTAGGGCATAATTCAAGGACATCTTTCCGGTAGCAGAGACAGACCCTTGTGACCTTTTGAACCGAGCCTGAGAAGAAGTGCAGCACAAAAGCTCAACAACAAGTTCATCATGTCCACGCCAAGCGTCAGGACATGGCCCATCAGAACTGTCCAAGTGCAAATGGGCAGCATGGCCCACCCTATGAGTGAACCACCTTACCGAGCTCCACATCATCTCAGTGGCGCATCTGGGTCCCAAGGAGATCCAGAACGCAGAAGGGCGGGATAAAATAAAGGCCTTACCACCGAGGCCTTAGCAGCACACGGTGGAGACAGCTTCAGTCACCTCCACAGACGTGTAGCTGCCTCAGTATCCAGATCCAATTGTCCGGCTTCATCCTCTACAGCGATTGAAGGACCTGAGGAGTATGAGGAACTGAGGAAGAAGATGGATGAGTACATCCTACATAAGGAGTACTACAAATCCATTCATGGGGAAGATGGAGAGGAGCCATTGGCTGTACATGGATCCAGACCACGTACAGACCTAGGGTCCTACGCTCACTCTGGTCCGCCGTCCGACAAAGCCGAGACTGCATCCCTGCCAAGACGACCAAGACCTGAGTATCCATGTTGTCCAACCCCAAGGGCTCCCGAAGTGGGCCCGACTCGAGTCGAAGAACAACATCATCCAAGGCCAACCTACGGTGCCCACGATCATACGGCCGAGCTGTTGGGCAAACTCCTGTCTGGATCAGAAGATCCAGATGTGACGGCCCTATCAGAGGGCTTTAAGGCTAAACTGGGTATTGCAGAACCCTTACCCAAGCCAGAGTTGCCCTCTCTCTCTCCAGGACTGAGTACCCTGGCCGAATATCTCAAGAGATCAAGGGTCTCAAGGCTGTTGCCAAAAGTCACCTGCCCCAGCCCCTTTCACCCCCGTGCCAGGACAGTGCCTATGGCTGATCTACAGGACGTGCCTGTCACAGAGATTGAGAGAAGAGGCCTGTCAGCCCTGGCACCTCTTGCCGGCGTGTCACCTTCAGGCCTAACTCCGGGGGGTGGGAAGACGGGCAGACCGATTGCCCAGGCGAACATCCAGCTTGAACTGCCGGAGTTCGACCCCAAAAATCTGCCCGAATGGGCAGAGGAATTTGCAGAGTTCCTTTTGTTGACTGGCCAATCCCATGTGGATGTGGCCACCAAATGTTCACTGCTAAAACGCTCATGCAAAAAGAAGTTTTTGCAAAAACACGTGAAACAGATTGTGAAAACCTGTTCTACTTGGGCAGAGGTACTCCTGAGGTTGGAGAAAACATTCCCAGTCTATGAGACTGACCTCAGCGTACGCACACAGATCGAGGAGCTACCTATGCTCCCTGAGTTTCCATCCGCTGCACGAATTTCTGATTATGTGTGCGACTTGGAGTACTTGTTTTCGAGGATGAACGTGGGCTCCTACGGAGCCACTGAGCCCCACCTGTGGCTCATGAGTAAGATCCCCCAGCGTACGTGGGATGATTGCCGCTCCACCTCTGAGAGGAAGAGCAGGACCCACTCGTACGATGAACTGGTGGATCTCTTGATTGAGCTAGCTCTTGAGAGAGAGAATGACTCCCACATGGAGAAGTTCCTCAAGAAGCATTTGGGACGAGGTGGTACCCCTACCCCCGAACGTGGCGAAGGGAAAGGGCATAAAAATCCCACTAACACCAACCAGGGAGGTGGTAAAGGGAGAGGTAACTCACGTGCCATGAATGAGGTTAAACCTGATGCAGGCACACCCCCCCTGTTCTACTGCCGACCTGTCAATGACAAGGGGGGACCTTGTCATGCCTCTGGCTGCGATCTCTGCAGTGGCTGTACGCTGCAGATGAAACGTCAGCAGCATACCAAAGATGGGAAAACTGTGACCCATCAGGACCATTTCAGGTGTACCATCACCTGTGGTTACTGTGGCGAACGTTGTCACTACGAGGACGAATGCCACATCAAGAAACGCGAGAGTGACAAACATCAAGCGTCAGGAGGCGGAACGCCAGAAGACCCAGACGCCCGCCAGAAATCCCCCGATTCGGGATAAAGGTGGTAAAGGAGGTGGCAAGGGGGGTGGCAAAACTGGACCCCCTAACCCCCAGAGGCGCTCATCAGCGCCCGTTGCTACACCCACCCCTGCTGCTACACCCGCTCCTGCCGCAGGTGACCCTAAGAAACGCCCCCAACGGGATAACGCTACCCCTGAGGGGAATAATTCCAAGAAGAGGCGCTTGGCCTTGATGGCCAAGTCCCTCATGGCTGCAGGGGTGGATGTGAAGTTCCCTGATGAGGAATAGGGGGGCGGCTCCGAAGAGGAGGACTTGGTTTTCTGGATCCTCGTGAAAATCGGGGATCAGGTTTTTCGACCAGTGCTTGATACCGGTGCAACCCTTTCCATAGTGGCCCGGCGCCTGCTTAAAACCTTCAGGAAAACTAAGACCGTGGCCATAAGAGTAGGGGATGGGCGTACCATCCATTCCTTGGGGGGGGTCGATGTGACTATATGTCTGGGCGACGAAACCGTGACTCAACACTGCAGAGTGTTGGACACTGACGCCTTTGACATCGTCATTGGCACCGACTTTCTACGAAGAAACCCCCAGGGAAAAATGCTGTCCCTACAGCGTCCCTATTCTTTGCACTGCGACTTTGGCAGTGGGCTATTCTCCGTTCCTGTGGAGCTGTCAGGACGAAAAGAGTCTGGGCTGCGCTACGCAGCCAAGACGAACTATCGTACTGAAAACTACCAACTGGCCCGTCACGTTCTTGAAAATGGACTGGCGGCCCTTCAGGTAAACCTGGATGAGATCCAGGTGGAATTGTTTGCGAGCCAACAACAGCACATCATGCAGTTGTACTGCTCGAAACAACTGAACAATGCTTCTGGAAAGCAATGGGCCTAGCATATGCTAGATCGAATGACCGTGGGAAGAGTGCAACTCCCCGACGGCCTCATCTATGTGCCTGAGGACTCAGACACAGCTATGCAGGCCCCTGAGTGGGCCAGTTTCCTGTCCATCGTCGATGGATATCTGAATCCTGTACCCCTGTGTGACCTAGACCAGGTGCTACTAAAAGAGGTCATGGCCGAAAATCGTGGCCTGACCCTTGATGATCTCAAAGATCGATCTCCTGAGCACCTATCTGCCACACTTACAGGGTGTGAGTCTCCTGATGACTATCTGGAACCTGCAGCTGTAAAAGGGGATGCTGACGACCAACTGTCTGAGATCGCCAGCACTATTCCCTCTGTTGATCCCAGCTGTGTTGACCTAAAACATAGTGCCTTCCTAGCCCAGCTGTTGCTAGAGGAGGTAGATCTAGAGTCAACCTCTGAACCCGCTTCCCCTGTTGGGAAGCCAGTGCTACACATGCAGCCTGTGGCCCGGAGTGCTGATGCTCTGGCGCGGCCTGCTGCTAATAACATGCCATTGTCTGAGCATGACACTCAAGAACTCCGGCGGCTGTTGTACCTGAAGGCCGAAGGTATTGAGCGCCAAGAGCGGCTGCAATACCTCAGACAGACCTGCAAATACTCCATCTGGTCTGAGGAGGACGATGAGTCCTATACGCTGCCTGATCCTGAGATACCTCTAGTGTATTCTCTACACTATGGGCAGCCATGTCCCCCTGAGTGGGACGATGGTACTGTGCGTGCCGAAACTGCTGATGGGCAGAAAAAGAAAGAACATGGAAAAAGCAACCTCCATGCTGAGGAGGATTTCCTTCAGAAACTCGAGAGTCTTAACCTTGACCCCCGCCTGAGGAAACTGCTGATGACCTATGAGGAGGTGTTCGGCGCCTTGCCGCCTCCCCTTCCTTGTAAAAAACTGGTCCAGATGGACCTGAAATTGAAACCAGAATTTGAAAAGACGCCAATGAGGCGTCGTCCCTATCCCGCTCCACAGGAACAGGTTGAAGAAATCGAGCGCCAGATCCAAGAATGCATTGATGCTGGCCTCGTTGAAGAGTATAAACACGGGGACTATCGCCATCACTGCAGTCCTCGTTTCCTTGTTGCTAAACCAGGGTCGACTGCCCTACGTCTTGTTGTAGACTATGGTGAGGTCAACAAGAATACCTAGAACCACTCAGGGAGTATTCCTAACATGGAAAACACCCTGGAGCGTATTGCCAAATGCAGGTATACGACCAAAATGGACAAACGCTTGGGTTTTTCGGCAGGTGGACCTATCCGCCGCAGCTCAGGAGCTGTTGGCCTTTCTAACCCCTAACGGTCGTGTCTTCAAGTGGAAGGTTATGCCTTTCGGAGTGGCAAATGCCCCAGCGCTCTTCCAGGAGCTTATGAACAAAATTTTGTACATACTGAGGCGCAGGCCTCTAGTACAAGAGTTGATTTCTCGGGGTGCAGAAATGGAGGCTCACATCGACGACGTGAGTTTGGGTACTAGTACCAAAGAGGACCATGTCCTTCTCCTCCGTGATATTTCCATTGTCTGTCAAGAAAACCATATCCGAATCAAACTCGAAAAATGTGAGTTTATGAAAGAAGAGATGGAGTATTTGGGTTTCGACGTGGGGTATGGCTGGTGGAAACCAGCCGCGTCTAAGATGCAGCCCCTACAAGACATGCTGATTCGCGATGACCCTAAGAAGGGTCTACGCGATGTGAGGAGTTTTGTGGGCGCCTGTAATTTCTATCGGCGTCACATCCACAATTTTACTTACTCCTCTGCACCCCTCACTGACATGATCAAGAAAACTACTCCCTGGAGGTGGACCTCCAGAGAGGAACAGTGCTTCCAGGAGTTGAAGAAGAAGATTGCCTCCTCCAACTGCCTAGGAGTGCCCAGCCCTGAGGGCGAGATAGTTCTGATCACTGATGCCAGTGATGTAGGGGGGGATGGTACGATCTACCAATGGCAGGAGCTTAACCCCGCTGAACTAACCCACTGCCATTATCGTACTACTGGACTGAACCGTGATGGTTCGTTGAAACATGATTATCCTACCAGTGAGTGGCGACTGGTACTACTAGGACACTGGAATTGGAAATGGAACCAAGCGCGTTCCAACTACAGCACCTATGACCAGGAACTCCTGGCCGGTATGTTGGTGCTATCGTCACAATCCCGACTCCTGGGATCTAACCCTATTGTCTGGCTATGTGACCAGGAGCCTGTGAAGTCTTTTCAGAAGGGCCCACCACCAGAAAAAGCAAAGCTAAAACGGTGGTGGACTTACCTGAGCCAGTTCAGGCTGACAGTGCATCATATCCCCGGGATTAAGAATGAACTGTCTGACTATATATCGCGCAACAACTTCGATGCGCTTATTGGTGAGAGCTCTCAGGCGCTCGCCAAAGAGGCCTTCCAGCGTATGGATGTCCAGCTTGACCTGTCCATGCGCACTGCTGGAATCCTGGAGGGTTGGAGTCTAACCGACTATCAGTCAGAGTATGAAGAAATTCTCCAAACCCTCAGCACTGGTCTCGAACCCCGTGTCATTGACGGGCACCAGTGGTAGAAAAACAATCAGTACCTCTTGTACGAGGACCGAATGGTTGTGCCTGAGGCACGACTGGATGGGTGCCTACAGTGGTCCCATCTCAGTTCTGGTCACACTGGCGCTAATCGCTCAGTGGACTTCTTCCGTGAGTGTTTCTACTCTACTCTAACCCTGACTGAACTGAGGTCGCGTATGCAGACCATTGTGGATGCTTGTGGCTGTCATGCCAGCAAGCAGAGCGGCAGTAGGGATAGGGACCTGATCTCCAGCTTACCCATACCCTATTGTGCTAACTATCTTCTCTACGTGGATTTCATCCACTGCCTACCACCCTTTGGCGGCTATGATAGTTGCCTCGTGGTCACCTGTGGTCTATCTCGCTTCACCCGTGTGTTCCCTTGCAATAAGAAAATCACAGGTGAGCAGACTGTGAAAATGTTGGTCGAACAATGGTTCGAACCCTATGGAGCACCTAAGCAGGTACACTCTGATGAAGATGTACGCATCTGCGGTGACACTGGGTGGTACAAACGAGTGCTAAATGCCCTCAACGTGGAGGTAACCACAGGTGTGCCCTATACCCACACGTCTGACCCTCTCTGTGAGAGACAGAACCGTGTGGCGGAGCAAAACTTAAGAATCCTGATGAAACAGGAGCGCACCAAGGACTGGGTACGCCTAGTGCCCTGGGCAGTGCTGTCCATGAACTCACAGCGGAGCTCTTCTACGGGTTTCACCTCCCACGAACTGTTCCATGGAGGACGACCTGCTTGGTTCTTCAAAACTCCCTTTCCCGAGGACTTCAAGAGCCCTGTGGGAGATTGGCTGGAACACAAGCAGTCTCTGGCTAACCAGGCTGGTACTAACCTGAGGCACATTCGTTACCGTGAAGAGAGCCGACGGAACCGCCTACGGCGACCTGTCAGCTTCAAGGTTGGTGACCTTGTTTTGGTACACCATTCACGCTACCCTCCTGGCCACGTAACTGCCTACAGGACCCTTACTTTGGACCCTATCGTATCATCAGGATAGATGGATCCAGGATCCATGTCAGGTGCAGTCCACGTCTAGGTGGTGAACTGCTGTGTGCACCTAAGCAGTTGAGGCACTATCACTCCCCTGACGACTTGTCTTGGGATGAGTGGCGCCTCAGCGACAGTGGGATTGAACGTATAGACCTAGAGAACGCTGCCAGTCCAGAGGAGGCAGACGAACTCGAAGAGATGACTGCCGATGAGATGGCAGTCGATGGTTACTACGTGGTGGCAGGTATTGCTCGCCACGAGTATAAACAGGGCTGGAAATTTCTTACCCTGTGGGATGGCTATGGGTTGTCTGAGGCGACCTGGGAACCTATTTCAGCCTTCATACAACCAGATGGGAGTATCAGCCCCATCTTCCGCACTTACCTCGTTGAGAACAACGAGGGGCAGCTCCTGACCCGTGCTGAGACTATGTCCCAGCGTAAGAAGCGGAACTAATCTCCCTGTGTCAGTCTACTGACAGGTGCAGTGAGCACTCTTCTGCAGACGTGCCTGTGTATGGTTGTAAGAGCAGTTGTCACAGTTGCCCCGCATTGCATCGCAGGACAGGACCGTTAGCCCCCCGTGACAACCACTCCCTGGCCGAAGGCCATCGGTTTTTTTTCACAGACTACTGCTTACCGAGCACTGCACTGACCCTGTCTGTGCCCTGCAGACCCATGCCTATGGTTTCCAGCGTGAGCCAGGTGGCCGCTTATCAGGATTGCAGCCACCCAGCGAGTGTGTGCCTTGTTGACCATGTGTTGCATGGGTACTGCCCTAATGTAATGACCTTGGTGAGCCAACGAGAAACGGTGGCTTACTACACCAGGGGGGAATGACAAGCAAGGTGTTATGAGGCAAGGTGTGTCTTCCCTCCTTGGGGACAAGCGAGCCCACAGTTAGGACCCCTGACTGGTCCAGACCCATGGGGTTCTACCCTTCCTTACTGGGTTTACCATACTGACGCGTTCCCGTGGGGGGCCGGCCACGGGACGCTGCGGTGACACGCACAAGTGAGCAGGCAGGCAAGGCACTACGCTCACAAGGGCATCAATACGCCTGTGTCATGTGACAAAGCGTTTCAGAATCCTTGCCACTCTGCAAAGAGGGAACGAAAGTATGTACCGCAACACATCAGGATATGTACACATGGGGTTAAGACTGGACTGGGGTAAGGGCATCACAGGACCATAGACACTCAGTCCCAACTCATATCCCAATCCCAGGTCCGACCCTCTCAGTGGCTGATGGGGGCGGGGGCTCAAACACAACCCATGCCCTGCTCAGTCCGGACCCTGAAACCCTGCCAATGGGAGAGGTGTCCCGCCCAGCCACAGGCGAGTCCCTGGGAACCAAGGAGCTCCAAGGCCAACCGACGGTGGCTCCCTATGCTCCCTCAACGGCAGATCCCAACTCCTCTCTGAGCGAGAGATATGGCCCCGCCATTATCACCCAGGAGTTGGTAGCTGAAAATGGGCTGTTTCAGCCCAAACTGAAACTAACTCAAAAATTCCCAAAATTGACCCCTCGTCCGGACCCGCCAGAGGTAGGGACGAGGCAACTGACCCTATGCCCTCTGAGTACGAACTCCCTGGAGCCCTCACCCAACCTGGTTCCCTCTGAGGTCCGAGCATCAGGGCAACACGGATGAGTCAAGTGGGGTCATGATGCCAAAATCACCAAAATTGGCGTCATTCCCACGCGTGGCTCGCCCGGCCAAGGTAAGGCCAATGGCTCACAGGGTAGGAGGCAGGACCTAGGACTTATATCTGAGTGTACAACTTGGATTTAGGTCCAGGCTCCCTATGGGCTCAGAGGAATGGGGCCGCCAATTGACCACACGGAAGGGGGAAATTTGGGTCCCAAAATTGGGTCATTTTGGCTGCCTGAAATGAGCCAAAATTCGGTGTGCTCCCAATAGTATATCTCCACGCCGGCTTGGAGATCAGATCCGCCATTCCATACGTGATCCACCGGGAGTCCAACTGAGACTCCCATGCCCTTGGTTCTCAAAGATCTCCATGCCACTCGGCGTGGTGACGATCCCAACTGGGTCCACAAATGCAAAAATGGCAAAATTGCCCATACCCAATTTGGCCTAGCGCCTTGACGAAGGCGGCTCCGCTTCGCCCACGTGGTGTGTGGACCATGGGGACCATTACCCATAACACCCATGTCATATATGGTCCATTGGTCCATGCGTTCGGCGTGCACGAAGGTTAGAACATGGGGCACGGCGGGCAGCAAAAGTGGAAAAATGCTCAAAATGGCCAAAGATGCGCACACTCATGGTTGAGGCAAATGAGGCACATGCCCGACTCGGACCAGAGTGTGCCATAGGTTTGGTATCAAGTAATGTTGGTCCAACATATCGTTTGGGCGTCGCCCAACTCCTCCGGTATTGGGAATGGCAGGGTCGCCAAGTGAGCCCATGATTTGGGATAGTCCCAAATCGCCAACATGGCGGCCACGGTATGCCAAGCCTAAGAGGAGTTATTCGCCGGGTTCAAGATATGTTGGCTACCGAAGTATGTCCCCTCATAACATACTTGGGTCATGATGTCAATTGAGCGCAACGTTGAGATACACGGTCGCCACTTGACATCATGACGAGCCAAAAATGGCAAAATTGGCACAATGACACACAAAAGTGCCTTGAAAGGTCTACAATTATATTATAATATCTCCGGCATGGATCGTGCAATCACTTAATCCTTCCAAACACAATGACTTGACACCATTGACCTTCGATCCCACATATGTGCTCCACTTGGGGCGCCTTGAAAGGTTACGAGCGCTACTTCCCAAGTGGGCACATGAAAATATGGAAAATTGTAAAACACACACCTTGCTCCCAACGCATCGCTTCGGGATCACCACGCAAGCTTCCCTTCACGAAGGTTAGGCTTGCAATTGATTGTAGGGAGTATGGAGAAGGGGCTTGCACAATATGAGGTCCATTGGCGGGCTTGGCTTGGAGTAATGGACCCGCCAAATGGGCACGCAACACAACACAAGGCACATACTCCATATTGCCCAAAAAGGTGGCTCCCACCACGATATGTCATGCCCCTCCAAGGGCATAACTTTGTGTCAATCGCTCATAGGAACTCAAGGAGAGTTCCTATGCAACACCAACACTTGCGCGCTACACTCGAAAGTTATCCTAACGCACGCAATGTCATGGCCATAGAGTTACAACGCAAACTCTACCCTCTTGACCATGATCCATTACACTAGCGCGCACGTGTGGAGACGCAAGGCATATAATGCTTCCTAAATTACGTCGGGAGTATTGTGAATACATCCCACGTTTCCTTATCGTAATTCCTCGCAAGCAACACGAGATATGACCTTCACAAGTGGCCTCACGAATCAACTTTGTTTTGCCCATATCTTAGAGACAAATGGAGGGCAGGATAAAAGGGAAGTTGATTCGTGCATACGGAAGCACGTAGGTCCACTCGAAAGAGGTCAAATCAAGTGCGGGGATGTCGAAGTCGAAAATCCGATTTCGACATCCTGAAAAATTCGGATTAAGGTTGCGAGTATTAATTATGAAAATTGCGGAAGCATCCATGCAGTTCCTGGCGACTTTGGAGCCTTCGTGACGGATAGCGTTAAAATTTCCATTATAAACAGTTAAACTGGCGGTTACGGTAAAGTCGCGAACCAACCGCCAGCAGTCAAAACAGTGAGTATCGGAACGGAAGCGTAAAAATTGACGGAAACAATATGAAAATAAAACCCTGTTGATTCCTGATATTCTGATACACAAATCTCCGCTGGCGGTGCATCGGTTGCCGATGCGGGGCTTCATGGAATACGCCGTGCATGGGGTTAGTGGACCGGAGACCGGTTGTATGCCGTAACCTGGCCATGGGGTTCTGGGTACCGCTTCACCCCCCTCCTTAGAGCAAACCCTGGGGGGGCTCGATAACACCCACGCATGGCAGCGGGTACCCAGGACCACTCCCTGAAAGGGGGGGGGGGTGTCACATCCTCACTTCAGTAAGTCACAGTAAGATAGGTATCCCACAGTGGGATAGGTATGCTGCTGTAACAGCTCGTAGCACATGTATAGTATCAAGTATCAAGTCCCGGGTCCTGGCGGCGATTGTTCGGCATCCAAAGGACCCGTTAACCCATACCAGGCGCACCGGGTGCCGGCTGCTACGGTCACCACCACAGTGGCAGTGGCATACACGGCCAACATAGGCGTCACACGACGGCCGAGGTGGCCCCACAAGTCGAGAGCGACCACAAAGATCCATCAGGCTACCCCAAGCTTCCCAAGGCCCGCCGACTGGGGAGAGTCCCCACGGGTCCTTCCACGGGCGCACCATGTCCATATCCATACGACGCGAGTCCAGAGTGCCATAGTCGAACTCCTTACGAACCCCAAATCGTAAGGGAACTCCTCCTGAAGGGATCGGGCATCAAGGCCGTCTTTTCCCTCGCCCTACTGCCACGAAGGCCATACATGAGGGAGTCCTCATGCAGTGTGGGCGGAGGCGTCGACTCCTCACACCACCAGTTTCCCAGGCAGACTGACCGAGGTCAGGAGCACCGGAGGCCGCCATCCGAATGCAAGTGCGTCTGCAAATCGGTAGGCTCACACTGGGACTGACAGTGGCGGACCGCTGGGAGTGTAGTCAGGCAACTGGGCTTCCCGCCTGGCGCCATCAGGATCTCCACACATCACAGCGAATAGGGCAACACGGTATCACGGGCACTCAAACAGTAGAATCTGTAATCAAGTACTGGTCCAGGCTGGACCAGGCTGTAAGGATATGTACACGGCGACTCAAGGCGCCTCTGTATCCCGATTCGTGGTGATAAACAGTCCATCCCTCAGCGATGGGCTGATGACACTTAACATACAGATGCACATATCCTGGAGGGCAGAAAAACAAGCAACAATTTGGGTAAATAGGCGTGTAAACACACTCAGAACAGAGTGCCAAACCACGCCACGGTCAGGATAAGGCAAATGCAGGAGGATGCACAGGATAACGCCTGAGTTCAGGCATATATAGTCTCGAGACACACGTCGACTGGTCTGGATTCCGCAAATGCCATGGAACCAGACCACACACCAAAAAATCGCAATGCCGATGACAGCGGCATCCGTTGCGCAACGTCGTATGGCCTTCAAGGCCCCAAGAGCTCAGAATTATGAAGGTCAGTCGCCCTACCTGGTTTCCCAAGGATTCAGCAGGGGGGGGAGTGACGAGTAGAAGAAGAGAGGGGCCATCCTCCTCTGGATTCAGCAGGGGGGGGTATATGGCCACTCTGTCACCGAAAGATGGAAGAGAGCAAGCAAGTAAGGGACGATTCGTCGGCCTCACAAGCGCTCACAACACATCAGGGGAGAGCCCAGGGCGCTGATCAGGCACCCCTGGCTGCAATCGCTCGGGTGAGTGCTGCCAAGTCCGAAACGTGGATCTTGGTCTTGTGTTTGCAGATGTACTCCATGAAGGGAGTATTGACCCGCGGCACGAATGAGGAGACGGGTTCCCAGGTGTCGTGGGACGGCCCATAGCCTCGCCAACGAACCTTGAACTCCAGACCTCCGGGTGCCGAGGCCTTCGGACGCTGAGCCAGGATCTTCTCGACAGTATAGTCGTCCTGCTCAGCATAGTCGTCGTCCGAATCGGCCTCATGTTTGGCATAGTCCAGGGACACATGTCGGCCACGGAGGTCGGGTTCCCGCACACGGAGTTGACTCTCGTGGCGCTCCCGGAACTGTCCGTGACCCACCTTGATGCGGTAGGTGTCCTCACCAATCCTGCGGACCACCTCGCCGGGTGTGAACCAGGTCTTGGTGCGGTGGGTGCCCATGGGGCGGGGTCTGATCACCCACACCGGGTCTCCCACCCTGAACTTCTGCGCTGTCGAGCTCGGGGCGGACTTCTGACGCTCAGCATGCTCCTTCTCAAGCTGCTGGCGGATGTCCCGCGCCGTTTGCTCTTGCCGCGCGAAGAAATCCTTGGCATCCATAGCCATGCCATCACCAGACAAGGGAAGTCCCCTACCCAGGGGGTCCCTGCCAAACAGAATCTGGTGAGGGGACAAACCGCCCGGAGTGGGGGTGTCATGATGGGCCTTCAGAGCAGGCCACATCTCCTCGAACCAGTTCCGCCGTGGATTGGTGATGTGGATCTTGCGCAGCTTCTCGAACAGCTGCCGTCCAGCCACTTCAGCACGGCCGTTAGACCGGCTGAGATAGGCGACGCTCTTGGCATGACGTATCCCCATGAGGGAACACATAGCCTTGAACCAGCCACCAGTAAACTGGGGCCCTCGGTCACTGCAAATGGTGCGGGGGATGTCAAAGACGGTCAGCCAATGACGAATCATCATTACCGCCACCTCCTTGGCAAGCAACCCCTTTTTGCGTGCCGGAACGGCTACAACGTAGCCGCTGTGGCGGTCCACACAGAGAACCACACAGTCAAAGGTCTCCTTGCCAATGTGCACTTCGGGCATGGAGAAGACGTCCATGGCCACGCTCTCCATGGGCTGGTCAGGAATCGGGGTCCATTGGGGTTCCCCCTTGACGTTCCGGTTGTCGGGATTGCAGGCCTGGCAGACCGAACAACCCTTCCTGACCTTCTTGATGGCGGTGTAGAGAACGATATGGTCGATCTCGAACCGGCGCTGCATGTCAAGGGCTTGCTTCTTGACCCCTGGGTGCAGCATGTGGTGGTGCCAAGCTTCACACAGCTCGAGCACCCGGGACTCTGGGACTAGCAGCTTACCATACCGGTAGAGCTTGCCATCTTCCTCAGTCAGCCCCTTTGGCCACTTCTGCCCGTCGTCAGGGTCGGTCACAGCCCTATACTCGGCCGCAAAGGCCTCAGACTTGGCGTAATCGTCGGTCCAGTCGTCCTGGAGGCAAGACTCTGGGAAGAGGTGCTTGTCGGACTCCACTCCCACAGGGGGTGCCGGACCGGGCCTTCCGCCCGCGGCACCCACAGAGGCGAGTACACTGACCGCTCTGCTCACCCTCGATGCGAGGGGGGCATCCGCAGCCATGACGACCGCCACGGTGTTATCCTTTCCAGGAATATACACAACCGTGAGGTCGAACTTGGCCAAGGTCTCATGCCATCTTGCCCGTCGGGAGGCGGGACCTGAGGGGGTGTCCACGTGCTCCTTGTGCCACGACTGCAGACTCTGATGGTCGGTGCAGACGGTGACGGGATGGAGGGCTATGTACCCAGCCCATTTCCTGAGAGCCATGACGATGGCATACGCCTCCTTTTCACGGGGCGTCCACGTCCGTCTCTGGCCTTCCGCCAGGACTCGGCTCCAGAAGGCCACGGGCACGTGCCTCCCGTCGTCAAGCACTTGCTCCAACACAGCGCCAATGGCGTAGTCGGAAGCGTCGGTGCGCAGGACGAACCCTCGGTCGGAATCCACGAGGTGCAGACCCACTGCGGATAGCAGCGCCTGCTTCATCCCCTCAAAGGCACGGTCAGACTCTTCAGTCCAGACCAGAGCCTTCTTGGACCCCTTCTTGGTCTCCTCTCGGTTGCCCTTGAGCATGGTCGTCATGGGGGCTGCATACTCGGCATACATTTTGATATACCCCGAGTAGTAGTTGCAGAACCCCAGATACGCCCGTAGCTCAGAGACCGTTTTGGGCTTTTCCCAGTGCTCGATCGCAGCCACCTTGCCAGGTATGGGCTTTCGCTGCCCGTTCCCGACTACGTGGCCAGCGAAGACCACCTCGCTTACCGCAATGGTGGCCTTGTCACTGCTGCCCGTGAATTTGTGCCGAACCAGAAGGTCCAGCACTCGAGTGACGTCCCTCTCGTGTGCCTCCAGGAGCTCCTCGTAGCTCATGCTGGGGTCCCCGGACGCGATGATCACGTCGTCCACGAAGGGGTCCGCACAGTCGCGCACCGGCTCAAGCAGGTTCTCCAGCATCCGCTGAAAAGCCGCATTGCCGTTGGTAACGCCCATAGGCATCACCTTCCACTGGAGAGGTCCAAGTGGGGTGCTCATGGCTGTGCAGGCACGGGACTCCTCGGCGAGAGGCATCTGATGATAACCATGTTTCAGGTCAATCACCGTGAAGATCCTCCGCCGGTGTTGCTTTTGCAGCATGTCCTCAATGAGGGGCAGCGTATAGCTGTCGTGCTGCGTTTGGGCGTTCAGGCCGCGGTAGTCGACCACGAGCCGCCACTCACCGGCAACCTTCTTGGGGACGACGAAGCAGGGAGAGGCCCACTCGGAGTGGCACGGCTCAAGCCAGCCTCTCTGGATGAAGTCACGGAGGATCTTCTCCATGGCCTCTTTCCTCTCGCCCCTCAGGGCAAACTCCCGGTGACGATACACACGGGGGTCCTGCTTCAGTCGTATCTTGGCCTCGCCATACGGTCCACGCACCGGTGGGGGGAACACAGGTTTGCCGCTGAAGAAGGTCTCGCCATACTTCTGCTTCAGCCTGGCCCTCAACGCCTGGATCTTGGGGCAGTCATCGGACTCCGCCTTGGCTTTTCCGGGCACTTGAACCACGGAGCTTACTTGAGGGGTAGCGACCCCGCTCGCTTTCGGCTCAGGCGGTCTTCCCAGGTGGCCCAAAGGGCCATCTCTGGTCTTGCCTCGGAATAGATCGCCGTAGGTGGGTGGGTTACCCCCGATTGGCTCGTCCTGGCTGGACAGGTGGTCCAGTACCCTCCTTACGAAGGTATCTCCATCATAGGAACCAGAGACGATCGAGTCCACTTCCCACCAGGCTTTGTCCTGGCCTTTGCCCTCACGCTGGTTTCCCCAGTCGTGAAAGGGCTGATCCATATACCCCTGAACCAGATCCCACTCCTCTTCAGTGAGGGGGTCTTCGGAGTCCGATTCTTCGATGTCAACAGGGGGAACCGCAAAGCATTGCCTCCAAGGCTCTGCTATGATACGGTTGACACACACGAAGTCCGTGGTGTCGGCCTGATCAAGGCCCCCATCCACATAGTGGAATTCCGTTGGCCATCTCTGGGGTGGCATGGGCTGTCCCTTGGCGTCCTGATAGACACTCTCTCCAGCCGGTAGGACGACCTTGTTCAAGGTCATGTTGGTCAATGAGGCTACCCAATGTCGGGATCTTTCCTCCTCGGTGCATCCCATAGGAACAACCAGCACTGCCTTGGAGCGGTCCTTGCGAATCTTCGCTATCGCTCTTGGAATGTCCCAACGGGGGCAATGGATCCACATCAAGCCCTGATGCGGACCCCAGTGCTTCTTCCACGCGGAGTCCTGTGCGCTCCAGTACTTCTCACATACCCGAAGATGGGCGGAGGTTCCTGAAGAGAACGCATCCAGGGCCAGATCCCACGCTCCCAGGTCCGCAACCACTCGGTTCGCCACTTCTGGCCTTACGCCGTACTCCTGATTCGCTGGCCCAGTGGGCTCAGTGTCCAGCGCGGCCACTTCGAGCTGATTGCGTTCGGGGTGGATCCATTGGCATTCCACATGGTGCTCAGGTGACGAAAGCCACGAGAGCTGGTCGTCCTGGTACAGGGTCATGGAGGCCTGGGCCGGGAGGACGCCGGAGTCCGTCTCCATCATGAAGTCGTACCCGACGATCATGTCCCAGTCCATCTCGGCCTCGTAGAAGCTACCGTGCAGGAGGATTTCCTTGCCGAGGTCTGGGCGGCTCAGCTCACGATGGTTCACGAACTGCAGCCCAATGGCCGCTTCCTTCGTGCCTCCCACCATGTACTGGCCGTTCGCCACCTTCAGCCTGACAGGTTTCCGACTGTCGGTAAGACACTCTGGCGGAAGCAGGCCAGCCTTGACCAAGCTGACTTGAGCTCCCGTGTCGACCAACACGTCGAAAACCTTTTCCACTTCCCCGCATAGGGCACGGACCTTAAGATGCAACTGCCGCTCGCGACCGACACGGCGCACGGCGTGCAAACTCAGGATCTCCGGCCGTTCCAGAAGCTCAACAAGCGACTGGTGCAGGTCGTGGACAATGGGCTCAGGCTGCCCATCTGCAGCATCCAGCTGCGGTCCGGGTGATCCTCCGATACTCTCGGATAGATCCTGTAGTACATCAAACATGTTCTTGGTCGCGAAGGACGGACGGGTGCAAGGGTTCGTGCCTTCACTTGCCCTCACCCCGCCTCCGCGACTAGGCGCCAGACCGGGCCTTCCGCCCGCGGCAGTCCCCTTGTGCTTATCGACTCCCGACTGGGATGGATCGGCGCTTCCCACGTCACCATCCTACGACCGCCCTAGCTGGGGCCCTTGGCTGCAGGGGCTCCGCTAGGGGGCGTCGGTTGTGGAAGAGGGGGTGTTCTCCTCGGCCTCAACGTCGTTGACGCCCTTCTTTCTTCCCCCTTTACCTCCTCCTTTACCCTTCTTGTCCTTGTCCTTGTTCTGGTCATTCTGGTTGTTCTCCTTGTTCTTGTTGTCCGACCTGGGGACCCAGTTCCGCTTGATCTCCTGGATCTCCTTGGCCAACTCGGTCCCCACCGACGACATCAGCTTGGCCAGCTCGTCCTTGTCGACCTCCATTTTGGCTTCCCGGATACCCGCGGGCGCACGCTTCTTCGACCCGTGCGCCTTCTTGTAGGCCTCCGTGTCGGCCTTGTGGACGGGGCATGTTCGGTGGTCATGGTTGAAGCCTTTCTTCCTCCCATAACACACGAAACAGCCCTGCGGGTGAGATCGTATGAACTCCCCAAAGGACAGCGGAGGGTCGCCAATGCGGCGAGGGTCCCTCTTCTCCTGCTTCCTCCAACCCTGCTGCAGGGGCTTCCAGTTTCCCGGCTTGCTCCCCGCGCTCAGGTTCCTGGCCACGAAGGCACAGACGGCCACCTCGGCGGGCTCATCGTCGTCGTCATCGTCGACGAGAGTCTCATCGCCGCCGGCTCCCGCTGGGTCCATGGCATCTTCCCCGCCAGGTCCCTCGCCAACGTAGTTGACGTCGCGGTCGCCGGGCCTCAACCCGCGGGTGTGGTGGAGGTTTCGGTACTCCTTGAGTACTTCCTCGCCAACCCACTCCAGGATCTCGTCGCAGCTCATCCGCGCCGGGATGGGCTGCAGACGGATGGTCTGGCCGCTCAACTCACAATCGTCAAGGTGCCACATCGCGGTCTTCTCGCGATCGCCCGAGACGGTGATGAGAAGAGCGTTCCGCAGGGAGTGCCGTTTGACATCCCGGGCCACGTGCTTCTTCGCCCAAGACACCACGTTCGTATGATACTCCTTGGGGAGCATCATCTTGACCGTGTGGTTGGACTTGGCCCTCTTGGATTCCTCCTTGGTGACCCTCTTGATCCATGCTTCCGGCAGCATGGAGAGCAGGCGAGCCTGCTCGTCACCCTCGTTCCAATCCTCCACATTGCGGCGGAAGAGGGTGTATTTCCCTCGGAAGTCACGCCAGTCCCGTAGGCGGATCTCCCGTCCATCATGCTCAAGCTTGATGGACTTCCAGCGCTTGGCAGCGACCTGCGGAGCGTCCACCCGCTCCTGCTCGTTGAGCCACTTCTTGGCGTCCTTGAGGGTCTTGATTTTCCCCTCCTTGGTCGCCACGAAGTATAGCTCGCCGAGCACTTCCGGCAGGCGGTACCTGAACCGTTTGAAGACATATCTCTCCGCATCCGCGGGAGGTAGGTCTTCAGTGACGGTCAGCCCCCAATCGTCCAGCTTCTCCAAGAAGCGGTCGAGGTTGAGGGGGTTGCCATCGTACATGGGGGGCTTGATGTCCTTCAAGTCTTCCCACACGGCGGCGTCCGCGGCCTTAGAGACCATGAACGCCGGCCGCGAGGTCGACCGAGGTTCCCATCGGCCTCGCCCACGGACTCCCACGGCCGCCACGTCCATCTCCTCCATGGAATCCCTGTGGCTACGCCGCGGTTCCTCCACGTACGCTGAACCGAAATGTTCACGCCGTACTGCATCCATGTACGCATCCTCATCACGGCGCCGGCGGCTGCGTTCAGCGGCCTCCCGTCGTACACCACGCGGCGGGCTGATGTCGAACTCCTCCAGGTCCAGGTCCAGGTCCAGGTCCTCACCTTCGCCGACATCCCACTCCACGTCTCCTCTGGGGACCTCATCCCTGAGTCCACCATAACGTCCTCCAGCCCTGGGGATTGGTGCCGGGGCTGGTGCCGGGCGTCGGGGGCGTACCGGCGTCCGCGGTGGGGCACGGCGGTTGTGGTAGTCCGCGCTGAGCCACTCATCGCGCAATTCATCACTGCCACTGCCGGGCGGCACGCGCTCGTTGCGGCGGCCCGCGCTGTGGTGAGAGGGGGCGGTGAGAGAGGGGGCACTGGCGCTGGGGCGACTCCTGGGGGCTCCGCCGGGGGCGTGGGGTCTGCCTGGACCTGGTCCGGGTCCCCAGCCGTCGTCCGACGAGCCAGACTCCAGGGGTGGGTGGTCGCTGCCGACTCTCCCACGGGCTTCCAGCGCATCCAGCCTCTCCTGCAGGCCGCTGACGACGTTGGTCAGCGACTTGGTCTCGGCCCTGGCGATGTCCAGGTCCTTCTGCGCGCGCGCGGCGACCCCGGAGATGCGAGCCATCTCGACCTTGCCCGTGTCTACCTCACACTCGAGGGCAAAGACCCTCCTGCGGAGGTAGACAATCCACCGCCAGGTGGTATCCGGGTCGCCTTTCCCTGGTGGGTCGTCGGGGTCCCCAGGGGGTCCTCCAGGAGGGCCTCCGCCGGGTCCGCCCGGTCCAGGGGGTCCTCCCCCGCCCGGTGGTCCGCCTCCAGGGGGTCCACTTGGTGGGCGTCCTCCAGGGGGTCCTGAGGGTCCTCCGCCAGGGGGTCCCGGTGGGTCTCCGCCGGGTCGCCTCGGTGGGTCCGAGGATGGACGCTTCCTCGTGATGCCGAACTCCATGTCGTCATCCTCGTCCATGTCGCCCCACCTGGGCGTCTCGGTCACGGAGGACTCCGAGCTCCGGTAGGGAGGAGGGAGATCCCCATCCTCACCTTCCGGTTCCATGGGGACATCTCCGCCGCCTCCGCCCGTCCAAGCCACCACTTGGCGATGTCGACGGCCTCGTTCATCCCCGTCACTGGCCGTGAAGAAGGGGTCACTGTCGTGGGGGTGCCCACCCGCTGGCCTCTGCGGCCTCTCGGGGGTCTTCCCCTTGCCCTTCCTCCGTCGACGGGCGGTGGTGCTACCGCTCCCACTGCTGACCGTGTCCGCCTCATCCAGCTTCATCCTGGAGGAGGCGTCCCCTTCGAAAAGCCTTCGAAGGGTCTCCACTCGCGATCCTCCCGGGGGAGTCTCGTGGCGGAGTTTGGCCTCTGCCTCCTCCATTGCGGCGGCGGTGGCTGCAGCAGCTCGCGCTTCGGCCTCTTCCCGAGCACGAGCCGCCTCGGCTTCCCGGGCCTGCAGCAGCTGCGCCTTCTGCGCCTCCAACGCCGCCAGCTCCGCCTCCGTCTTGGCCTTCTCCTCAGCGACCTTCCGTCGCGCGGCCTCGATGGCTTCCTTCTTGGCGGCGTCCTCCTGGGCCTTAGCCGTCGCTTCGGCGTGGGCCCTTTCCTCCGCCTCCTTCTTTGCCCTCCCTTGGGCAAGCGCCTCTTCCAGCGCCTTCACCTCGGCCTCCTTGCAGGCAATGGCCTCCTGCGTCAGGCGGGCTTCCTCGTCGACTGCCGCCAACTCACCGTTGACCTGGGCAGTTGCTGCACTATGGGCGGCCACGGCCGTGAGTCCGGCCGCAATGGCCGCCACGGTCTGGGCGTGGATGGCCATGCCATGCGCCCACTCCGCAGCCTCCTCCTGGGCGATGCCGGTAGCGCCCTCCACGGCAGCGCTGTACTGCCGGGCCCGTTGCCGGGCAACCCGACGGTTGCAGGGCACCCCACAGGCGCGCTCACATGCGCGCGCCACGTCCCTTTCGGGAGCGACGCTGCTGCTGGAGCTGGCCTGGTCGGCCGGCATCCTCCCGCGGTGGGCCGACTCCACGTCGCTGCTGGGGCCTGCTGGGGCCTGCCGGGCCCTCAGGAGCAGCGGACGGGGCTTGCCCTGGGTCTGCTTGGCGACTTGGATGTAGTCGCCAAGGGTGGTGGAGCCGGGGTGGTGTCCACCATTGGTCCGTTGGGGACTGGAGGCTGGGGTTCCGCCCTTGGCGCCTTGGGCGGCTTCGGCGGCCAGGGACTCCTGGTACTCCCGCCACTTCCGGTCCCGCTTCCTGTCCCCGGCGGACCGCTTCTCCGTCGCCGGAGACGCGCTGCTGCTGCCCTGCAGCCTGCGCTCGTTCCCCGGTTCCGGGAACTTCTTCTCGATCAAGTCCCACAGGGAGACGTTGATCGAGGCGCCTGACGGGTAGGCGTTGGGGTCCTCGTCCTCCTCAATCCCGTCGGGGCGCAGCCCTTCGCCGGGCCTGTCCGGCCGGGTCCACGTCCTCCAGCGCTTGCGGCGGAAGCGGTACTCGTACCCTTCCGCCCGCAGCCACTCCTCCACTGCCCGCAGGCGGTCCTCCCCCATGTTCTCGCGGAGCTCGAAGCTCCCGGGCATGCCGCCTTCGCACTGGGGATTGCTGTAGCGGTACTGCTGGTCCCACAGCAGTCCGCTCAGCAGGCGCGCCACATGGGGGTGGGGCTGCGGCCACCTCCGACCCGCTTCTTGCCAATTCACCATGGCAGCGGGGGCGTAGTTGATCTTGAGGTCCTTGACGTGCACTCGTTCAACTCAACGAACTGGTTGTGGTTGTTGAGGAGGGTGCTGTAGCACTGGATTGGGCGTGCGGCTGGTGCTGGTCAGGCGGTGGTTGTGGAGGTGGTTGACGCGGCCTTGCTGGTCGGCCGATGGGACTCCGGGTCGGCCGATGGGGCTGATGCAGGAGTCCTGGTCTGTGCCCCTCTTTCACGGCTGCTGCGCGGTCAGGGCGAAGCTCTGGACGGCGCTGCTGGCTCCGTGACGAACTCGGCGCTGTCGCTGAGTGGCGCTGCGAGCTGCTGCGCTGCGCTGCGAGACGCTGCGCTGCGCTGCGAGCTGCGAGCTGCGCCGCGCTGCTGCGACGCGCTGCTCGGGGTTGGTGGCCCCGAATGGCACGCGAGGGTTGGGTAACCCCGCGGCGGTGAAACGCTTTTGACGCGTTCCCGTGGGGGGCCGGCCACGGGACGCTGCGGTGACACGCACAAGTGAGCAGGCAGGCAAGGCACTACGCTCACAAGGGCATCAATACGCCTGTGTCATGTGACAAAGCGTTTCAGAATCCTTGCCACTCTGCAAAGAGGGAACGAAAGTATGTACTGCAACACATCAGGATATGTACACCTGGGGTTAAGACTGGACTGGGATAAGGGCATCACAGGACCATAGACACTCAGTCCCAACTCATATCCCAATCCCAGGTCCGACCCTCTCAGTGGCTGATGGGGGCGGGGGCTCAAACACAACCCATGCCCTGCTCAGTCCGGACCCTGAAACCCTGCCAATGGGAGAGGTGTCCCGCCCAGCCACAGGCGGGTTCCTGGGAACCAAGAGAGCCCGAAGGCCAACCGACAGTGGCTCCCTATGCTCCCTTAACGGCAGGTCCCAACTCCTCTCTGAGCCAGAGATATGGCCCCGCCATTATCACCCAGGAGTTGGTAGCTGAAAATGGGCAGTTTCAGCCCAAACTGAAGCTAACTCAAAAATTCCCAAAATTGACCCCTCGTCCGGACCCGCCAGAGGTAGGGACGAGGCAACTGACCCTATGCCCTTCGAGTACGAACTCCCTGGAGCCCTCACCCAACCTGGTTCCCTCTGAGGTCCCAGCATCAGGGCAACACGGATGAGTCAAGTGGGGTCATGATGCCAAAATTACCAAAATTGGCGTCATTCCCACGCGTGGCTCGCCCGGCCAAGGTAAGGCCAATAGCTCACAGGGTAGGAGGCAGGACCTAGGACTTATATCTGAGTGTACAACTTGGATTTAGGTCCGGGCTCCCTATGGGCTTAGAGAAATGGGGCCGCCAATTGACCACACGGAAGGGGGAAATTGGGGTCCCAAAATTGGGTCATTTTGGCTGCCTGAAATGAGCCAAAATTCGGTGTGCTCCCAATAGTATATCTCCACGCCGGCTTGGAGATCAGATCCGCCATTCCATACGTGATCCACCAGGAGTCCAACAGAGAGTCCCATGCCCTTGGTTCCCAATAATCTCCATGCCACTAGGCGTGGTGACGATCCCAATTGGGTCCACAAATGCAAAAATGGCAAAATTGCCCATACTCAATTTGGCCTAGCGCCTTGACGAAGGCGGCTCCGCTTCGCCCACGTGGTGTGTGGACCATGGGGACCATTACCCATAACACCCATGTCATATATGGTCCATTGGTCCATGCGTTCGGCGTGCACGAAGGTTAGAACATAGGGCACGGCGGGCAGCAAAAGTGGAAAAATGCTCAAAATGGCCAAAGATGCGCACACTCATGGTTGAGGCAAATGAGGCACATGCCCGACTCGGACCGGAGTGTGCCATAGGATTGGTATCAAGTCATGTTGGTCCAACATATCCTTTGGGCGTCGCCCAACTCCTCCGGTATTGGGAATGGCAGGGTCGCCAAGTGAGCCCATGATTTGGGATAGTCCCAAATCGCCAACATGGCGGCCACGGTATGCCAAGCCTAAGAGGAGTTATTCGCCGGGTCCAAGATATGTTGGCTACCGAAGTATGTACCCTCATAACATACTTGGGTCATGATGTCAATTGAGCGCAACGTTGAGATACACGGTCGCCACTTGACATCATGACGAGCCAAAAATGGCAAAATTGGCACAATGACACACAAAAGTGCCTTGAAAGGTCTACAATTATATTATAATATCTCCGGCATGGATCGTGCAATCACTTAATCCTTCTAAACACAATGACTTGACACCATTGACCTTCGATCCCACATATGTGCTCCACTTGGGGCGCCTTGAAAGGTTACGAGCGCTACTTCCCAAGTGGGCACATGAAAATATGGAAAATTGTAAAACACACACCTTGCTCCCAACGCATCGCTTCGGGATCACCACGCAAGCTTCCCTTCACGAAGGTTAGGCTTGCAATTGACCGTAGGGAGTATGGAGAAGGGGCTTGCACAATATGAGGTCCATTGGCGGGCTTGGCTTGGAGTAATGGACCCGCCAAATGGGCACGCAACACAACACAAGGCACATACTCCATATTGCCCAAAAAGGTGGCTCCCACCACGATATGTCATGCCCCTCCAAGGGCATAACTTTGTGTCAATCGCTCATAGGAACTCAAGGAGAGTTCCTATGCAACACCAACACTTGCGCGCTACACTCGAAAGTTATCTTAACGCACGCAATGTCATGGCCATAGAGTTACAACGCAAACTCTACCCTCTTGACCATGATCCATTACACTAGCGCGCACGTGTGGAGACGCAAGGCATATAATGCTTCCTAAATTACGTCAGGAGTATTGTGAATACATCCCACGTTTCCTTATCGTAATTCCTCGCAAGCAACACGAGATATGACCTTCACAAGTGGCCTCACGAATCAACTTTGTTTTGCCCATATCTTAGAGACAAATGGATGGCAGGATAAAAGGGAAGTTGATTCGTGCATACGGAAGCACGTAGGTCCACTCGAAAGAGGTCAAATCAAGTGCGGGGATGTCGAAGTCAAAAATCCGATTTCGACATCCTGAAAAATTCGGATTAAGGTTGCGAGTATTAATTATGAAAATTGCGGAAGCATCCATGCAGTTCCTGGCGACTTTGGAGCCTTCGTGACGGATAGCGTTAAAATTTCCATTATAAACAGTTAAACTGGCGGTTACGGTAAAGTCGCGAACCAACCGCCAGCAGTCAAAACAGTGAGTATCGGAACGGAAGCGTAAAAATTGACGGAAACAATATGAAAATAAAACCCTGTTGATTCCTGATATTCTGATACACAAATCTCCGCTGGCGGTGCATCGGTTGCCGATGCGGGGCTTCACGGAATACGCCGTGCATGGGGTTAGTGGACCGGAGACCGGTTGTATGCCGTAACCTGGCCATGGGGTTCTGGGTACCGCTTCAATACCCCTAAGTGTGCTACGTATGTCTGTATGTGTCTCACTTCTCTCCCCAGCGTGGCTCCCGGAGACCGGGCTTCGCTGGCGTCTGACCGAAGGTACTAATCAGGTACTATTACCACTCCTATGGCGCCCAATTTCTGTGCTGGCACCTATCCTTGGGGTAAGACGGCAAAAGCCCTACCTACTAGAGGGGAGGGGTGGCCAAGTGTGCTAAGGGCATACAAAAGGCCCATTTTTGCTACAGGCCAAAAGCTAACGCACTCCCCTGCCCACGAGGAAAAGCACGCGGGACAGGAGACACCACTACACTACACTCACTAACGCCAGCACCGGCCTTCGAAGGCAGGGTGAGCACTCATCACCTGCACTCACCTCCTGCCAGGCCTGCTGACCCTAACCCCTACACACGCTACTGGGTGCTGCTGTCGAAGATCACTCAGGCCCTAATGGCCCTCCTGTGAAGAAGACAAGAGAACACAGCGCTCCTAAGCAGCTGTGGCCTAACCGGGGACGCCACAACGTGTTTCTTCTGCTAGGGCTTGGAGGGAAGGGGTGCTCTCGTTGCGTGCACAGCGCAGATGTCCTTGAAGTCGAACTGCCCCCGCCAGTACTGGCTGAGGCACAGTGATTTGATTTGTGATCAGCGCCCCTGTTTTGCTGGGGCAGAAAAATGGATAGCCGCCGAAGGCAGCTGCTGCGTGCACCAATCACCCTTAACCTCTCCCACCTGTACAACAGAGGCAAATGAAGGGGTGTTTGCAGTGGAGGAACCAAGCCACACTCCACGTATTATACCCTTCTCAGTGTGACCTATAATACACTGTCCGCAAACACGCTGACGGATCAGCTCCCCTATCAAGCAAGCAAGCTTTAAGAGACTCCTCAGGTTCTCTTAAAGAACGTACCGAGGAGCCTCTGGGTAACCTAAACAAGGTTTACCGTGCGCAATTCGCGTGGCCTACCCTTTAATGCAACATGTGCACGCAGAGAAGGGAGGCGAAACCAATTCCACTCTGACTCAACCAGGAGGTGAGCTCCTCCTGGGCTAACCTACCTTACTCACCATGCATCGTGTGAATGCCGAATGAAGCGAACACAAAACAAGCCTAAGCGTTTCAAGCAACCCTACTTTAACGCCACGGCCACACACACGGACAAGCGCTTTCTTTACTTACCTGTGAAGAAGAAAACAAGGGTGAATTTGGGGTACAGGTAGAGCGTCACAGCGTGTGAATGCCTCGATTAGGCACATGCATCGCGAGCACAGCGCATATTCTAACCCTACGTGCGCGCTGCGCGCTCCATTCGCATCGCATACCTTTCATTCCTGTTTTGACCTGTGCAGAGCACGAGAAGGAACACCCGAACCCCCAACGAACACAGCGTTGACAACTCCAACGTTTTGACGAAACAACCAACACGAACGCAATGCATGCGTGTGAGATGACACTGACATACCTGTGAGGTGGGTTGTTGACCTGCTTTGTGGTGTCGGTTGAATTTGAATACTTTTCTCTGAAGTTTATAAAAATTGTGATGCAACTGTTCAAAAATTTCCTTTAGAACTCCAAAAACTACGGCTCATACCTTCTTTTTCAAAAGCCGTTTACGCTTGCACAACCCTCTTCTTGGAGTCCGCTTCCTTTGCGCTTGTCTGCGACTTTGAGTTATGTGTAAAAATGACGATTTCCCGCGTGGTTTCGTCGATTTTTAACGATTTCACTTGCTAAATCGCCACCCCCTCCGCTGAAACGGAGGAATCACTCCCTGCGGGGTACATTTTCCATTTTTTCCAGCTGCTGGAGGTTTGTGTCCTCCATTGGGAGTATTGCTCCGCCCTGGCCCTTGGTCAGGACGTTTACTAAAACGCTGTTTATACAGCGATAGCCGTCCGCATTAGAGCGTTCGACTGTACACTAGTGGGCAAGCACATGTGCTCTAGGGAGGGAGTCCTGGGTTCAAACCCCACTACCCCAAAACTTTTTCCAAAAGTTTTCGTCGCACGCCGGCGACTTTTGAGGAATGCTCCATCGAAGGGACTACATTCACCGTACATTACACTGTTTTTCAAGGGTACCTACAGTGTGATAGGCTTCTATGAAGTGATGAGGATGTTTTTGGTAAGTTTAATGCATTTTCTGAGGTAATTTTCGGAATATTTGAGCCTTTTTCCTTGGTCCTACTAGCTTAGCTAACTAGTACTCCAGGGGGGAGTAAGAAAAAGTCACTGCCATGTCTTTCTTGGAGGGCTTGATCCAGGCCAAGCCCCCCATTAAAACCCTTTTGTTGATGCTAAGACAAACTTAAGTGTTTTTATCTCTCTTTTGTTGCCTAAAGTACACTTTCTCAAACTAACTAGGGTTGTGACCCTAGCCCCCCATGAAGTTCACCCCTACCACTGAACTGAGCGGAGGTACCTTCCTTCATGGAGGATATACCGAAAATAAAACAGGCATTTCATGCTTTAGGCCTTGGTGGTTAAGCCTAGTGGTCTCCCACCCCAAGACCCCTATACTCAACTGTTTCTACCACTTATTGTGGTCCTACTTTGTAACTGTTTCTGAATTCAGTTGCTTGGCCAAGTCATTTTCTGTGTGGTCCTGACATCTATGCCCCACATTCCTAACCAGCACTGAAGCGGTACCCAGAACCCCATGGCCAGGTTACGGCATACAACCGGTCTCCGGTCCACTAATCCCATGTACGACGTGTTCCGTGCCGTGAAGCCCCGCATCGGCAACCGATGCACCGCCAGCGGAGATTTGTGTATCAGAATATCAGGAATCAACAGGGTTTTATTTTCACATTGTTTCCGTCAATTTTTACGCTTCCGTTCTGATACTCACTGTTTTGACGGCTGGCGGTTGGTTCGCGACTTTACCGTAACCGCCAGTCTAACTGTTTATAATGGAAATTTTAACGCAATCCGTCACGAAGGCTCCAAAGTCGCCAGGAACTGCATGGATGCTTCCGCAATTTTCATAATTAATACTCGCAACCTTAATCCGAATTTTTCAGGATGTCGAAATCGGATTTTCGACTTCGACATCCCCGCACTTGATTTGACCTCCTTCGAGTGGACCTACGTGCTTCCCTATGCACGAATCAACTTTCCTTTTCTCTTGCCCCCCATTTGTCTCAAAGACATGGGCAAAACAAAGTTGATTCGTGAGGCCACTTGTGAAGGTCATATCTCGTGTTGTTTGCGAGGAATGACAATAAATAAACGTGGGATGTATTCACAATACTCCTGACGTAATTTAGGAAGCATCATATGCCTTGCGTTTCCACACGTGCGCGCTAGTGTAATGGATCATGGTCAAGAGGGTAGAGTTTGCGTTATAACTCTTTGGCCATGACATTGCGTGCGTTAAGATAACTTTCGAGTGTAGCGCGCAAGTGTTGGTGATGCATAGGAACTCTTCTTGGGTTCCTATGAGCGATTGACACAAAGTTATGCCCTTGGAGGGGCATGACATATCGTGGTGGGAGCTGCCTTTTTGGGCAATATGTGGTATGTGCCATGTGTTGTGTTGCGTGCCCATTTGGCGGGTCCATTGCTCCAAGACAAGCCCGCCAATGGACCTCATATTGTGCAAGCCCCTTCTCCATACTCCCTACGGTCAATTGCAAGCCTAACCTTCGTGGAGGGAAGCTTGTGTGGTGATCCCGAAGCGATGCGTTGAGAGCAAGGTGTGTGTTTTACAATTTTCCATATTTTCATGTGCCCACTTGGGAAGTAGCGCTCGTAACCTTTCAAGGCGCCCCAAGTGGAGCACATATGTGGGATCGAAGGTCAATGGTGTCAAGTCATTGTGTTTAGAAGGATTAGTTGATTGCACGCTCCAAGCCAAAGATATTATAATATAATTGTGCGCCTTTCAAGGCACTTTGGTGTGTCTTTGTGCCAATTTTGCCGTTTTTGGCCCGTCATGATGTCAAGTGGCGACCTTGTATCTCAACGTTGCGCTCAATTGACATCATGACTTAAGTATGTCTTGAAGGTACATACTTCGGTGCCCAACATATCTTGGACCTGGCGAATAACTCCTCTTGGGCTTGGCGTACCGTGGCTGCCATGTTGGCGATTTGGGACTATCCCAAATCATGGGCTCACTTGGCGACCCTGCCATTCCCAATACCGGAGGAGTTGGGCGACGCCCAAAAGATATGTTGGACACATATGACTCGATACCAATCCTATGGCACACTTCAGTCCGAGTCGGGCATGTGCCTCATTTGCCTCAACCATGAGTGTGCGCACTTTTGGCCATTTTGAGCAATTTTCCACTTTTGCTGCCCGCCGTGCACTATGTTCTAACCCTCGTGCACGCCGGACGCATGGACCAATGGACCATATATGACATGGGTGTTATGGGTAATGGTCCCCATGGTCCACACACCACGTGGGCGAAGCGGAGCCGCCATCGTTAAGGCGCTAGGCCAAATTGAGTATGGGCAATTTTGCCATTTTTGCATTTGTGGACCCAATTGGGATCGCCACCACGCCGAGTGGCATGGAGATCTGTGAGAGCCAAGGGCATGGGAGTCTCAGTTGGACTCCTGGTGGATCATGTATGGAATGCCGGATCCGATCTCCAAGCCGGCGTGGAGATATACTATTGGGGACACACTGAATTTTGGCTCATTTCAAGCAGCCAAAATGACCCAATTTTGGGACCCCAATTTCCCCCTTCCGTGTGGTCAATTGGCGGCCCCATTTCTCTAAGCCCATAGAGAGCCCGGACCTAAATCCAAGTTGTGCACTCAGATATAAGTCCTAGGTCCTGCCTCCTACCCTGTGAGCCATTGGCCTTACCTTGGCCGGGCAGTCCACGTGTGGGACCGACGCCAATTTTGGTGATTTTGGCATCATGACCCCACATGACTCATCCGTGTTGCCCTGATGCCGGGACCTCAGAGGGAACCAGGTTGGGTGAGGGCTCCAGCGAGTTCGTACTCGAAGGGCATAGGGTCAGTTGCCTCGTCCCTACCTCTGGCGGGTCCAGACGAGGGGTCAATTTTGGGGATTTTTGAATTAATTTCAGTTTGGGCTGAAACAGCCCATTTTCAGCTACCAACTCCTGGGTGATAATGGCGGGGACATATCTCTGGCTCAGAGTAAAGTTAGGACCTGCCATTAAGGGAGCATGGGGAGCCAGCGTCAGTTGGCCTTGGAGCACCTTGGTTTCCAGGAACTCGCCTGTAGCTGGGCGGGACACCCCCCCTATTGGCAGGGTTTCAGGGTCCGGACTGAGCAGGGCATGGGTTGTGTTTGAGCCCCCGCCCCCATCAGCCACTGAGAGGGTCGGACCTGGGATTGGGACATGAGTTGGGATAGAGTGTCTATTGTCCTGTAATGCCCTTACCCCAGTCCAGTCTTAACCCCATGTGTACATATCCTGATGTGTTGTTGTACATACTTTTGTTCCCTCTTTGCAGAGTGGCAAGGATTCTGAAACGCTTTGTCACATGACACAGGCGTATTGATGCCCTTGTGAGCGTAGTGCCTTGCCTGCCTGCTCACTTGTGCGTGTCACCGCATCGTCCCGTGGCCGGCCCCCCACGGGAACGCGTCAAAAGCGTTTCACCGCCGCGGGGTTACCCAACCCTCGCGTGCCACTCGGGGCCACCAACCCCGAGCAGCGCGTCGCAGCAGCGCGGCGCAGCTCGCAGCTCGCAGCGCAGCGCAGCGTCTCGCAGCGCAGCGCAGCGGCTCGCAGCGCCACTCAGCGACAGCGCCGAGTTCGTCACGGAGCCCGCAGCGCCGTCCAGAGCACCGCCCTGACCGCGCAGCAGCCGTGAAAGAGGTGCACGGACCAGGACTCCTGCATCAGGCCCATCGGCCGACCCGGAGTCCCATCGGCCGACCAGCAAGGCCGCGTCAACCACCTCCACAACCACCGGCTGACCAGCACCAGCCGCACTTCCAATCCAGTGCTGCAGCACCCTCCTCAACAACCACAACCAGTTCGTTGAGTTGAACGAGTGCACATCAAGGACCTGGAGACCATCTACGCCCCCGCTGCCATGGTGAATTGGCAGGAAGCGGGCAGGACGTGGTCGCGGCCCCACCGCCATGCAGCACGCCTGCTGCGTGGGTTGGTTTGGGACCAGCACTACCGCCACAGCAACCCCCAGTGCGAAGGCGGCATGCCGAGGAGCTTCGAGCTCCGCACGGACATCGCCCCCGACCGCCTGCAGGCCGTGGAGGACTGGCTGCGGGCGGAAGGGTACGAGTACCGCCACCAGCAGAGGCGCTGGAGGACGTGGACCCGGCCAGACAGGCCCGGCGAAGGCCTGCGTCCCGACGGGATTGAGGAGGACGAGGAGCCCAACGTGTACCCGTCGGGCGCCTCGATCAACGTCTCCCTGTGGGGCGTTATCGAGAAGAACTTCCCGGAACCGGGGAGCGAGCGCAGGCTGCAGGGCAGCAGCAGCGCGTCTCCGGGGAAGGAGAAGCGGTCCGCCGGGGACAAGAAGAGGGACCGGAGGTGGCGGGAGTACCAGCAGTCCCTGGCCGCCGAAGCTGCCCAAGGCGCCAAGGGCGGAACCCCAGCCCCCAGTCCCCAACGGGCCAATGGTGGTCACCACCCCGGCTCCACCACCCTTGGCGACTACATCCAAGTCGCCAAGCAGACCCAGGCCAAGCCCCGTCCGCTGCTCCTGAGGGCCCGGCAGGCCCCAGCAGGCCCCAGCAGCGACGTGGAGTCGGCCCACCGCGGGAGGATGCCAGCCGACCAGGCCAGCTCCAGCAGCAGCGTCGCTCCAGAAAGGGACGTGGCGCGCGCCTGTGAGCGCGCCTGTGGGGTGCCCTGCAACCGTCGGGTTGCCCGGCAACGGGCCAAGCAGTACAGCGCTGCTGTGGAGGGCGCCGCCGGCATCGCCCAGGAGGAGGCTGCGGAGTGGGCGCATGGCATGGCCATCCGCGCCCAGACCATGGCGGCCATTGCGGCCGGACTCACGGCCGTAGCCGCCCATGGGGCAGCGACTGCCCAGGTCAACGGTGAGTTGGCGGCAGCCGACGAGGAAGCCCGCCTGACGCAGGAGGCCATTGCCTGCAAGGAGGCCGAGGTGAAGGCGCTGGAAGAGGCGCTTGCCCAAGAGAGGGCAAAGAAGGAGGCGGAGGAAAGGGCCCACGCCTACGCGACGGCTAAGGCCCAGGAGGACGCCGCCAAGAAGAAAGCCATCGAGGCCGCGCGACGGAAGGTCGCTGAGGAGAAGGCCAAGATGGAGGCGGAGCTGGCAGCGTTGGAAGCGCAGAAGGCGCAGCTGCTGCAGGCTCGGGAAGCCGAGGCGGCTCGTGCTCGGGAAGAAGCCGAAGCGCGAGCTGCCGCAGCCACCGCCGCCGCCATGGAGGAGGCAGAGGCCAAACTCCACCGCGAGACTCCCCCGGGAGGATCACGAGTGGAGACCCTTCGAAAGCTTTTCGAAGGGGACGCCTCCTCCAAGATGACGCTGGATGAGGCGGACACGGGCAGCAGTGGGAGCAGTGGCACCACCGCCCGTCGACGGAGGAAGGGCAAGGGGAAGACCCCCGAGAGGCCGCGGAGGCCAGCGGGTGGGCACCCCCACGACAGTGACCCCTTCTTCACCGCCAGTGACGGGGATGAACGAGGCCGTCGACATCGCCAATTGGTGGCCTGGACGGGCGGAGGCGGCGGAGACGTCCCAATGGAACCGGAAGGTGAGGATGAGGATCCCCCTCCTCCCTACCGGAGCTCGGAGTCCTCCGTGACCGAGACGCCCAGGTGGGGCGACATGGACGAGGATGACGACATGGAGTTCGGCATCACGAGGAAGCGCCCATCCTCGGACCCACCGAGGCGACCCGGCGGAGACCCACCGGGACCCCCTGGTGGAGGACCATCAGGACCCCCTGGAGGACGCCCACCGAGTGGACCCCCTGGAGGCGGACCACCGGGCGGGGGAGGACCCCCTGGACCGGGCGGACCCGGCGGAGGCCCTCCTGGAGGACCCCCTGGGGACCCCGACGACCAACCAGGGAACGGCGACCCGGATGCCACCTGGCGGTGGATTGTCTACCTCCGCAGGAGAGTCCAGTTGCTGGAGCTGGAGGTAGACACGGGCAAGAGCGAGATGGCTCGCATCTCCACGGTCGCCGCGCGCGCGCAGAAGGACCTGGACATCGCCAGGGCCGAGACCAAGTCGCTGACCAACGTCGTCAGCGGCCTGCAGGAGAGGCTGGACGCGCTGGAAGCCCGTGGGAGCGTCGGCAGCGACCACCCACCCCTGGAGTCTGGCTCGTCGAACGACTGCTGGGGACCCGGACCAGGTCCAGGCAGACCCCACGCCCCCGGCGGAGCCCCCAGGAGTCGCCCCAGCGCCAGTGCCCCCTCTCTCACCGCCCCCTCTCACCACAGCGCGGGCCGCCGCAACGAGCGCGTGCCGCCCGGGAGTGGCAGTGAGGAATGGCGCGATGAGTGGCTCAGCGCGGACTACCACAACCGCCGTGCCCCACCGCGGACGCCTGTACGCCCCCGACGCCCGGCACCAGCCCCGGCGCCAATCCCCAGGGCTGGAGGACGTTATGGTGGACTCAGGGATGAGGTCCCCAGAGGAGACGTGGAGTGGGATGTCGGCGAAGGTGAGGACCTGGACCTGGACCTGGACCTGGAGGAATTCGACATCAGCCCGCCGCGTGGTGTACGACGGGAGGCCGCTGAACGCAGCCGCCGGCGCCGTGATGAGGATGCGTACATGGATGCAGTACGGCGTGAACATTTTGGTTCAGCGTACGTGGAGGAACCGCGGCGTAGCCACAGGGACTCCATGGAGGAGATGGACGTGGCGGCCGTGGGAGTCCGTGGGCGAGGCCGATGGGAACCTCGGTCGACCTCGCGGCCGGCGTTCATGGTCTCTAAGGCCGCGGACGCCGCCGTGTGGGAAGACTTGAAGGACATCAAGCCCCCCATGTACGATGGCAACCCCCTCAACCTCGACCGCTTCTTGGAGAAGCTGGACGATTGGGGGCTGACCGTCACTGAAGACCTACCTCCCGCGGATGCGGAGAGATATGTCTTCAAACGGTTCAGGTACCGCCTGCCGGAAGTGCTCGGCGAGCTATACTTCGTGGCGACCAAGGAGGGGAAGATCAAGACCCTCAAGGACGCCAAGAAGTGGCTCAACGAGCAGGAGCGGGTGGACGCTCCGCAGGTGGCTGCCAAGCGCTGGAAGTCCATCAAGCTTGAGCATGATGGACGGGAGATCCGCCTACGGGACTGGCGTGACTTCCGAGGGAAATACACCCTCTTCCGCCGCAATGTGGAGGATTGGAACGAGGGTGACGAGCAGGCTCGCCTGCTCTCCATGCTGCCGGAAGCATGGATCAAGAGGGTCACCAAGGAGGAATCCAAGAGGGCCAAGTCCAACCACACGGTCAAGATGATGCTCCCCAAGGAGTATCATACGAACGTGGTGTCTTGGGCGAAGAAGAACGTGGCCCGGGATGTCAAACGGCACTCCCTGCGGAACGCCCTTCTCATCACCGTCTCGGGCGATCGCGAGAAGACCGCGATGTGGCGCCTTGACGACTGTGAGTTGAGCGGCCAGACCATCCGTCTGCAGCCCATCCCGGCGCGGATGAGCTGCGACGAGATCCTGGAGTGGGTTGGCGAGGAGGTACTCAAGGAGTACCGAAACCTCCACCACACCCGCGGGTTGAGGCCCGGCGACCGCGACGTCAACTACGTTGGCGAGGGACCTGGCGGGGAAGACGCCATGGACCCAGCGGGAGCCGGCGGCGATGAGACTCTCGTCGACGATGACGACGACGATGAGCCCGCCGAGGTGGCCGTTTGTGCCTTCGTGGCCAACAACCTGAGCGCGGGGAGCAAACCGGGAAACTGGAAGCCCCTGCAGCAGGGTTGGAGGAAGAAGGAGAAGAGGGACCCTCGCCGCATTGGCGACCCTCCGCTGTCCTTTGGGGAGTTCATACGAGCTCACCCTCAGGGCTGTTTCGTGTGTTATGGGAGGAAGAAAGGCTTCAACCATGACCACCGAACATGCCCCGTCCACAAGGCCGACACGGAGGCTTACAAGAAGGCGCACGGGTCGAAGAAGCGTGCGCCCGCGGGTATCCGGGAAGCCAAGATGGAGGTGGACAAGGACGAGCTGGCCAAGCTGATGTCGTCGGTGGGGACCGAATTGGCCAAGGAGATCCAGGAGATCAAGCGGAACTGGGTCCCCAGATCGGACAACAAGAACAAGGAGAACAACCAGAATGACCAGAACAAGGACAAGGACAAGAACAAGGGTAAGAAAGGGGGAAGGAAGAAGGGCATCAACGACGTTGAGGCCGAGGAGAACACCCCCTCTTCCACAACCGACGCCCCCTAGCGGAGCTCCTGCAGCCAAGGGCCCCAGCTAGGGCGGTCGCAGGATGGTGACGTGGGAAGCGCCGAACCATCCCAGTCGGGAGTCGATAAGCACAAGGGGATTGCCGCGGGCGGAAGGCCGGGTCCGGCGCCCGGTCGCGGAGGCGGGGTGAGGGCAAGTGAAGGCACGAACCCTTGCACCTGTCCGTCCTTCGCGACCAAGAACGTGTTTGATGTACTACAGGATCTATCCGAGAGTATCGGAAGATCACCCGGACCACAGCTGGATGCTGCAGATGGGCAGCCTGAGCCCATTGTCCACGACCTGCACCAGTCGCTTGTTGAGCTTCTGGAACGGCCGGAGATCCTGAGTTTGCACGCCGTGCGCCGTGTCGGTCGCGAGCGGCAGTTGCATCTTAAGGTCCGTGCCCTATGCGGGGAAGTGGAAAAGGTTTTCGACGTGTTGGTCGACACGGGAGCTCAAGTCAGCTTGGTCAAGGCTGGCCTACTTCCACCAGAGTGTCTGACCGACAGTCGGAAGCCTGTCAGGCTGAAGGTGGCGAACGGCCAGTACATGGTGGGAGGCACGAAGGAAGCGGCCATTGGGCTGCAGTTCGTGAACCATCGTGAGCTGAGCCGCCCAGACCTCGGCAAGGAAATCCTCCTGCACGGTAGCTTCTACGAGGCCGAGATGGACTGGGACATGATCGTCGGGTACGACTTCATGATGGAGACGGACTCCGGCGTCCTCCCGGCCCAGGCCTCCATGACCCTGTACCAGGACGACCAGCTCTCGTGGCTTTCGTCACCTGAGCACCATGTGGAATGCCAATGGATCCAACCCGAACGCAATCAGCTCGAAGTGGCCGCGCTGGACACTGAGCCCACTGGGCCAGCAAACCAGGAGTACGGCGTAAGGCCGGAAGTGGCGAACCGAGTGGTCGCGGATCTGGGAGCGTCGGATCTGGCCCTTAATGCGTTCTCTTCAGGAACCTCCGCCCATCTGCGGGTGTGTGAGAAGTACTGGAGCGCCCAGGACTCCGCGTGGAAGAAGCACTGGGGTCCGCATCAGGGACTGATGTGGATCCATTGCCCCCGTTGGGACATTCCAAGAGCGATAGCGAAGATTCGCAAGGACCGCTCCAAGGCAGTGCTGGTTGTTCCTATGGGATGCACCGAGGAGGAAAGTACCCGACATTGGGTAGCCTCATTGACCAACATGACCTTGAACAAGGTCGTCCTACAGGCTGGAGAGAGTGTCTATCAGGACGCTAAGGGACAGCCCATGCCACCCCAGAGATGGCCAACAGAATTCCACTATGTGGATGGGGGCCTTGATCAGGCCGACACCACGGACTTCGTGTGTGTCAACCGTATCATAGCAGAGCCTTGGAGGCAATGCTTTGCGGTTCCCCCTGTTGACATCGAAGAATCGGACTCGGAAGACCCCCTCACTGAAGAGGAGTGGGATCTGGTTCAGGGGTATATGGATCAGCCCTTTCACGACTGGGGAAACCAGCATGACCGCAAAGGCCAGGACAAAGCCTGGTGGGAAGTGGACTCAATCGTCTCTGGTTCCTATGACGGGAATACTATCGTACAGAGGGTGCTGGATCACATGTCCAGCCAAGACGAGCCGCCTGGCGGTAACCCACCCACCTACGGCGATCTGTTCCGAGGCAAGACCAGAGATGGCCCTTTGGGCCACCTGGGAAGACCACCTGAGCCGAAAGCGAGCGGAGTAGCTACCCCTCAAGTAAGCTCCGTGGTTCAAGTGCCCGGAAAAGCCAAGGCGGAGTCCGATGACAGCCCCAAGATCCAGGCGTTGAGGGCCAGGCTGAAGCGGAAGTATGGTGATACCTTCTTCAGCGGTAAGCCTGTGTTTCCCCCACCGGTGCGTGGACCGTATGGCGAGGCCAAGATACGACTGAAGCAGGACCCCCCTGTGTATCGGCACCGGGAGTTTGCCCTGAGGGGCGAGAGGAAAGAGGCCATGGAGAAGATCCTCCGTGACTTCATCCAGAGAGGCTGGCTTGAGCCGTGCCACTCCGAGTGGGCCTCTCCCTGCTTCGTCGTCCCCAAGAAGGTTGCCGGTGAGTGGCGGCTCGTGGTCGACTACCGCGGCCTGAACGCCCAAACGCAGCACGACAGCTATACGCTGCCCCTCATTGAGGACATGCTGCAAAAGCAACACCGGCGGAGGATCTTCACGGTCATTGACCTGAAACATGGTTATCATCAGATGCCTCTCGCCGAAGAGTCCCGTGCCTGCACAGCCATGAGCACCCCACTTGGACCTCTCCAGTGGAAGGTGATGCCTATGGGCGTTACCAACGGCAATGCGGCTTTTCAGCGGATGCTGGAGAACCTGCTTGAGCCGGTGCGCGACTGTGCGGACCCCTTCGTGGACGACGTGATCATCGCGTCCGGGGACCCCAGCATGAGCTACGAGGAGCTCCTGGAGGCACACGAGAGGGACGTCACTCGAGTGCTGGACCTTCTGGTTCGGCACAAGCTCACGGGCAGCAGTGACAAGGCCACCATTGCGGTAAGCGAGGTGGTCTTCGCTGGCCATGTAGTCGGGAACGGGCAGCGAAAGCCCATACCTGGCAAGGTGGCCGCGATCGAGCACTGGGAAAAGCCCAAGACGGTCTCTGAGCTACGGGCGTATCTGGGGTTCTGCAACTACTACTCGGGGTATATCAAAATGTATGCCGAGTATGCAGCCCCCATGACGACCATGCTCAAGGGCAACCGAGAGGAGACCAAGAAGGGGTCCAAGAAGGCTCTGGTCTGGACTGAAGAGTCCGACCGTGCCTTTGAGGGGATGAAGCAGGCGCTGCTATCCGCAGTGGGTCTGCACCTCGTGGATCCCGACCGAGGGGTATTCCTGCGCACCGACGCTTCCGACTACGCCATTGGCGCTGTGTTGGAGCAAGTGCTTGACGACGGGAGGCACGTGCCCGTGGCCTTCTGGAGCCGAGTCCTGGCGGAAGGCCAGAGACGGACGTGGACGCCCCGTGAAAAGAAGGCGTATGCCATCGTCATGGCTCTCAGGAAATGGGCTGGGTACATAGCCCTCCATCCCGTCACCGTCTGCACCGACCATCAGAGTCTGCAGTCGTGGCACAAGGAGCACGTGGACACCCCCTCAGGTCCCGCCTCCCGACGGGCAAGATGGCATGAGACCTTGGCCAAGTTCGACCTTACGGTTGTTTATATTCCTGGAAAGGATAACACCGTGGCGGACTGTCTCAGTAGGTGGGCCTATCCCGCCAGCAAGGGCATGCAGGATATCTCTGCCCATGGCGATGAGGCTGAGACCGCTGAAGCCAAGAGGATCATCGAAATGGAGCGCCTGAAGGAGGAGGAGGGTGCTAAATGCTTCGTCGTCATGGCCGCGGATGCCCCCCTCGCAACGAGGGTGGGCAGAGCGGTCAGAGTACTCGCCCCTGAGGGAGCTGAGTCCGACAAGCACCTCTTCCCGGAGTCTTGCCTCCAGGACGACTGGACCGACGACTACGCCAAGTCTGAGGCCTTTGCGGCCGAGTATAGGGCTGTGACCGACCCTGATGACGGGCAGAAGTGGCCAAAGGGGCTGACTGAGGAAGATGGCAAGCTTTACCGGAATGGTAAGCTGCTAGTCCCAGAGTCCCGGGTGCTCGAGCTGTGTGAAGCTTGGCACCACCACATGCTGCACCCAGGGGTCAAGAAGCAAGCTCTTGACATGCAGCGTCGGTTCGAGATCGACCATATCGTTCTCTACACCGCCATCAAGAAGGTCAGGAAGGGTTGCTCGGTCTGTCAGGCCTGCAATCCCGACAACCGGAACGTCAAGGGGGAAGCCCAATGGACCCCGGTTCCTGACCAGCCCATGGAGAGCGTGGCCATGGACGTCTTCTCCATGCCCGAAGTGCACATTGGCAAGGAGACCTTTGACTGTGTGGTTCTCTGTGTGGACCGCCACAGCGGCTACGTTGCAGCCGTTCCGGCACGCAAAAAGGGGTTGCTTGCCAAGGAAGTGGCAGTCATGATGATTCGTCATTGGCTGACCGTCTTTGACATCCCCCGCACCATTTGCAGTGACCGAGGGCCCCAGTTTACTGGTGGCTGGTTCAAGGCTATGTGTTCCCTCATGGGAATAGGACATGCCAAGAGGGTCGCCTATCTCAGCCGGTCTAACGGCCGTGCTGAAGTGGCTGGACGGCAGCTGTTCGAGAAGCTGCGCAAGATCCGGATCACCAATCCACGGCAGAACTGGTTCGAGGAGATGTGGCCTGCTCTGAAGGCCCATCATGACACCCCCACTCCGGGCGGTTTGTCCCCTCACCAGATTCTGTTTGGCAGGGACCCCCTGGGTAGGGGACTTCCCTTGTCTGGTGATGGCATGGCTATGGATGCCAAGGAGTTCTTCACGCGGCAAGAGCAAACGGCGCGGGACATCCGCCAGCAGCTTGAGAAGGAGCATGCTGAGCGTCAGAAGTCCGCCCTGAGCTCGACAGCGCAGAAGTTCAGGGTGGGAGACCCGGTGTGGGTGATCAGACCCCGCCCCATGGGCACCCACCGCACCAAGACCTGGTTCACACCCGGCGAGGTGGTCCGCAGGATTGGTGAGGACACCTACCGCATCAAGGTAGGTCACGGACAGTTCCGGGAGCGCCACGAGAGTCAACTCCGTGTGCGGGAACCCGACCTCCGTGGCCGACATGTGTCCCTGGACTACGCCAAACATGAGGCCGATTCGGACGACGACTATGCTGAGCAGGACGACTATACTGTCGAGAAGATCCTGGCTCAGCGTCCGAAGGCCTCGGCACCCGGAGGTCTGGAGTTCAAGGTTCGTTGGTGAGGCTATGGGACGTCCCACGACACCTGGGAACCCGTCTCCTCGTTTGTGCCGCGGGTCAATACTCCCTTCATGGAGTACATCCGCAAGCACAAGACCAAGATCCACGTTTCGGACTTGGCAGCACTCACCCGGGCGATTGCAGCCAGGGGTGCCTGATCAGCGCCCTGAGCTCTCCCCTGATGCGTTTTGAGGCGCTTGTGAGGCCGACGGATCGTCCCTTACTTGCTTGTTCTCTTCCATCTTTCGGTGACAGAGTGGCCATATACCCCCCCTGCTGAATCCAGAGGAGGATGGCCCCTCTCTTCATTCTATTCGTCACTCACCCCTCCTGCTGAATCCTTGAAAACCAGGTAGGGCGACTGACCTTCATTTTTCTGAGCTCTTGGGGCCTTGAAGCCCATACGACGTTGCGCAACGGATGCCGCTGTCGTCGGCATTGCGATTTTTGAGTGTGTGGTCTGGTTCCATGGCATTTGCGGAATCCAGGCCAGTCGACGTGTGTCTCGAGACTATATATGCCTGAACTCAGGCGTTATCCTGTCCATCCACCTGCATTTGCCTTATCCTGACCGTGGCGTGGTTTGGCACTCTGTTCTGAGTGTGTTTACACGCCTACTTACCCAGATTGTTGCTTGTTTTTCTGCCCTCCAGGATATGTGCATCTGTATGTTAAGTGTCATCAGCCCATCGCTGAGGGATGGACTGTTTTTCACCACGAATCGGGATACAGAGGCGCCTTGAGTCGCCGTGTACATATACTTACAGCCTGGTCCAGCCTGGACCAGTACTTGATTACAGATTCTACTGTTTGAGTGCCCGTGATACCGTGTTGCCCTATTCGCTGTGATGTGTGGAGATCCTGATGGCGCCAGGCGGGAAGCCCAGTTGCCTGACTACACTCCCAGCGGTCCGCCACTGTCAGTCCCAGTGTGAGCCTACCGATTTGCAGACGCACTTGCATTCGGATGGCGGCCTCCGGTGCTCCTGACCTCGGTCAGTCTGCCTGGGAAACTGGTGGTTTGAGGAGTCGACGCCTCCGCCCACACTGCATGAGGACTCCCTCATGTATGGCCTTCGTGGCAGTAGGGCGAGGGAAAAGACGGCTTTGATGCCCGATCCCTTAAGGAGGAGTTCCCTTACGATTTGGGGTTCGTAAGGAGTTCGACTATGGCACTCTGGACTCGCGTCGTATGGATATGGACATGGTGCGCCCGTGGAAGGACCCGTGGGGACTCTCCCCAGTCGGCGGGCCTTGGGAAGCTTGGGGTAGCCTGATGGATCTTTGTGGTCGCTCTCGACTTGTGGGGCCACCTCGGCCGTCGTGTGACGCCTATGTTGGCCGTGTATGCCACTGCCACTGTGGTGGTGACCGTAGCAGCCGGCACCCAGTGCGCCTGGTATGGGTTAACGGGTCCTTTGGATGCCGAACAATCGCCACCAGGACCCGGGACTTGATACTTGATACTATACATGTGCTACGAGCTGTTACAGCAGCATACCTATCCCACTGTGGGATACCTATCTTACTGTGACTTACGGAAGTGAGGATGTGACACCCCCCCCCCCCTTTCAGGAAGTGGTCCTGGGTACCCGCTGCCATGCGTGGGTGTTATCGAGCCCCCCCCAGGGTTTGCTCTAAGGAGGGGGGTGAAGCGGTACCCAGAACCCCATGGCCAGGTTACGGCATACAACCGGTCTCCTGTCCACTAACCCCATGTACGGCGTGTTCCGTGCCGTGAAGCCCCGCATCGGCAACCGATGCACCGCCAGCGGAGATTTGTGTATCAGAATATCAGGAATCAACAGGGTTTTATTTTCACATTGTTTCCGTCAATTTTTACGCTTCCGTTCTGATACTCACTGTTTTGACGGCTGGCGGTTGGTTCGCGACTTTACCGTAACCGCCAGTTTATCTGTTTATAATGGAAATTTTAACGCAATCCGTCACGAAGGCTCCAAAGTCGCCAGGAACTGCATGGATGCTTCCGCAATTTTCATAATTAATACTCGCAACCTTAATCCGAATTTTTCAGGATGTCGAAATCGGATTTTCGACTTCGACATCCCCGCACTTGATTTGACCTCCTTCGAGTGGACCTACGTGCTTCCCTATGCACGAATCACCTTTCCTTTTCTCTTGCCCCCCATTTGTCTCAAAGACATGGGCAAAACAAAGTTGATTCGTGAGGCCACTTGTGAAGGTCATATCTCGTGTTGTTTGCGAGGAATGACAATAAGGAAACGTGGGATGTATTCACAATACTCCTGACGTAATTTAGGAAGCATCATATGCCTTGCGTTTCCACACGTGCGCACTAGTGTAATGGATCATGGTCAAGAGGGTAGAGTTTGCGTTATAACTCTTTGGCCATGACATTGCGTGCGTTAAGATAACTTTCGAGTGTAGCGCGCAAGTGTTGGTGTTGCATAGGAACTCTCCTTGAGTTCCTATGAGCGATTGACACAAAGTTATGCCCTTGGAGGGGCATGACATATCGTGGTGGGAGCTGCCTTTTTGGGCAATATGTGGTATGTGCCATGTGTTGTGTTGCGTGCCCATTTGGCGGGTCCATTGCTCCAAGACAAGCCCGCGAATGGACCTCATATTGTGCAAGCCCTTTCTCCATACTCCCTACGGTCAATTGCAAGCCTAACCTTTGTGGAGGGAAGCTTGTGTGGTGATCCCGAAGCGATGCGTTGAGAGCAAGGTGTGTGTTGTACAATTTTCCATATTTTCATGTGCCCACTTGGGAAGTAGCGCTCGTAACCCTTCAAGGCGCCCCAAGTGGAGCACATATGTGGGATCGAAGGTCGATGGTGTCAAGTCATTGTGTTTAGAAGGATTAGTTGATTGCACGATCCAAGCCAAAGATATTATAATATAATTGTGCGCCTTTCAAGGCACTTTGGTTTGTCTTTGTGCCAATTTTGCCGTTTTTGGCCCGTCATGATGTCAAGTGGCGACCTTGTATCTCAACGTTGCGCTCAATTGACATCATGACCCAAGTATGTTATGGAGGTACATAGTTCGGTGCCCAACATATCTTGGACCCGGCGAATAACTCCTCTTGGGCTTGGCGTACCGTGGCTGCCATGTTGGCGATTTGGGACTATCCCAAATCATGGGCTCACTTGGCGACCCTGCCATTTCCAATACCGGTGGAGTTGGGCGACGCCCAAAAGATATGTTGGACACGTATGACTTGATACTAATCCTATGGCACACTCCGGTCCGAGTCGGGCATGTGCCTCATTTGCCCCAACCATGAGTGTGCGCACTTTTGGCCATTTTGAGCAATTTTCCACTTTTGCTGCCCGCCGTGCACTATGTTCTAACCCTCGTGCACGCCGGACGCATGGACCAATGGACCATATATGACATGGGTGTTAAGGGTAATGGCCCCATGGTTCACACAGCACGTGGGCGAAGCGGAGCCGCCATCGGTAAGGCGCTAGGCCAAATTGAGTATGGGCAATTTTGCCATTTTTGCATTTGTGGACCCAATTGGGATCGTCACCACGCCAAGTGGCATGTAGATCTTTGAGAGCCAAGTGCATGGGAGTCTCAGTTGGACTCCCGGTGGATCAAGTATGGAATGCCGGATCCGATCTCCAAGCCGGCGTGGAGATATACTATTGGGAGCACACTGAATTTTGGCTCATTTCAAGCAGCCAAAATGACCTAATTTTCAGACCCCAATTTCCCCCTTCCGTGTGGTCAATTGGCGGCACCATTCCTCTAAGCCCATATAGAGCCCGGACCGAAATCGAAGTTGTGCACTGAGATATTAGTCCGAGGTCCTGCCATTGGCCTTACCTTGGCCGGGCGAGCCACGCGTGAAAATGACGCCAATTTTGGTGATTTTGGCATCATGACCCCACATGACTCATGCGTGTTGCCCTGATGCCGGAACCTCAGAGGGAACCAGGTTGGGTGAGGGCTCCAGCGAGTTCGTACTCGAAGTGCATAGGGTCAGTTGCCTCCTCCCTACCTCTGGCAGGTCCGGACGAGGGGTCAATTTTGGGGATTTTTGAATTAATTTCAGTTTGGGCTGAAACAGCCCATTTTCAGCTACCAACTCCTGGGTGAGAATGGCGGGGCCATCTCTCTGGCTCAGAGTGGAGTTGAGACCTGCCATTAAGGGAGCATACGGAGTGACTGTCAGTTGGCCTTGGAGCGCCTTGGTTCCCAGGAACTCGCCTGTAGCTGGGCGGGACACCCCCCCTATTGGCAGGGTTTCAGGGTCCGGACTGAGCAGGGCATGGGTTGTGTTTGAGCCCCCGCCCCCATCAGCCACTGGGAGGGTCGGACCTGGGATTGGGACATGAGTTGGGATAGAGTGTCTATTGTCCTGTAATGCCCTTACCCCAGTCCAGTCTTAACCCCATGTGTACATATCCTGATGTGTTGTTGTACATACTTTTGTTCCCTCTTTGCAGAGTGGCAAGGATTCTGAAACGCTTTGTCACATGACACAGGCGTATTGATGCCCTTGTGAGCGTAGTGCCTTGCCTGCCTGCTCACTTGTGCGTGTCACCGCAGCGTCCCGTGGCCGGCCCCCCACGGGAACGCGTCCCATTGCACCCAAAAGAGTGCACATGAAGTGCCCAAGGCTATCTCTGAGGCAAGAGTCAGACCAACGTTCATATAAAATCTTTTGTATTATCCATTTGTGATTGAATCTTTGTGTATAAACCTGCTTTGTCTATCTGCAGCCCTTCTGTGTTACACTGGATTCCAAAACCAATCATTGATTCGATCCACATCCTGTTCTTGCTCTACCTGCTGCTTTGGTTTGGGTTTTCAACTACAAAACCTGCAGGAATACATCAAAATATCTAGGGCATAATTCAAGGACATCTTTCTCCACGTTGCTGGGCTTTGAGTTCCTCCAACGTCCTCAACATGTCCTCAGCAACTTCCTCGATCGACCTCACTCGTCGGTCTTGGCCAGGTCCACCACCATAGCCTCTTCCTCCGCCTTTTCCTTGGCCTTTGCCTTGGCTTTTTCCCCCGTCTCCGCCCTTCGCCTTCCAATCGGAGATCCGCTGCTCCTTGGGCTTCTTCTCGGGGTGGGCGGCGAAGTAGGCAATCTTGTCCGCCTCATACACCTTGCACTGACGGTGGTCGTGTGCATGGTTGTTTCCCTTGCCATAACAGACCTAGCACCTGTCGTGCTGAGACCTGTACTCCCGGAACGAGAGAGGTGGGTTCCCGATCCTCCTTGGCTCTCTGTTCTTCTTGGGCCCCGCCCGGTTCCATCTGGACCGATCCTGCCCATGTTCTCTCACGTTGTGCGCCACAAACGTGAAGAAATGGGCCTCCTCGTGATCCTCCCGGGACCAGTGGTCTTGGCCACTTCCACTACCATCCTCCGCGGAGTTGGACGTGTCCTCCTGGATTTCCCGATGATGGCGGTCTTCTCGGTGGCCTCGTTGTCCATGACCATGTCGATCCTGCACGTGGGCCTCGTTCTTCGCATTGAGCTTCAACTCCACCGTGATGTACTTCACGATCCCGTCCAGGCTCATGCGGGCGAAGATGACCTGCATCCTCAGCGGCTCCCCGCGCCCCGCCTCCTCCTGAAGAACTCCATGATACCCGCATGGGTATCCTCCGCCGCCATGATCCTCACCGCCACCCGCTTCTCGGCTCGCTTCTTCTCCTCGTCCTCCACTCTCCTCTTCCAGTTGCGGGGGAGGACGTCCTTCAGCAGGTGGCGGATCTCCCTGGCCTCATTCCAGTCCTCCACCAGCTTGAGGCATCTTCGGTACTTTCGCAGGTACCGGTTCCACTCCCGGACCCGCAGCTCACCGCGGTCCAGCGGCAGCGGGATGGACCACAAGTCCTCCAGCTTCTGGTTCGGAGCGTCCACCCGCTCCTCATCCTCCAACCACTGGAGGCAGGCCTGCTCCGTACGGATCAATCCTTCCCGGATCTGATCCCGCAGCTCCTCCTTCAGGTCCTGCGCCAGCCGGTGTGGGAATGTCCGGCATACCCACTTGTCCCGCGGCGCTCCCCGCATCTCACCGACGACCTCCTCGGCAAAGTCCTCCCAATCCAGGATGAAGTCATCCAGATTGGAGGGGTTGCCATCGTAGTAGGGGATTTTGATTCCCCTGAGGTCGTCAATCCTGATGGCGTCTCCGACGTCCCCAGCCACCACTCCACCGAGACGGATACCACCTGTGGCCGGGGGGTGTGAGTACACTCCCTGTACATCCCTCTCCTCCATGGAGTGCGGTCCAGTTGGGCCTGAACCCATGGGGTTTGAAATGCGGGAATTACTTGCTCCATCGGCCGTCCATATCCCCGTATTTGGATCCTTCGCCCACAGGTTTCCGCTTGGATGACCTCGACCATGTCCGTCGGCGCTTCCCATCGTTCGCCCCTGCATGGTCTGGCTCTGGATCTCCTCTTCCGCATAAACTGCATGGGTAGTCGTAGTTGGCGGTAGATCCTGGGCGGCATGGGTCATCTGTACCGTCAGGCTCCTCGGGTCCGTGGTTACGTGCCCTTTCCGCATGGACCCAGCCGGTGCCATGTGTTCCCTGAGCATTGTGGATTCGCTGAACATGGGAACAAACGGCAGCGCACCCGGGTCAACACGCGGAGGCGCGTAGGGTGCCTCTGCAGGGCCGCCCATGGGTTTATCCATGGCGCTCCTGAGGGTCTTAACCCGCTCCACCAGCTCTGCCGCGGCCGGCTTTGCCGGAAGCTCCGGACCCGAGGCGAGGGGCTGTAGCTCCTCTAGCCTTTTCAGGCGTCCCGACATGTCCTCCACTAAGTGGAGGAGGCTATCCACCACTTGCTGCTGCTTCTGCAGGGCCAGCTCCAGATTCTCCCGGTACCGGGCCTGATCCGCTCGCAGCTCCTCCATGTCTTTCTCCGCGGCCGACTGGTCATCCAGGATCCCGGCGACGTCCTCCTCTAGACCGTCCTTCGCGTTGTCCAGGCGGTCGAGACGATGCACGATGGCGTCCATCCCCATCCTTGGGTACTTGCCCATGAGGAAGGACACGTGTTCGCAGTGGCACTCAGCGTGCCTTCCACCTGGTCCGGCGCGTCCCACGGTTCCTGGCGCCTCGGACTCCTCCGCCATGGGTGTGTCGCCCATGCTATCCCGCGGTGGCTCCGTGTGCCGGGCCACAGGTGCCGTCCTGGCTCTGGCGGGCCTCTCCAACGCCTCGGCGTCATGCTCCAGGCTGGGTTCTGGGGCCGTGTTCGCCCTTGTGGGCGGTCTGGCCGTCTCCTCCGACTCCAAAGGTTGCTCATAGGCTGTCCGATAGCCCTTGGAGTGCCCCTCGGATTCCCACAGCCTGAGCGGGCTAGGGTCCGTATCCATAGCCCCGGCGTCCCTTGCCGCGGACTTGGGTGACCCGCGCTTCCGGTAGCGCCAGGCCCGTCCTCCACTGCTGCCTGAATGGCAGGCCTCCTCAGAGTCCTCCGCGGCGGAGCGGAGGGTGCATGCCTTTCGGCAGCGATGCTCACACATGGAGACCAGATCCTCCATGTCAAGTCCTCCTCTTCCCGAATGTCGTACTTCTTATCGGGCTTCAACTCCGGAGTTCGCCATGCTCTTGAACGTCTCGGCTCTTCTATGGCTCCAATCTCCGGCGTGGTCTCCACCGAGTCCACAATACGCACCCGGGGCGTACTTGGGCAGGGCTCATAGGGGCCCAAGTCCCCGGGTCGGCGGTAGGTAGGGGCAGCAGGTAAGCCTCTGCTACCATAAATAAGGTCCCTACCAGGACCGGCCCCCGCTGTGCCCCTTCCGGATCAACGATTGCATTCCTCAAATTCCAAGGTCCAAAATCCAAAAATATAGAAAATAAAATCCTCCTTCAACCCTGAATAGCAACCAGATCCCACAAATACAGCATTAACCCGATTCACAATCCAATCCACACTGCGGGCTTCCGTTCAGCACACCGGTCGTCCCATGGTGGCGGGCATGTACAAGAATTGCACCAAAGAAGAAAGCCCGAAAAAAAATAGACACTCAGAAAGTCGCATTAGAATATTCGGTTGCACGGTCCAAGGGTTATATATCACTTTCTACCCTCTTGACCCTTATCCCTTGCTACACCGGGCACGTGTACGCAACAAAGGCGTTTGATGCTTTCCAAATTAACTTGAGACCAAGGCGGTTCCAACAGAAAAATGGATAGCCGCCGAAGGCAGCTGCTGCGTGCACCAATCACCCTTAATCTCTCCCACCTGTACAACAGAGGCAAATGAAGGGGTGTTTGCAGTGGAGGAACCAAGCCACACTCCACGTATTATACGCTTCTCAGTGTGACCTATAATACACTGTCCGCAAACACGCTGACGGATCAGCTCCCCTATCAAGCAAGCAAGCTTTAAGAGACTCCTCGGGTTCTCTTAAAGAACGTACCGAGGAGCCTCTGGGTAACCTAAACAAGGTTTACCGTGCGCAATTCGCGTGGCCTACCCTTTAATGCATCATGTGCACGCAGGGAAGGGAGGCGAAACCAATTCCACTCTGACTCAACCAGGAGGTGAGCTCCTCCTGGGCTAACCTACCTTACTCACCATGCATCGTGTGAATGCCGAATGAAGCGAACACAAAACAAGCCTAAGCGTTTCAAGCAACCCTACTTTAACGCCACGGCCACACACACGGACAAGCGCTTTCTTTACCTACCTGTGAAGAAGAAAACAAGGGTGAATTTGGGGTACAGGTAGAGCGTCACAGCGTGTGAATGCCTCGATTAGGCACATGCATCGCGAGCACAGCGCATATTCTAACCCTACGTGCGCGCTGCGCGCTCCATTCGCATCGCATACCTTTCATTCCTGTTTTGACCTGTGCAGAGCACGAGAAGGAACACCCGAACCCCCAATGAACACAGCGTTGACAACTCCAACGTTTTGACGAAACAACCAACACGAACGCAATGCATGCGTGTGAGATGACACTGACATACCTGTGAGGTGGATTGTTGACCTGCTTTGTGGTGTCGGTTGAATTTGAATACTTTTCTCTGAAGTTTATAAAAATTGTGATGCAACTGTTCAAAAATTTCCTTTAAAACTGCAAAAACTACGGCTCATACGTTCTTTTTCAAAAGCCGTTTACGCTTGCGCAACCCCTTTCTTGGAGTCCGCTTCCTTTGCGCTTGTCTGCGACTTTGAGTTATGTGTAAAAATGACGATTTCCCGCGTGGTTTAGTCGATTTTTAACTATTTCACTTGCTAAATCGCCACCCCCTCCGCTAAACCGCAGGAATCACTCCCTGCTGGTTACATTTTCTATTTTTTCCAGCTGCTGGAGGTTTGTGTCCTCCATTGGGAGTATTGCTCCGCCCTGGCCCTTGGTCAGGACGTTTACTAAAACGCTGTTTATACAGCGATAGCCGTCCGCATTAGAGCGTTCGACTGTACCCTGGTGGGCAAGCACATGTGCTCTAGGGAGGGAGTCCTGGGTTCAAACCCCACTACCCCAAAACTTTTTCCAAAAGTTTTCGTCGCACGCCGGCGACTTTTGAGGAATGCTCCATCGAAGGGACTACATTCACGGTACATTACACTGTTTTTCAAGGGTACCTACAGTGTGATAGGCTTCTATGAAGTGATGAGGATGTTTTTGGTAAGTTTAGTGCATTTTCTGAGGTAATTTTGGGAATATTTGAGCCTTTTTCCTTGGTCCTACTAGCTTAGCTAACTAGTACTCCAGGGGGGAGTAAGAAAAAGTCACTGCCATGTCTTTCTTGGAGGGCTTGATCCAGGCCAAGCCCCCCATTAAAACCCTTTTGTTGATGCTAAGACAAACTTAAGTGTTTTTATCTCTCTTTTGTTGCCTAAAGTACACTTTCTCAAAGTAACTAGGGTTGTGACCCTAGCCCCCCATGAAGTTCACCCCTACCACTGAACTGAGCGGAGGTACCTTCCTTCATGGAGGATATACCGAAAAAAAAACAGGCATTTCATGCTTTAGGCCTTGGTGGTTAAGCCTAGTGGTCTCCCACCCCAAGACCCCTATACTCAACTGTTTCTACCACTTATTGTGGTCCTACTTTGTAACTGTTTCTGAATTCAGTTGCTTGGCCAAGTCATTTTCTGTGTGGTCCTGACATCTATGCCCCACATTCCTAACCAGCACCGTTGCACCCAAAAGAGTGCACATGAAGTGCCCAAGGCTATCTCTGAGGCAAGAGTCAGACCAACTTTCATATAAAATCTTTTGTATTATCCATTTGTGATTGAATCTTTGTGTATAAACCTGCTTTGTCTATCTGCAGCCCTTCTGTGTTACACTGGATTCCGGAACCAATCATTGATTCGATCCACATCCTGTTCTTGCTCTACTTGCTGCTTTGGTTTGGGTTTTCAACTACAAAACCTGCAGGAATACATCAAAATATCTAGGGCATAATTCAAGGACATCTTTCTCCACGTTGCTGGGCTTTGAGTTCCTTCAACGTCCTCAACATGTCCTCAGCAACTTCCTCGATCGACCTCACTCGTCGGTCTTGGCCAGGTCCACCACCATAGCCTCTTCCTCCGCCTTTTCCTTGGCCTTTGCCTTGGCCTTTTCCCCCGTCTCCGCCCTTCGCCTTCCAATCGGAAATCCGCTGCTCCTTGGGCTTCTTCTCGGGGTGGGCGGCGAAGTAGGCCTTCTTGTCCGCCTCATACACCTTGCACTGACGGTGGTCGTGTGCATGGTTGTTTCCCTTGCCATAACAGACCCAGCACCTGTCGTGCTGAGACCTGTACTCCCGGAACGAGAGAGGTGGGTTCCCAATCTTCCTTGGCTCTCTATTCTTCTTGGGCCCCGCCCGGTTCCATCTGGACCGATCCTGCCCATGTTCTCTCACGTTGTGCGCCACAAACGTGAAGAAATGGGCCTCCTCGTGATCCTCCTGGGACCAGTGGTCTTGGCCACTTCCACTACCATCCTCCGCGGAGTTGGCCGTGTCCTCCTGGATCTCCCGATGATGGCGGTCTTCTTGGTGGCCTCGTTGTCCATGACCATGTCGATTCTGCACGTGGGCCTCGTTCTTCGCATTGAGCTTCAACTCCACCGTGATGTACTTCACGATCCCGTCCAGGCTCATGCGGGCGAAGATGACCTGCATCCTCAGCGGCTCCCCGCGCCTCCACTCCATGTTGTTGAGGCACAGCAACCTTTGCCCCATGGAGTCTCCAAATACCTCCACGTACACGGCGTTCTTCAGTCCCAACATCCGGTTGGGCTCGCCCAGGTTCCTCCTGAAGAACTCCATGATACCCGCATGGGTATCCTCCGCCGCCATGATCCTCACCGCCACCCGCTTCTCGGCTCGCTTCTTCTCCTCGTCCTCCACTCTCCTCTTCCAGTTGCGGGGGAGGATGTCCTTCAGCAGGTGGCGGATCTCCCTGGCCTCATTCCAGTCCTCCACCAGCTTGAGGCATCTTCGGTACTTTCGCAGGTACCGGTTCCACTCCCGGACCCGCAGCTCACCGCGGTCCAGCGGCAGCGGGATGGACCACAAGTCCTCCAGCTTCTGGTTCGGAGCGTCCACCCGCTCCTCATCCTCCAACCACTGGAGGCAGGCCTGCTCCGTACGGATCAATCCTTCCCGGATCTGATCCCGCAGCTCCTCCTTCAGGTCCTGCGCCAGCCGGTGTGGGAATGTCCGGCATACCCACTTGTCCCGCGGCGCTCCCCGCATCTCACCGACGACCTCCTCGGCAAAGTCCTCCCTAACCCGGATGAAGTCATCCAGATTGGAGGGGTTGCCATCGTAGTAGGGGATTTTGATTCTCCTGAGGTCGTCAATCCTGATGGCGTCTCCGACGTCCCCAGCCACCACTCCACCGAGACGGATACCACCTGTGGCCGGGGGGTGTGAGTACACTCCCTGTACATCCCTCTCCTCCATGGAGTGCGGTCCAGTTGGGCCTGAACCCATGGCGTTTGGAATGCGGGAATTACTTGCTCCATCGGCCGTCCATATCCCCGTATTGGGATCCTTCGCCCACAGGTTTCCGCTTGGATGACCTCGACCATGTCCGTCGGCGCTTCCCATCGTTCGCCCCTGCATGGTCTGGCTCTGGATCTCCTCTTCCGCATAAACTGCATGGGTAGTCGTAGTTGGCGGTAGATCCTGGGCGGCATGGGTCATCTGTACCGCCAGGCTCCTCGGGTCCGTGGTTACCTGCCCTTCCCGCATGGACCCAGCCGGTGCCATGTGTTCCCTGAGCATTGTGGATTCGCTGAACATGGGAACAAACGGCAGCGCATCCGGGTCAACACGCGGAGGCGCGTAGGGTGCCTCTGCAGGGCCGCCCATGGGTTTATCCATGGCGCTCCTGAGGGTCTTAACCCGCTCCACCAGCTCTGCCGCGGCCGGCTTTGCCGGGAGCTCCGGACCCGAGGCGAGGGGCTGTAGCTCCTCTAGCCTTTTCAGGCGTCCCGACATGTCCTCCACTAAGTGGAGGAGGCTATCCACCACTTGCTGCTGCTTCTGCAGGGCCAGCTCCAGATTCTCCCGGTACCGGGCCGTTTCCGCTCGCAGCTCCTCCATGTCTTTCTCCGCGGCCGACTGGTCATCCAGCATCCCGGCGACGTCCTCCTCTAGACCGTCCTTCGCTTTGTCCAGGCGGTCGAGACGATGCACGATGGCGTCCATCCCCATCCTTGGGTACTTGCCCATGAGGAAGGACACGTGTTCGCAGTGGCACTCAGCGTGCCTTCCACCTGGTCCGGCGCGTCCCGCGGTTCCCGGCGCCTCGGACTCCTCCGCCATGGGTGTGTCGCCCATGCTATCCCGCGGTGGCTCCGTGTGCCGGGCCACAGGTGCCGTCCTGGCTCTGGCGGGCCTCTCCAACGCCTCGGCGTCATGCTCCAGGCTTGGTTCTGGGGCCGTGTTCGCCCTTGTGGGCGGTCTGGCCGTCTCCTCCGACTCCAAAGGTTGCTCATAGGCTGTCCGATAGCCCTTCGAGTGCCCCTCGGATTCCCACAGCCTGACCGGGCTAGGGTCCGTATCCATAGCCCCCAGTGTCCCTTGCCGCGGACTTGGGTGACCCGCGCTTCCGGTAGCGCCAGGCCCGTCCTCCACTGCTGCCTGAATGGCAGGCCTCCTCAGAGTCCTCCGCGGCGGAGCGGAGGGTGCATGCCTTTCGGCAGCGATGCTCACACATGGAGACCAGATCCTCCATGTCAAGTCCTCCTCTTCCCGAATGTCGTACTTCTCTTCGGGCTTCAACTTCCGGAGTTCGCCATGCTCTTGAACGTCTCGGCTCTTCTATGGCTCCAATCTCCGGCGTGGTCTCCACCGAGTCCACAATACACACCCGGGGCGTACTTGGGCAGGGCTCATAGGGGCCCAAGTCCCCGGGTCGGCGGTAGGTAGGGGCAGCAGGTAAGCCTCTGCTACCATAAAGAAGGTCCCTACCAGGACCGGCCCCCGCTGTGCCCCTTCCGGATCAACGATTGCATTCCTCAAATTCCAAGGTCCAAAATCCAAAAATATAGAAAATAAAATCCTCCTTCAACCCTGAATAGCAACCAGATACCACAAATACAGCATTAACCCGATTCACAATCCAATCCACACTGCGGGCTTCCGTTCAGCACACCGGTCGTCCCACGGTGGCGGGCATGTACAAGAATTGCACCAAAGAAGAAAGCCCGAAAAAAAATAGACACTCAGAAAGTCGCATTAAAATATTCGGTTGCACGGTCCAAGGGTTATATATCACTTTCTGCCCTCTTGACCTTTATCCCTTGCTACACCGGGCACGTGTACGCAACAAAAGCGTTTGATGCTTTCCAAATTAACTTGAGACCAAGGCGGTTCCAACCCACTTCTCGATATTGATTTTCCCGGCTTTGGGCCGGAGATATGATTCTTCAAAGTGGTCTCACGAATCACCTTTGTTTCGACTATATCTCCAAGAAAAATGAGGGATATAACAAAACGAAGGTTGATTCGTGATCGGGGAAAAATGTACGACCACTCGAGATTCATCATATCAAGTGCGGCGATGTCGCAGTCGAAAATCCGATTCTGAAAGTCTGAAAAAATCGGATTAACTTTGCGAGTGTATAATATGGAAATTGCGGAAGCAACGAACCCTTTACTGATGAAATCTGACCCTTCATCGGGGTTTCCGCCAAAATATCTGTAAATAACAGTTAACCATTTGGTTACCGCAAAATCGCGAGCCAACTGACAGTCGCCGATACATTGACTATCAGAACGGAAGGCTGAAAAGTTACGGAAACATTATGATAAAAAAACCCTGTTGATTCCTGATATTCCGATATATAAATCTCCGCTGGCGGTGCCTCGGTACTGAATATGGCCGCTCATAGCCGGAATGGCCAAACCTATCACACTATCACATCGGGTTAGGTCAGGTGAATGGGAGAGTATGATATCAGCCAATGGCGGCTTGCCAGCACATAGATACACACCCCAAGTGACCGAAAGATGGCCACGGGGGTCCGAACCGGCTTCACTGATGACAGAGTTCTTGGCCCAGGGGTACTGATGACAGAGTTCTTGGCCCAGGGGTACTGAAGACAGAGTTCTTGGGCCAGGGGTACTGATCAGGGAGTTCTAGACCCAGGGGTACTGATGACAGAGTTCTTGGCCTAGGGGTACTGATGACAGAGTACTTGGCCCAGGGGTACTGATGACAGAGTTCTTGGCCCAGGGGTACTGATGACAGAGTTCTTGGCCCAGGGGTACTGAAGACGGAGTTCGTGGCCGAGGGGTATTGATGACAGAGCTCTTGGCCCAGGGGTACTGAAGACAGAGTTCTTGGCCCAGGGGTACTGATGAGGGACTTCTTGAGCCACGGGTACTGATGACAGAGTTCTTGGTCCAGGGGTACTGATGACAGAGTTCTTGGCCCAGGGGTACTGAAGACAGAGTTCTTGGCCCAGGGGTACTGATGACAGAGTTCTTGGCCCAGGGGTACTGATGACAGAGTTCTTGACCAAGGGGTACTGATGACAGAGTTCTTGGCCCAGGGGTACTGACGACAGAGTTCTTGGCCCAGGGGTATTGATGACAGATTTCTTGGCCCAGGGGTACTGAAGACAGAGTTCCTGGCCCAGGGGTACTGATGAGAGACTTCTCCACCCACGGGTACTGATGACGGAGTTCCTGGCCGAGGGGTACTGAAGACAGAGTTCTTGGCCCAAGGGTACTGAAGACAGAGTTCTTGGCCCAGCGGTACTGAAGACAGAGTTCTTGGCCCAGGGTTACTGATGACAGAGTTCTTGGCCCAGGGGTACTGATGAGAGAGTTCTTGGCCCAGGGGTACTGATCAGGGAGTTCTAGACCCAGGGGTACTGATGACAGAGCTCTCCGCCCAGGGGTACTGATGACAGAGTTCTTGGCCCAGGGGTACTGATGAGAGACTTCTGGACCCACGGGTACTGATGACACAGTTCTTGGCCCAGGGGTACTGAAGACAGAGTTCTTGGCCCAGGGGTACCCAAGACAGAGTTCTTGGCCCAGGGGTACTGAAGACAGAGTTCTTGGCCCAGGGTTACTGATGACAGAGATCTTGGCCCAGGGGTACTGATGAGAGAGTTCTTGGCCCAGGAGGTACTGATCAGAGAGTTCTAGACCCGGGGGTACTGATGACAGAGTTCTTGGCCCAGGGGTACTAATGACAGAGTTCTTGGCCCAGGGGTACTGAAGACAGAGTTCTTGGCCCAGGGGTATTGATGACAGAGTTCTTGGCCCAGGGGTACTGAAGAGAGAGTTCTTGGCCCAGGGCTACTGATGAGAGACTTCTTGACCCACGGGTACTGAAAACAGAGTTCTTGTCCCAGGGGTACTGAAGACAGAGTTCTTGGCCCAGGGGTACTTAAGACAGAGTTCTTGGCCCAGGGGTACTGAAGACAGAGTTCCTGGCTCAGGGGTACTGAAGACAGAGTTCTTGGCCCAAGGGTACTGAAGAAGTACTGATCAGAGAGTTCTGGACCCAGGGGTACTGATGACAGAGTTCTTGGCCAAGGGGTACTGATGACAGAGTTCTTGGCCGGGGGGTACTGATGACAGAGTTCTTGGCCCAGAGGTACTGACGACAGACTTCTTGACCCACGGGTACTGATGACACAGTTCTTAGCCGAGGGGTACTGAAGAAAGACTTCTTGGCCCAGGGGTACTGAAGACGGAGTTCGTGGTCCAGGGGTACTGAAGACAGAGTTCTTGGCCCAGGGCTACTGATGACAGAGTTCTTGGCCCAGGGGTACTGATGAGTCAGTTCTTGGCCCAAAGGTACTGATCAGAGAGTTCTAGACCCAGGGGTACTGATGACAGAGTTCTTGGCCCAGGGGTACTGATGACAGAGTTCTTGGCCCAGGGGTACTGATGACAGAGTTCTTGACCCAGGGGTACTGATGACACAGTTCTTGGCCTAGGGGTACTGATGAGAGAGTTCCAAACCGAGGGATACTGAAGACAGAGTTCTTGGCCCAGGGGTACTGATGACAGAGTTCTAATCCCAGGGATATTAATGACAGAGTTCTTGACCCAGGGGCACTGATGACAGAGTTCTTGACCCGGGGGTACTGATGACACAGTTCTTGACCCAGAGGTACTGATGACAGAGTTCTTGGCCCAGGGGTACTGATGACAGAGTTTTTGGCCCAGGGGTACTGATGACAGAGTTCTTCGCCCAGGGGTACTGATGACAGAGTTCTTGGCCAAGGGGTTCTGATGACAGAGTTCTTGGCCCAGGGGTACTGATGACAGAATTCTTGGGCCAGGGGTACTGATGACAGAGTTCTTGGCCCAGGGGTACTGATGACAGAGTTCTTGGCCCAGGGGTACTGCTGACAGAGTTCCTGGTCCAGGGGTACTGATGACAGTGTTCTTGGCTCAAAGGTACTGAAGACAGAGTTCTTGGCCCAGGGGTACTGATGACAGAGTTCTTGGCCCAGGGGTACTGATGACAGGGTTCTTCGCCCAGGCGTACTGATGACAGAGTTCTTGGCCCATGGGTACTGATCAGAGGGTTCTAGACCCACGGGTACTGATGACAGAGTTCTTGGCCAAGGGGTACTGATGACAGAGTTCTTGGCCCAGGGGTACTGAAGACAGAGTTCTTGGCCCAGGGGTACTGAAGACAGAGTTCGTGGCCCAGGGGTACTGAAGACAGAGTTCTTGGCCCAGGGCTACTGATGACAGAGTTCTTGGCCCAGGGGTACTGATGAGAGAGTTCTTGGCCCAGGGGTACTGATCAGAGAGTTCTAGACCCAGGGGTACTGATGACAGAGTTCTTGGCACAGGGGTACTGATGACAGAGTTCTTGGCCCAGGGATACTGATGACAGAGGTATTGGCCCAGGGGTACTGAAGACAGAGTTCTCTGCCCAGGGGTACTGGAGACAGAGTTCTTGGTCCAGGGGTACTGATGACAGAGTTCTTGGCCCAGGGGTACTGAAGACAGAGCTCTTGGCCCAGGGGTACTGATGACAGAATTCTTGGCCCAGGGGTACTGAAGACAGAGTTCTTGGCCCAGGGGTACTGATGACAGAGTTCTTGGCCCAGGGGTACTGAAGACAGAGTTCTTGGCCCAGGGGTACTGATGACAGAGTTCTTGGTCCAGGGGTACTGAAGACAGAGTTCTTGGCCTAGTGGTACTGAAGACAGAGTTCTTGGCCCAGGCGTACTGATGCCAGAGTTCTTGACCCAGGGGTACTGATGACACAGTTCTTGGCCTCGGGGTACTGATGAGTGAGTTCTTGGCCCAGGCGTACTGGCTGGAGAGTTCGTAGCCCAGGAGTACTGATGAGAGAGTTCTAGACCCAGGGATATTTATGACAGAGTTCGTGACCCAGGGGCACTGATGACAGAGTTCTTGACCCGGGGGTACTGATGACAGAGTTCTTGACCCAGAGGTACTGATGACAGAGTTCTTGGCCGAGGGGTACTGATGAGAGAGTTCTTGGCCCAGGGGTACTGATGACAGAGTTCTTGACCCAGGGGTACTGATGACAGAGTTCTTGGTCAAGGGGTTCTGATGACAGAGTTCTTGGCCCAGGGGTACTGATGACAGAGTTCTTGGCCCAGGGGTACTGATGACAGAATTCTTGGCCCAGAGGTACTGATGACAGAGTTCTTGGCCGAGGGGTACTGATGAGAGAGTTCTTGGCCCAGGGGTACTGATGACAGAGTTCTTGACCCAGGGGTACTGATGACAGAGTTCTTGGTCAAGGGGTTCTGATGACAGAGTTCTTGGCCCAGGGGTACTGATGACAGAGTTCTTGGCCCAGGGGTACTGATGACAGAATTCTTGGCCCAGGGGTACTGATGACAGAGTTCTTCGCCCAGGGGTACTGATGACAGAGTTCTTGGCCCAGGGGTACTGATGACAGAGTTGCTGGCCCAGGGGTACTGATGACAGAGTTCTTGGCCAAGGGGTACTGATGACAGCGTTCTGGGCCCAGGGGTACTGATGACAGAGTTCTTGACCCAGGGGTACTGATGACAGAGTTCCTCACCAAGGGGTACTGATGACATAGTTCTAGACCCAGGGGTATTGATAAAAGAGTTCTTGACCCAGGGCTACTGACGACAGAGTTCTTGGCCCAGGGCTACTGACGACAGAGTACTTGGCCCAAGGGTACTGGAGACAGAGTTCTTGGCCCAGGGGTACTGATGACAAAGTTCTAGACCGAGGGATATTAATGACAGAGTTCTTGACCCAGGGGTACTGATGAGAGAGTTCTTGACCTGGGGGTACTGACGAGAGATTTCCTGACCCAGGGGTACTGATGACAGAGTTCTTGGCCCAGTGGTACTGAAGACAGAGTTCTTTGCCGAGGGGTACTGATGACAGAGTTTTTGGCCAAAGGGTACTGTTGACAGAGTTCTTGGCCCAGGGGTACTGATGACAGAGCTCTTGGCCCAGGGGTACAGATGACAGAGTTCTTGGCCGAGGGGTACTGATGACAGAGTGCTTGGCCCAGGGGTACTGATGACAGAGTTCTTGGCCAAGGGGTACTGATGACAGAGGTCTTGGCCCAGGGGTACTGATGACAGAGCTCTTGGCCAAGGGGTACTGATGACAGAGTTCTTGGCCCAGGGGTACTGATGACAGAGTTCTTGGCCCAGGGGTACTGATGACAGGGTTCTTGACCCAGGGGTACTGATGACGGAGTGCTTGACCCAGGGGTACTGATGACAGAGTTCTAGACCCAGGGGTATTGATAAAAGAGTTCTTGACCCAGGGCTACTGACGACAGAGTTCTTGGCCCAGGGCTACTGACGACAGAGTACTTGGCCCAAGGGTACTGAAGACAGAGTTCTTGGCCCAGGGGTACTGATGACAGAGTTCTAGACCGAGGGATATTATTGAAAGAGTTCTTGACCCAGGGGTACTGATGAGAGAGTTCTTGACCCGGGGGTACTGAGGAGAGAGTTCTTGACCCAGGGGTACTGATGACAGAGATCTTGGCCCAGGGGTACTGATGACAGAGTTCTTGGCCCAGGGGTACTGATGACAGAGTTCTTGGCCCAGGGGTACTGAAGACAGAGTTCTTGGCCCAGGGGTATTGATGACAGAGTTATTGGCACAGGGGTACTGATGCCAGAGTTCTTGGCCCAGGGGTAATGATGACAGAGCTCTTGGCCCAGGGGTACTGATGACAGAGTTCTTGGCCCAGGGGTAATGATGACAGAGTTCTTGGCCCAGGGGTACTGATGACAGGGTTCTTGGCCCAGGGGTACTGATGACAGAGTTCTTGGCCCAGGGGTACTGATGACAGAGTTCTTGGCCCAGGGGTACTGATGACAGAGTTCTTGGCCCAGGGGTACTGATGACAGAGTTCTGGGCCCAGGGGTACTGATGAAAGAGTTCTTGACCCAGGGGTACTGATGAGAGAGTTGTAGACCCAGGGGTACTGAAGACAGAGTTCTGCGCCCAGGGGTACTGATGACAGAGTTCTAGACCCAGGGATATTAATGACAGAGTTTCTGACCCAGGGGTACTGATGACAGAGTTCTTGACCCGGGGGTACTGATGACAGAGTTCTTGACCCAGAGGTACTGATGACAGAGTTCTTGGCCCAGGGGTACTGAAGACAGAGTTCTTGGCCCAGGGGTACTGATGACAGAGTTCCTGGCCCAGGGGTACTGATGACGGAGTTCTTGGCCAAGGGGTTCTGATGACAGAGTTCTTGGCCCAGGGGTACTGATGAAAGAGTTCTTGTCCCAGGGGTACTGATGACAGGGTTCTTGGCCCAGGGGTACTGATGACAGAGTTCTTGGCCAAAGGGTACGGATGACAGAGTTCTTGGCCCAGGGGTACTGAAGACAGAGTTCTTGGCCTAGTGGTACTGATGACAGAGTTCTTGGCCCAGCGGTACTGATGAAAGAGTTCTGGGCCCAGGGGTACTGATGACAGAGTTCTTGACCCAGGGCTACTGACGACAGAGTTCTTGGCCCAGGGGTACTGAAGACAGAGTTCTTGGCCTAGTGGTACTGATGACAGAGTTCTTGGCCCAGCGGTACTGATGAAAGAGTTCTGGGCCCAGGGGTACTGATGACAGAGTACTTGGCCCAAGGGTACTGAAGACAGAGTTCTTGGCCCAGGGGTACTTAGGACAGAGTTCTAGACGGAGGAATATTAATGACAGAGTTCTTGTCCAAGGGGTACTGATGAGAGAGTTCTTGACCCGGGGGTACTGAGGAGAGGGTTCTTGACCCAGGGGTACTGATGAGAGAGATCTTGGCCCAGGGGTACTGATGACAGAGTTCTTGGCCCAGGGATACTGATGACAGAGTTCTTGGCCCAGGGGTACTGATGACAGAGTTCTTGGCCCAGGGATACTGATGACAGAGTTCTTGGCCGAGGGGTACTGATGACAGAGTTCTAAACCCAGGGGTACTGATGAGAGAGTTCTTGGCCCAGGGGTACTGATGACGGAGTTCTTGGCCCAGGGGTACTGATGACAGAGTTCTTGGCCCAGGGGTTCTGATGACAGAGTTCTTGGCCCAGGGGTACTGATGACAGAGTTCTGGGCCCAGGGGTACTGATGGAAGAGTTGTTGACCCAGGGGTACTGATGACAGAGTTCTTGACCCAGGGGTACTGATGATAGAGTTCTAGACCCAGGGGTATTGATAAAAGAGTTCTTGACCCAGGGCTACTGAGGACAGAGTTCTTGGCCCAGGGCTACTGAAGACAGAGTACTTGGCCCAAGGGTACTGAAGCCAGTGGGCTTGGGCAAGCCGTACTGATGACAGAGTTCTACACAGAGGGATATTGATGACAGAGTTCTTGACCCAGGGGTACTGATGAAAGAGTTCTTGACCCGGGGGTACTGAGGAGAGGGTTCTTGACCCAGGAGTACTGATGACAGAGATCTTGGCCCAGGGGTACTGATGACAGAGGTCTTGGCCCAGGGGTACTGATGACAGAGTTCTTGGCCCAGGGGTACTGAAGACAGAGTTCTTGGTCCAGGGGTATTGATGACAGAGTTCTTGGGCCAGGGGTACTGATGACAGAGTTCATGGCCCAGGGGTACTGATGACAGAGTTCTTGGCCCAGGGGTACTGGAGACAGAGTTCTTGGCCAAGGAGTACTGATGACAGAGTTCTTGGCCCAAGGGTACTGATGACAGAGCTCTTGGCCCAGGGGTACTGATGACAGAGTTCCTGGCCCAGGGGTACTGATGACAGAGTTCTTGGCCCAGGGACACTGATGACAGAGTTCTTGGCGCAGGGGTACTGATGACAGAGTTCTTGGCCCTGGGGTACTGAAGACAGAGTTCTTGACCCAGGGGTACTGTAAAACAGAGTTCTTGACCCAGGGGTACTGATGACAGAGTTGTAGACCCAGGGATATTGATAAAAGAGTACTTGACCCAGGGCTACTGACGACAGAGTTCTTGGCCCAGGGCTACTGACGACAAAGTACTTGGCCCAAGGGTACTGAAGACAGATTTCGTGGCCAAGGGGTACTGATGACAGAGTTCTAGACCCGTGGATATTAATGACAGAGTTTTTGACCCAGGGGTACTGATGACAAAGTTCTTGGCCCAGGTGTACTGATGAGAGAGTTCCGGACCAAGGGGTACTGACGATAGAGTACTTGGCCCAGGGGTACTGATGAGAGAGTTCTTGACCCAGGGGTACTGATGACAGAGTTCTTGACCCAGGGGTACTGATGAGAGAGTTCTTGACCCAGGGGTACTGATGAGAGAGTTCTAGACCCGGCGGTACTGATGACAGAGTTCTTGGCCCAGGGGTACTGAAGACAGAGTTCTTGGCCCAGGGGTACTTATGAGAGATTCCCTGGCCCAGGGGTACTGATGACAGAGTTCTTGACCCAGGGGTACTGATGACAGAGTTGTTGACCCAGGGGTACTGATGACAGAGCTGTAGACCCAGGGGTATTGATAAAAGAGTTCTTGACCCAAGGTACTGACGACAGAGTTCTTGGCCCAGGGCTACTGACGACAGAGTACTTGGCCCAAGGGTACTGAAGACAGATGTTCTGGCCCAGGGGTACTGATGACAGAGTTCTAGACCCAGGGATATTGATGACAGAGTTCTTGACCCAGGGGTACTGATGACAGGGTTCTTGGCCCAGGGTTACTGATGACAGAGTTCTTGACCCAGGGGTACTGATGAGAGAGTTCTTGACCCAGGGGTACTGATGAGACAGTTCTTGACCCGGTGGTACTGATGACAGAGTTCTTGGCTCAGGGGTACTGAAGACAGAGTTCTTGGCCCAGGGGTACTGATGAGAGAGTTCCTGGCCCAGAGGTACTGATGACAGAGTTCTTGGCCCAGAGGTACTGATGACAGATTTCGTGGCCCAGGGGTACTGATGACAGTGTTCCTGGTCCAGGGGTACTGATGACGGAGTTCTTGGCCCAGGGGTACTGATGACAGAGTTCTTGGCCCAGAGGTACTGAAGACAGAGTACTTGAGCCAGGGGTACTGATGACAGAGTTCCTGGCCCAGGGGTACTGATGACAGAGTTCTTGGCCCAGGGGTACTGATGACAGAGTTCTGGGCCCAGAGATACTGATGACAGAGTTCTTGACCCAGGGGTACTGATGACAGAGTTCCTGACCGAGGGGTACTGATGACAGAGTTCTAGACCCAGGGGTATTGATAAAAGAGTTCTTGACCCAGGGCTACTGACGACAGAGTTCTTGGCCCAGGGCTACTGACGAGAGAGTACTTGGCCCAAGGGTACTGAAGACAGAGTTCTTGGCACAGGGGTACTGATGACAGAGTTCTGAACCGAGGGATATTAATGACAGAGTTCTTGACCCAGGGGTACTGATGAGAGAGCTCTTGACCCGGGGGTACTGAGGAGAGAGTTCTTGACCAAGGGGTACTGATGACAGAGATCTTGGCCCAGGGGTACTGATGACAGAGTTCTTGGCCCAGGGGTACTGATGGCACAGTTCTTGGCCCAGGGGTATTGATGACAGAGTTCTTGTCCCAGGGGTACTGATGACAGAGTTCTTGGCCCAGGGGTACTGATGACAGAGTTCTTGGCCCAGGGGTACTGATGACAGAGTTCTTGGCCCAGGGGTACTGATAACAGAGTTCTAGACCCAGGGATATTAATGACAGAGTTTCTGACCCAGGGGTACTGATGACAGAGTTCTTGACCCGGGGGTACTGATGACAGAGTTCTTGACCCAGAGGTACTGATGACAGAGTTCTTGGCCCAGGGGTACTGAAGACAGAGTTCTTGGCCCAGGGGTACTGATGACAGAGTTCTTGGCCCAGGGGTACTGATGACAGAGTTCTTGGCCAAGGGGTACTGATGACAGAGTTCTTGTCCCAGGGGTGCTGATGACAGAGTTCTTGGCCCAGGGGTACTGATGACAGAGTTCCTGGCCCAGGGGTACTGAAGACAGAGTTCTTGGCCTAGTGGGACTGATGACAGAGTTCTTGGCCCAGCGGTACTGATGAAAGAGTTCTGGGCCCAGGGGTACTGATGACAGAGTTCTTGGCCCAGGACTACTGACGACAGAGTACCTGGCCCAAGGGTACTGAAGACAGAGTTCTTGGCCCAGGGGTACTGAGGACAGAGTTCTAGACCGAGGGATATTAATGACAGAGTTCTTGACCCAGGGGTACTGATGAGAGAGTTCTTGACCCGGGGGTACTGAGGAGAGGGTTCTTGACCCAGGGGTACTGATGACAGAGTTCTTGGCCCAGGGACACTGATGACAGAGTTCTTGGCCCAGGGGTACTGATGACAGAGTTCTTGGCCCAGGGGTACTGATGACAGAGTTCCTGGCCCAGGGGTACTGAAGACAGAGTTCTTGGCCTAGTGGGACTGATGACAGAGTTCTTGGCCCAGCGGTACTGATGAAAGAGTTCTGGGCCCAGGGGTACTGATGACAGAGTTCTTGGCCCAGGACTACTGACGACAGAGTACCTGGCCCAAGGGTACTGAAGACAGAGTTCTTGGCCCAGGGGTACTGAGGACAGAGTTCTAGACCGAGGGATATTAATGACAGAGTTCTTGACCCAGGGGTACTGATGAGAGAGTTCTTGACCCGGGGGTACTGAGGAGAGGGTTCTTGACCCAGGGGTACTGATGACAGAGTTCTTGGCCCAGGGACACTGATGACAGAGTTCTTGGCCCAGGGGTACTGATGACAGAGTTGTTGGCCCAGGGGTACTGAAGACAGAGTTCTTGGCCCTGGGGTACTGATGACAGAGTTCTTTACCCAGGGGTACTGAAAACAGAGTTCTTGACCCAGGGGTACTGATGACAGAGTTGTAGACCTAGGGATATTGATAAAAGAGTACTTGACCCAGGGCTACTGACGACAGAGTTCTTGGCCGGGGGCTACTGACGACAGAGTACTTGGCCCAAGGGTACTGAAGACAGATTTCTTGGCCCAGGGGTACTGATGACAGAGTTCTAGACCCGTGGATATTAATGACAGAGTTCTTGACCCAGGGGTACTGATGACAAAGTTCTTGGCCCAGGGGTACTGATGAGAGAGTTCCTGACCAAGGGGTACTGACGATAGAGTACTTGGCCCAGGGGTACTGATGAGAGAGTTCTTGACCCAAGGGGTACTGATGACAGAGTTCTTGACCCAGGGGTACTGATGAGAGAGTTCTTGACCCAGGGGTACTGATGAGAGAGTTCTTGACCCGGCGGTACTGATGACAGAGTTCTTGGCCCAGGGGTACTGAAGACAGAGTTCTTGGCCCAGGGGTACTTATGAGAGATTCCCTGGCCCAGGGGTACTGATGACAGAGTTCTTGACCCATGGGTACTGATGACAGAGTTGCTGACCCAGGGGTACTGATGACAGAGCTGTAGACCCAGGGGTATTGATAAAAGAGTTCTTGACCCAAGGTACTGACGACAGAGTTGTTGGCCAGGGGCTACTGACGACAGAGTACTTGGCCCAAGGGTACTGAAGACAGATTCTCTGGCCCAGGGGTACTGATGACAGAGTTCTAGACCCAGGGATATTGATGACAGAGTTCTTGACCCAGGGGTACTGATGACAGGGTTCTTGGCCCAGGGTTACTGATGACAGAGTTCTTGACCCAGGGGTACTGATGAGAGAGTTCTTGACCCAGGGGTACTGATGAGAGAGTTCTTGACCCGGTGGTACTGATGACAGAGTTCTTGGCTCAGGGGTACTGAAGACAGAGTTCTTGGCCCAGGGGTACTGATGAGAGAGTTCCTGGCCCAGGGGTACTGATGACAGAGTTCTTGGCCCAGAGGTACTGATGACAGATTTCTTGGCCCAGGGGTACTGATGACAGTGTTCTTGGTCCAGGGGTACTGATGACGGAGTTCTTGGCCCAGGGGTACTGATGACAGAGTTCTTGGCCCAGGGGTACTGAAGACAGAGTACTTGGGCCAGGGGTACTGATGACAGAGTTCCTGGCCCAGGGGTACTGATGACAGAGTTCTTGGCCCAGGGGTACTGATGACAGAGTTCTGGGCCCAGGGATACTGATGACAGAGTTCTTGACCCAGGGGTACTGATGACAGAGTTCTTGACCCAGGGGTACTGATGACAGAGTTCTAGACCCAGGGGTATTGATAAAAGAGTTCTTGACCCAGGGCTACTGACGACAGAGTTCTTGGCCCAGGGCTACTGACGACAGAGTACTTGGCCCAAGGGTACTGAAGACAGAGTTCTTGGCACAGGGGTACTGATGACAGAGTTCTGAACCGAGGGATATTAATGACAGAGTTCTTGACCCAGGGGTACTGATGAGAGAGTTCTTGACCCGGGGGTACTGAGGAGAGAGTTCTTGACCAAGGGGTACTGATGACAGAGATCTTGGCCCAGGGGTACTGATGACAGAGTTCTTGGCCCAGGGGTACTGATGGCAGAGTTCATGGCCCAGGAGTATTGATGACAGAGTTCTTGGCCCAGGGGTACTGATGACAGAGTTCTTGGCCCAGGGGTACTGAAGACAGAGTTCTTGGCCCAGGGGTACTGATGACAGAGTTCTTGGCCCAGGGGTACTGATAACAGAGTTCTAGACCCAGGGATATTAATGACAGAGTTTCTGACCCAGGGGTACTGATGACAGAGTTCTTGACCCGGGGGTACTGATGACAGAGTTCTTGACCCAGAGGTACTGATGACAGAGTTCTTGGCCCAGGGGTACTGAGGACAGAGTTCTTGGCCCAGGGGTACTGATGACAGAGTTCTTGGCCCAGGGGTACTGATGACAGAGTTCTTGGCCCAGGGGTACTGAGGACAGAGTTCTTGGCCCAGGGGTACTGATGACAGAGTTCTTGGCCCAGGGGTACTGATGACAGAGTTCTTGGCCCAGGGGTACTGATGACAGAGTTCTTGGCCCGGTGGTACTGATAACAGAGTTCTAGACCCAGGGATATTAATGACAGAGTTTCTGACCCAGGGGTACTGATGACAGAGTTCTTGACCCGGGGGTACTGATGACAGAGTTCTTGACCCAGAGGTACTGATGACAGAGTTCTTGGCCCAGGGGTACTGAGGACAGAGTTCTTGGCCCAGGGGTACTGATGACAGAGTTCCTGGCCCAGGGGTACTGAAGACAGAGTTCTTGGCCTAGTGGTACTGATGACAGAGTTCTTGGCCCAGCGGTACTGATGAAAGAGTTCTGGGCCCAGGGGTACTGATGACAGAGTTCTTGACCCAGGGGTACTGATGACAGAGTTCTTGGCCCGGGGCTACTGACGACAGAGTACTTGGCCCAAGGGTACTGAAGACAGAGTTCTTGGCCCAGGGGTACTGAGGACAGAGTTCTAGACCGAGGGATATTAATGACAGAGTTCTTGACCCAGGGGTACTGATGAGAGAGTTCTTGACCCGGGGGTACTGAGGAGAGGGTTCTTGACCCAGGAGTACTAATGAGAGAGATCTTGGCCCAGGGGTACTGATGACAGAGTTCTTGGCCCAGGGATACTGATGACAGAGTCTTGGCCCAGGGGTACTGATGACAGAGTTCGTGGCCCAGGGGTACTGAGGACAGAGTTCTTGGCCCAGGGGTACTGATGACAGAGTTCTAAACCCAGGGGTACTGATGAGAGAGATCTTGGCCCAGGGGTACTGATGACAGAGTTCTTGGCCCAGGGATACTGATGACGAAGTTCTTGGCCCAAGGGGTACTGATGACAGAGTTCTTGGCCCAGGGGTACTGATGACAGAGTTCTTGGCCCAGGCGTACTGATGACAGAGTTGTTGGCCAAGGGGTACTTTTAGCGCCTTCTTGCGCTTGACAGTTGCATTGCTGTGTTTGGTGTTCCAGATGGCAGGCGTGGACCACCCTTGTCGCCACAATGCTTCCCCCAATCGGACCTTCTTCATCACCTCACGCAACCCCACTGGGCATTTGTAGCGGGGCCTGGAGGGCCTTCGCGCTACGATGGAGGTGTGAGGTTGATGCAAGTGCTCCCCACCTTCGCATGACACTGATAGAAGGTTCTTGTGGTAGCGGAGATGAGGGGTGTAATGTTCGAAGAAGTAATGCATGGTTACACCAAACCTCCTTTTTGGCAAGTCGATGGCATGGAAAAGCTCATGGGCTTCTTTGCATTTTTGGTCTCGTAGATGAACATCACGAGGGGCCCATGATGTTATTTGAATACAAAGCTCCCTCATAAGGTCGAGGTACCTTTGCAGGGGATCTTGCAAGACCTGGCCTTTGTACTTGATGGTCAAATTGTCTGCAGTGGTCGGCAATAGTCTTTTGAGGGCACACCAAAATTCATCGTTCTCGAGGATTTCTTTTGTCAAAGAATTGGATGGCATCCAATCTTTCTTGCCACAAGATTCGTTGAGTGGTTGGTGGTATGGGCATCTAGACAAATGTGCGGTGTAGATATCCTGCAAACACAGCATGTATTTGTTCGGCAAATGACGGCCCACCCAAATGTAAAATGCATGGATGACACCGTTGCCGATTGCATGATTGTTTGCATGATAAGGGTCGTAAATCAAATTCTCTTGCCGCTTTAGAAGGCAGAGTAACCATTTCATCTTTGTGTCATATTAGTCCAAAGTACGAAGTGGTTGGCGTTCATGGTCAGGATAACGAAAATCCGGTTTGCCTGCCCAACATTTGACACAACAAAATGTGGCATTTGGTGCCGCAACGTTGGTGATGGCACGAAGAGCAGCATAGTCCAGGGTTGTACAGAACTCTAGAGGGCCCCCATTCCAACCTGTATCCAACACATTCTGAAGTGCACGAGGCAAATCAATGGCATCCATATATGCGGCCGTGGTGACGTGACCATCTCCATCTAAATATCTTCCAATGGGTGCTTGTATATCAACCGCATGGGGTTGCCTTGCGTCGGGGAGAAAGAAGCTAAGGAGCTGGCACTTAGATCGGCCATAAAGCTCATTGGCGTCCCAGAAGATACAAAGGCGTGGCTTAACCACATCAAGGGGGACAAGACCGTCACGATGGGCAAGGTGTAGATATAATGGTAGGACCTGGTTGGGATCTAGGAAAGCCCCTTTCTGTGTCTCGGCTAGGTCAAGGTCCCTTATTAAGTCTTGCTCCATGGCGGTAACTGCATTACGATACACGTCTTTATTGCCACGTGTCTTTGCAAACTCAGACCATGTATCAAAGGTGCTGAATTTCTTGAGAAGCACAGATTTGACGATTTCGGGATTTGATCGAACCCCACGAATTCGATCTCGTTGAATCACCTTCTCAACAATCTTCCGAGTGGCCAGCATGTATTCACAACCCTCAATTCGTGCATTCTTCCGAATTTTCCATTGTTTCCACCGTCGTGTTTTTGGCGTACATTGCCAGATGGGTAGTCGTGGTCGGCCAGGTCCACGTGTCATTTTGCATACATATGACACAAACACCAATGCTAGTCGGAAGATTGATATGAAGGACATTTAGCGCGCGCGTGTGTGTGTGTGTGCATGTGTACGTGTGGGGGGTGTGTGTGTGTGGGTGGGTGCGTGGGTGGGTGTGTACAACAATACACATTGGTAAAGGCAACCAGATGGTTCCGAAGAAACGTCCACTGCATGCACAAACCTGCGGGGGTTTGGGTGGTGTGTCTTCGGCTTCATCGGTTCCGTTGCTTCTCACCGCCCTGCTTGATTCGGTTTTTGGCTGTGAAGGCACCAAACATTTTCTTCACCACAGCAATCAAAGAAGCCACACACAAACAACGCGGAACTTAAATGCTATCATATTCCGCTGCATGCAACGCTCGCCAAGGATGCCCCATCAAGTGAAGGATCACACATGTGGGGGCGATTGAAACTACCTTCGGCTTGGTTTCTTCCGCACTTGCGTGGCCTTTCTCCGCCCCGCTTGCCTCATTGACACTTTTAGGCTGAAGAAACGCCAAATATTTCGTTCAACACAAACGACACGAATGTGGACCACCATCATGCGTTGCCGGCCAAGGATGCCCCCGGTTTCTATGAGTCAAACCCCTCAACAGGCAAGTAACTCCTCATTGATGCATCATAGGCTATCAAGAAATGTGCCCCCCACCAACACCTCCGAATCGTGAAGAGCACGTGACACATGCACAATGACAAAGTAATACTCGGTACCTGTGCCACGGTTGCATGAGCATTGGCCTCCTCCATGGCGTTGCTTCCCTTTGCTCGGTGGGACTCCAGGGTTGGCTAAAAGCAGACAATATATTTAACTCTGAATAATCATCTTAGTACACGAGCACATTCAACACGACAAAAGGGATGCTAGCAAAGTCAATACACATGTTGTTCTCAAGTCTGACGTGAAGAACCATCTCAATCTATAGCAATTAGTGCTGCAAACATGACAACATGGCACGAAAAAACCTGTGGATCGTCTGCATCAACGGGTTTCTCTTTGCTTCCCACCCCCTCGGCTTCTGGTACACCAGCCCCAGGCACGGATGTTCCCGTCTTCGCCATGCTGCTTGCTCGAAATGCCCGCAAAACTGCTAGTACCAATCCCTACAAGTGGGCCATGAGAATCACTAGGACGAGGGCACCACGAGCAAACAAGAAAAGGTGCTAGCTCACCAATGCATAAGCTTAGCGGACGGTGCGGCTCTTAGACTATGTGACACTCCGTCCCATGAGATAGACATACCAATTGTTGTGTGTTCTTGTGGGATCCATCTTCTGTTGGCTCCGTGGTCCCGTGGGTGCCATCTTCTTTTGTCCCCATGTTGCTCGTTCCTTTTGTTTCTTGGCTGCTTTGTGCTTGTTGGTCGCTCTGGTCTTCCACCATTTGGGTGTTCTCACTTCTGGGCGCTACTTCTTTTGGTTTCTTCAGACCCTACAAGTCAATCATGCAATGCAAGCAAGCATGAACACTGCTCGGAAATTGCAAATTGAGGTCGCGAGAGGCAGAAGCATAAGGACCTAAGATAATCCGAACTCAATCAATTTTTAAAGACGAGCACACATGTCAATGACAACATGATTCAAAGAGTGATGGCACCCGACTACATACCAATGATACTGGAAGGAACGAGACATTCTTTGTATTGTCCGTGAACAATTTTTTCAGAGTCATGTTGCCTGCTGCACTTCGGTCGTCCAAGAGGCGGAGAATCTCACTGATTGTTTTGTGTCCCGACGCAGGTACCGATAGGCAATTGGAGACCGAAACTAGATACGCCTTGCCCCGGGTGCTTGCTTGCTGGAAGAGCTTCTTGCGCTCCTCATGGCATTCAGACTCTTTGACCATCTGTGCCAAGGCTTCTGCGCTCACGTCTGGGCAAGTATTGGGCACAATCTTTTTGGTAAATTTTTTCTTCTTCTTTTGCTTCTTCTCTGCGTGTGTCTTCTTCTTCTCCTTGGTCTTGGTTTCCCCTTTCTGGTTTTCGTTCATGTTGCCACCAACCTCCAAGTCACCATCGGAATCACTACTATCACTGCTGGACGCCTCGTGCTCATTGTCAGTGGGTGCTTCCGAGGGTACTGGCACATCCTCATTTATGATTATTGGTGCTTCGTATGGAGGGTCCGAGAGCACCTTGTCTTTCCCAAAACAATATGTTTCGCCATCGCGAAACCTGATCTTGAATTCTTTCCCAGGCGCAGGATTTTTGTGGTCGCAGACCATTCCCACCCAAAACATGATGTATCTGTTTTGGGTTGGGTTTCCATTTGCCTTCTCGTCTGCTTGGCCGCACAGCACAAACACCACATTGCCAACTGTCATTGATGCAGACATGGTTTCCATGTGTTTGTTGACCAACGCCTGAAGGTCCTCATCAACTTCATCCCACAAAACATAACCACTCTGGTTCAAACTTGTCAGCTTTGGTACCTTTCCACATTCCTCAGGGGGGTTCTATTGTAAAGTTTTTCTTCTTTGCCGGGGCCATTTTGAAATCTCCCCTGTGAAATGGGTGTCATGAATCGACGATTAGATCAAGTAGACACGCCAAATCAACACCAAGTAAAAGCGACGTGAGCAAATGCAAAAGAAGGAACACATCACGTTTATCCATCAGTGATGTCCGTTGATTCATGCCACCTCGTTGGCATTATGGTTGAAATGGCTGGCATGGTTGGCATAGTTGGCATGGGAACACCCAAAAATGGGCCCCTCTAAATGCAAAAAATTGCATTTCGGATAATGGAAGATGTATGAGTCGTGCACCTACCTCAGGCCTCACCCCCGTCATCCTCATCAACGCCTCCTTCACTTAGGTTCTTCCGGCTTCGAGGAGTCGTGACTCCCCCAGAGCTTCCCCCGAGATATTGGCAAGATATCCCACTCTGGGTTTAGTATCCTACTACCGAGCGTCATCACGAGAGCGCCAGCCCTCGCTCCACCTCACAGTAGTTACGAATGCAAATGGGCACCTTGGGATACACATTATTTTCCACCGGAATCACCTTCGTGTTGGAATTGTTAAATTGGAATCAAAGAGTGCTACCGGATAGGGTTAACACTAGTAACACGAGCATCATACTTCGTCCTTCTCCGAGAATAAGGCTCCAAAAATGGCCATGGAATCGTAATACCTAAAAATGGGCCCCTCAAAATGCAAAAAATTGCAAAAAAAGTTTGCGGATAATGGAAGATGTATGAGTGGTGCACCTACCTCAGGCCTCACCCCCGTCATCCTCATCAACGCCTCCTTCACTTAGGCTCTTCCGGCTTCGAGGAGTCGTGACTCCCCCAGAGCTTCCCCCGAGATATTGGCAAGATATCCCACTCTGGGTTTAGTATCCTACTACCGGGCGTCATCACGAGAGCACCAGCCCTCGCTCCACCTCACAGTAGTTACGAATGCAAATGGGCACCTTGGGATACACATTATTTTCCACCGGAATCACCTTCGTGTTGGAATTGTTAAATTGGAATCAAAGAGTGCTACCGGATAGGGTTAACACTAGTAACACCAGCATCATACTTCGTCCTTCTCCGAGAATAATGGCTCCAAAAATGGCCATTTCGTGCCCAATATAGAGTCTCCGTGGGGTTTAGTTCCGTCAATTGTATAGCCAAGAAGTGCAACAAAGTCATCTTACTTAATGTGTCCTACATAAGAACTACATGGCCACCTCTTCCGAGGTGCTGGGTGGCATAGTGTGAGCCCTTTATGCAAAAAAGAAGGCCAAAAAGGCTCAAAAAGGGCTTAATTTCGTCAAAAATCCACTGGGAGGTTGGATCTGGGGAAGTTTGAATAGTCAGATCTAGAGATGCGCTACGATCAATACTATTTAGTAATTCACCGCTACTCTCCCAGTGGCAGATTTTGCGAAAATGGCATTTCTTTGACTTTCATTTTGCGACGATCGGTGCCGCAGCAGTTGCATGCGGGTACAGTCCGGCTCTGGCGATGGAACTCAAACCACAGTGATTTGGGCAGCAAGAAATTGACGATTATTTTCCAGATTTTCTCGACAGGCACATCAGCACTGATTATTGGAATTCGAAAATTGTGCATTTCTGAATTTACAGACAAATTGGAATTTAAAAACCTATGTGTTGGCCCAGGGGTACTGATGACGGAGTTCTTGGCCCAGGGGTAGTGATGACAGAGTTCTTGGCCCAGGGGTACTGATGACAGAGTTCTTGGCCCAGGGGTACTGAAGACAGAGTTCTTGGCCCAGGGGTACTGATGACAGAGTTCTGGGCCCAGGGGTACTGATGGAAGAGTTGTTGACCCAGGGGTACTGATGACAGAGTTCTTGACCCAGGGGTACTGATGATAGATTTCTAGACCCAGGAGTGTTGATAAAAGAGTTCTGGACCCAGGGGTACTGAGGACAGAGTTCTTGGCCCAGGGCTACTGAAGACAGATACTTGGCCCAAGGGTACTGAAGACAGAGGGCTTGGCCAAGCCGTACTGATGACAGAGTTCTACACAGAGGGATATTGATGACAGAGTTCTTGACCCAGGGGTACTGATGAGAGAGTTCTTGACCCGGGGGTACTGAGGAGAGGGTTCTTGACCCAGGGGTACTGATGACAGAGATCTTGGCCCAGGGGTACTGATGACAGAGGTCTTGGCCCAGGGGTACTGATGACAGAGTTCTTGGCCCCGGGGTACTGATGACAGAGTTCTTGGCCCAGGGGTACTGAAGACAGAGTTCTTGGTCCAGGGGTATTGATGACAGAGTTCTTGGCCCAGGGGTACTGATGACAGAGTTCATGGCCCAGGGGTACTGATGACGGAGTTCTTGGCACAGGGGAACTGATGACAGAGTTCTTGGCCCAGGAGTACTGATGACAGAGTTCTTGGCCCAAGGGTACTGATGACAGAGCTCTTGGCCCAGGGGTACTGATGACAGAGTTCCTGGCCCAGGGGTACTGATGACAGAGTTCTTGGCCCAGGGGTACTGATGACAGAGTTCTTGGCCCAGGGTCACTGATGACAGAGTTCTTGGCCCAGGGGTACTGATGACAGAGTTTTTGGCCCAGGGGTACTGATGACAGAGTTCTTGACCCACGGGTACTGATGACAGAGTTGTAGACCCAGGAATATTGATAAAAGAGTACTTGACCCAGGGCTACTGACGACAGAGTTCTTGGCCCAGGGCTACTGACGACAGAGTACTTGGCCCAAGGGTACTGAAGACAGATTTCTTGGCCCGGGGGTACTGATGACAGAGTTCTAGACCCGTGGATATTAATGACAGAGTTCTTGACCCAGGGGTACTGATGACAAAGTTCTTGGCCCAGGGGTACTGATGAGAGAGTTTTTGACCAAGGGGTACTGACGATAGACTACTTGGCCCAGGGGTACTGATGAGAGAGTTCTTGACCCAGGGGTACTGATGACAGAGTTCTTGACCCAGGGGTACTGATGAGAGAGTTCTTGACCCAGGGGTACTGATGAGAGAGTTCTTGACCCGGCGGTACCGATGACAGAGTTCTTGGCCCAGGGGTACTGAAGACAGAGTTCTTGGCCCAGGTGTACTTATGAGAGATTCCCTGGCCGTGGGGTACTGATGACAGAGTTCTTGACCCAGGGGTACTGATGACAGAGTTGTTGACCCAGGGGTACTGATGACAGAGCTGTAGACCCAGGGGTATTGATAAAAGAGTTCTTGACCCAGGGCTACTGACGACAGAGTTCTTGGCCCAGGGCTACTGACGACAGAGTACTGGGCCCAAGGGTACTGAAGACAGATTTTCTGGCCCAGGGGTACTGATGACAGAGTTCTAGACCCAGGGATATTAATGACAGAGTTCTTGACCCAGGGGTACTGATGACAGGGTTCTCGGCCCAGGGTTACTGATGACAGAGTTCTTGACCCAGGGGTACTGATGAGAGAGTTCTTGACCCAGGGGTACTGATGAGAGAGTTCTTGACCCGGTGGTACTGATGACAGAGTTCTCGGCTCAGGGGTACTGAAGACAGAGTTCTTGGCCCAGGGGTACTGATGAGAGAGTTCCTGGCCCAGGGGTACTGATGACAGAGTTCTTGGCCCAGAGGTACTGATGACAGATTTCGTGGCCGAGGGGTACTGATGACAGTGTTCTTGGTCCAGGGGTACTGATGATGGAGTTCTTGGCCCAGGGGTACTGATGACAGAGTTCTTGGCCCAGGGGTACTGAAGACAGAGTACTTGGGCCAGGGGTACTGATGACAGAGTTCCTGGCCCAGGGGTACTGATGACAGAGTTCTTGGCCCAGGGGTACTGATGACAGAGTTCTGGGCCCAGGGATACTGATGACAGAGTTCTTGACCCAGGGGTACTGATGACAGAGTTCTTGACCCAGGGGTACTGATGACAGAGCTCTAGACCCAGGGGTATTGATAAAAGAGTTCTTGACCCAGGGCTACTGACGACGAAGTTTATGGCCCGGGGCTACTGACGACAGAGTACTTGGCCCAAGGGTACTGAAGACAGAGTTCTTGGCACAGTGGTACTGATGACAGAGTTCTGAACCGAGGGATATTAATGACAGAGTTCTTGACCCAGGGGTACTGATGAGAGAGTTCTTGACCCGGGGGTACTGAGGAGAGAGTTCTTGACCAAGGGGTACTGATGACAGAGATCTTGGCCCAAGGGTACTGATGACAGAGTTCTTGGCCCAGGGGTACTGATGGCAGAGTTCCTGGCCCAGGGGTATTGATGACAGAGTTCTTGGCCCAGGGGTACTGATGACAGAGTTCTTGGCCCAGGGGTACTGATGACAGAGTTACTGGCCCAGGGGTACTGAAGACAGAGTTCTTGGCCCAGGGGTACTGATAACAGAGTTCTAAACCCAGGGGTACTGATGACGGAGTTCTTGGCCCAGGGGTACTGATGACAGAGTTCTTGGCCCAGGGGTACTGATGACAGACTTCTTGGCCCAGGGGTACTGATGACAGAGTTCTTGGCCCAGGGATACTGATGACAGAGTTTTCTGGCCCAGGGGTACTGATGACAGAGTTCTGGGCCCAGGGGTCCTGATGACAGAGCTGTTGACCCAGGGGTACTGAAGACGGGGTTCTTGACCCAGGGGTACTGATGTTAGAGTTCTAGACCGAGGGGTATTTATAAAAGAGTACTTGACCCAGGGCTACTGACGACAGAGTTCTTGGCCCAGGGCTACTGAGGACAGAGTACTTGGCCCAAGTAAACTGAAGACAGATTTCTTGGCCCAGGGGTACTGATGACACAGTTCTAGACCCAGGGATATTAATGACAGAGTTCTTGACCCAGGGGTACTGATGACAGAGTTCTTGGCCCAGGGGTACTGATGAGAGAGTTCTTGACCCAGGGGTATTGACGATAGAGTACTTGGCGCGGGGGTACTGATGAGAGAGTTCTTGATCCAGGGGTACTGATGACAGAGTTCTTGACCCAGGGGTACTGATGAGAGAGTTCTTGACCCAGGGGTACTGATGAGAGAGTTCTTGACCCGGCGGTACTGATGACAGGGTTCTTGGCCCAGGGGTACTGAAGACAGAGTTCTTGGCCCAGGGGTACTGATGACAGAGTTCCTGGCCCAGGGGTACTGATGACAGAGTTCTTGACCCAGGGGTACTGATGACAGAGTTCTTGACCCAGGAGTACTGATGACAGAGTTCTAGACCCAGGGGTACTGATAAAGAAGTTCTTGACCCAGGGCTACTGACGACAGAGTTCTTGGCCTTGGGCTACTGAGGACAGAGTACTTGGCCCAAGGGTACTGAAGACGGATTTCTTTGCCCAGGGGTACTGATGACAGAGTTCTAGACCCAGGGATATTAATGACAGAGTTCTTGACCCAGGGGTACTGATGACAGAGCTCTTGATCCAGGGTTACTGATGAGAGAGTTCTTGACCCAGGGGTACTGATGAGAGAGTTCTTGACCCAGGGGTACTGATGAGAGAGTTCTTGACCGAGGGGTACTGATGACAGAGTTCTTGGCCCAGGGTTACTGATGACAGAGTTCTTGGCCCAGGGGTACTAATGAGAGAGTTCTAGACCCAGGGGTACTGATGACAGAGTTCTTGGCCCAGGGGTACTGATGACAGAGTTCTTGGCCCAGGGGTACTGATGGCAGAGTTCCTGGCCCAGGGGTACTGATGACAGGTTAGGGTTAGGGTTAGGGTTAGGGGGAATATCCTATTGTCCGTCGGACATTTTTTTTTTGGTTTTTTTGTCGCTCTATGGATCCTAGCTATCTGGGTGAACCCTGCTGCACTGGCGATTTAACCGAACCACACCATGCATTGTCATTCAGAAGCTCATGCACTGCACCCAGCTGGGTAGCACAGCTGTGGCTAGGGTAGTCAACAGTGAAGCAAAAAAATGCACGGCGATTGCAGAGCCTCTGAGCACCCTGCAAGACAACGTGGATTATCCACGCTGAACGTGCTACCTAGTAAAGTTTCAGCCTCACGGCTGACTCTCTGGCACTAATGTGATGAGATGTTCATTGGTGGATTGGTTCCCGTAGCAATTGCACAAAAAGCCACCATGCATTGTCATTCAAAATGCATGGCACTCCCCTTGCTGGTCCCTCCGATGTTTACCACAAACCATACATACAAAAAAGGCATGTTTCTGGGTAGTTCTCCATAGGCATAGTGGGCAACCCAAGAGACCCCTTCAGGATGATTCCAGGGCTTCTGTGCCCCAAGCCAATCACGTTATTGAGGTCTCTGGGATCAGGGCATGGACATCTGAACTCGCTTTGCCAAACCAAAACATTGTCCAGCCGCCGCAGCTCCATTAAGGTCCACCGCTTACTGGTAAAATCGGGGTAAAAATTGGGCATGTTTTTCGCCACACAAGGAGGGTGCTGGGTATACTTTGCACTGCACAACGGCCACCTACTACCTTCAGAATGCATTCCACTTCACAAATGCTTTCCTCTCTATGATTACATCACATTCCAACCCATAGTTGTTTCCCCATGGATGCTCCCCTTGCTGGTCTCTCCGATATTTACCACAAACCATACATACAAAAAAGGCATGTTTCTGGGTAGTTCTCCATAGGCAAAGTCGGCAACCCAAGGGACCCCTTCAGGATGTATCCACGGCTTTCGTGCCCCAAGCCAATCAAGTTGGTGAGGTCTCTGGGATCAGGGCATGGACATCTGAACCCGATTTGCCAAACCAAAACATTGTCCAGTCGCCGCAGCTCCATTAAGGTCCACCACTCACTAGTAAAATCGGGGTAAACGTTGGGGATGTTTTTCGCCATACAAGGAGGGTGCTTGGTATACTTTGCACTGCACCACGGCCTCCTACTACCTTCAGAATGCATTCCACTTCACACATGCCATCCTCTTCATGATTACATCACATTCCAACCCATAGTTGCTCACCCGGGATGCTCCCCTTGCTGGTCTCTCCGCTGTTTACCACAAACCACGCGTTCCCGTGGGGGGCCGGCCACGGGACGCTGCGGGACACGCGCAAGTGAGCAGGCAGGCAAAGCACTACGCTCACAAGGGCATCAATGCGCTCATGTCATGTGACAAAGCGTTTCAGAATCCTTGCCACTCTGCAAAGAGGGAACGAAAGTATGTACAGCAACACATCAGGACATGTACACATGGGGTTAAGGCAGGACTGGGGTAAGGGCATCACAGGACCATAGACACTCAGTCCCAACTCATATCCCATTCCCAGGTCCGACCCTCTCAGTGGCTGATGGGGGCGGGGGCTCAAACACAACCCATGCGCTGCTCAGTCCGGACCGTGAAACCCTGCCAATAGGGGGGGTGTCCTGCCCAGCCACAGGCGAGTTCCTGGAAACAAAGAAACTCCAAGGCCAACCGACAGTAGCTCCCTATGCTCCCTTAATGGCGGGTCCCAACTTTACTCTGAGCCAGAGATATGGCCCCGCCGTTATCACCCAGGAGTTGGTAGCTGAAAATGGGCTGTTCCAGCCCAAACTGAAATTAACTCAAAAATCCCCAAAATTGACCCCTCGTTCGGACTCGCCAGAGGTAGGGACGAGGCAACTGACCCTATGCCCTTCGAGTACGAACCCCCTGGAGCCCTCACCCAACCTGGTTCCCTCTGAGGTCCCGGCATCAGGGCAACACGGATGAGTCATGTGGGGTCATGATGCCAAAATCACCAAAATTGGCGTCATTCCCACGCGTGGCTCGCCCGGCCAAGGTAAGGCCAATGCCCCACAGGGTAGGAGGCAGGACGTAGGACTCCTATCTGAGTGTACAACTTGGATTTAGGTCCGGACTCTATATGGGCTTAGAGAAATGGGGCCGCCAATTGACCACACGGAAGGGGGAAATTGGGGTCCCAAAATTGGGTCATTTTGGCTGCTTGAAATGAGCCAAAATTCGGTGTGCCCCCAATAGTATATCTCCACGCCGGCTTGGAGATCGGATCAGCCATTCCATACGCCATCCACCAGGAGTCCAATTGAGACTCCCATGCCCTTGGCTCCCAAAGATCTCTATGCCACTTGGCGTGCTGACGATCCCAATTGGGCCCACAAATGTCAAAATTGCAAAATTGCCCACACTCACTTTGGGCTAGCGCCTTAACGAAGGTGGCTCCGCTTTGCCCACGTGGTGTGTGGACCATGGGGACCATTACCCATAACACCCATGTCATATATGGTCCATTGGTCCATGCGTCCGGCGTGCACGAGGGTTAGAACATGGAGCACGGCGGGCAGCATAAATGGAAAATTGCTCAAAATGGCCAAAAATGCGCACACTCATGGTTGGGGCAAATGGGGTACATGCCCGACTTGGACCGGAGTGTGCCATAGGATTGATATCAAGTCCTATGTGTTCAACATATCTTTTGGGCGTCGCCCAACTCCTAGGGTTTTGGGAATGGCAGGGTCGCCAAGTGGGCCCATGATTTGGGATAGTCCCAAGTCGCCAACATGGCGGCCACGGTATGCCAAGCTCAAGAGGAGTTATTCGCCGGGTCCAAGATATGTTGGGCACCGAAGTATGTACCCTCATATCATACTTGGGTCATGATGTCAATTGAGCGCAACGTTGAGATATGCGGTCGCCACTTGACATCATGACGAGCCAAAAACGGCAAAATTGGCACAAAGACACACAAAAGTGCATTGAAAGGTGCACAATTATATCATAATATCTTTGGCTTGGATCGTGCAATCAACTAATCCTTCTAAACACAATGACTTGACACCAATGACCTCCGATCCCACATATGTGCTCCACTTGGGGCGCCTTGAAAGGTTACGAGCGCTACTTCCCAAGTGGGCACATGAAAATATGAAAAATTGCAAAATACACACCTTGCTCCCGACGCATCGCTTCGGGATCACCACACAAGCTTCCCTTCACGAAGGTTAGGCTTGCAATTGACCGTAGGGAGTATGGAGAAAGGGCTTGCACAATATGAGGTCCATTGGCGGGTTTGGCTTGGCGCAATAGACCCGCCAAATGGGCACGCAACACAACACAAGGCACATACTCCATATTGCCCAAAACGGTAGCTCCCACCACGATATGTCATGCCCCTCCAAGGGCATAACTTTGTGTCAATCGCTCATAGGAACTCAAGGAGAGTTCCTATGCAACACCAACACTTGTGCGCTACACTCGAAAGTTATCTTAACGCACGCAATGTCATGGCCAAAGAGTTATAACGCAAACTCTACCCTCTTGACCATGATCCATCACACTAGCGCGCACGTGTGGAAACGCAAGGCATATGATGCTTCCTAGATTACGTCGGGAGTATTGTGAATACATCCCACGTTTCCTTATTGTCATTCCTCGCAAACAACACGAGATATGACCTTCACAAGTGGCCTCACGAATCAACTTTGTTTTGCCCATATCTTTAAGACAAATGGAGGGCAAGAGAAAAGGAAGGTTGATTCGTGCATAGGGGAGGACGTAGGTCCACTCGAAAGAGGTCAAATCAAGTGCGGGGATGTCGAAGTCGAAAATCCGATCCCGACATCCCGGAAAATTCGGATTAAGGTTGGGAGTATTAATTATGAAAATTGCGGAAGCATCCATGCAGTTCCTGGCGACTTTGGAGCCTTCCTGACGGATTGCGTTAAATTTTCCATTATAAACAGTTAAACTGGCGGTTACGGTAAAGTCGCGATCCAACCGCCAGCCGTCAAAACAGTGAGTATCAGAACGGAAGCGTAAAAATTGACGGAAACAATATGAAAATAAAACCCTGTTGATTCTTGATATTCTGATACCCAAATCTCCGCTGGCGGTGCATCGGTTGCCGATGCGGGGCTTCACGGCACGGAACACTTCCGTACATGGGGTTAGTGGACCGGAGACCGGTTGTATGCCGTAACCGGGCCATGGGGTTCTGGGTACCGCTTCAATACAAAAAAGGCATGTTTCTGGGTAGTTCTCCAAAGGCATAGTGGGCAACCTAAGGGACCCCTTCAGGATGTATCCACGGCTTCTGTGCCCCAAGCCAATCACGTTGGTGGAGTCTCTGCGATCAGTACATGGACATCTGCACCCGCTCTGCCAAACCAAAACATTCTCCAGCCGCCGCAGCTCCATTAAGGTCCACCGCTCACTAGTAACATCGGGGTAAAAATTCGGGATGTTTATCGCCATACAAGGAGGGTGCTGGGTATACTTTGCACTGCACCACAGCCACCTACCACCTTCAGAATGCATTCAACTCAACAAATGCCTTCCTCTCCATGATTACATCACATTCCAACCCATAGTTGCTCACCCGGGATGCTCCCCTTGCTGGTCTCTCCGCTGTTTACCACAAACCATACATACAAAAAAGGCATGTTTCTGGGTAGTTCTCCATAGGCATAGTCGGCAACGCAAGGGACCCCTTCAGGATGAATCCAGGGCTTCTGTGCCCGAAGCCAATCACGTTGGTGAGGGCTCTGCAATCAGGGCATGGACATCTGAACCCGCTTTGCCAAACCAAAACATTGTCCAGCCGCCGCAGCTCCATTAAGGTCCACCGCTCACTAGTAAAATCGGGGTAAAAATTGGGGATGTTTTTCGCCATACAAGGAGGGTGCTGGGTATACTTTGCACTGCACCACGGCCTCCTACCACCTTCAGAATGCACTCAACTTAACACATGCCTTCCTCTCTCCCATTACATCACATTCGGAGCCCATAGTTGCTCACCCGGGAGGCTCCCCTTGCTGGTCTCTCCGCTGTTTACCACAAACCATACATACAAAAGAGGCATGTTTCTGGGTAGTTCTCCATAGGCATAGTCAGCAACCCAAGGGACCCCTTCAGGATGTATCCACGGCTTCTGTGCCCCAAGCCAATCACGTTGACGATAGAGTACTTGGCCCAGGGGTACTGATGAGAGAGTTCTTGATCCAGGGGTACTGATGACAGAGTTCTTGACCCAGGGGTACTGATGAGAGAGTTCTTGACCCAGGGGTACTGATGAGAGAGTTCTTGACCCGGCGGTACTGATGACAGGGTTCTTGACCCAGGGGTACTGAAGACAGAGTTCTTGGCCCAGGGGTACTGATGACAGAGTTTTTGACCCAGGGGTACTGATGACAGAGTTCTAGACCCAGGGGTACTGATGACAGAGTTCTTTGCCCAGGGGTACTGATGATAGAGTTCTTGGCCCAGGGGTACTGATGACAGAGCTCTTGAGCCAGGGGTACTGATGACAGATTTCTTGGCCCAAGGGTACTGAAGACAGATTTCCTTGCCCAGGGATACTGATGACAGAGTTCTTGACCCAGAGGTACTGATGACAGAGTTCTTGGCCCAGGGGTACTGATGACAGAGTTCTTGGCCCAGGGGTACTGAAGACAGAGTTCTTGGCCCAGGGGTACTGATGACAGATACTTGGCCCATGGGTACTGATGACAGAGTTCTTGACCCAGGGGTACTGATGACAGAGTTCTTGGCCCATAGGTACTGATGACAGATTACTTGGCCCAGGGGTACTGATGACAGAGTTCTTGGCCCAGGGGTACTGATGGCAGAGTTGTTGGCCCAGGGGTACTGATGACAGAGCTTTTGGCCAAGGGGTACTGAAGACAGAGTTCTTGGCCCAGGGGTACTGAGGACAGAGGTCTTGGCCCAGGGGTACTGAAGACAGAGTTCTTGGCCCAGGGGTACTGAAGACAGAGTTCTTTCTCCAGGGGTACTGATGACAGAGCTCTTGGCCCAGGGGTACTGATGACAGATTTCTTGGCCCAGGGGTACTGATGACGGAGTTCCTGGCCCAGGAGTACAGGAGTACTGATGACGGAGTTCTTGGCCCAGGAGTACTGATGACAGAGTTCCTGGCCCAGGGGTACTGATGACAGAGTTCTTGGCCCAGGGGTACTGGAGACAGAGTTTTCTGGCCTAGGGGTACTGATGTGAGAGTTCTTTAACACATGTCGCTGATGACAGAGTTCTTGGCCCAGGGGTACTGATGACAGAGGTCTTGGCCCAGGGGTTTTGATGACAGAGCTGTTGGCCCAGGGGTACTGACGACAGAGTTCTTGGCCCAGGGCTACTGACAACAGAGTTCTTGGCCCAGGGGTACTGAAGACACAGTTCTTGGCCAAGGGGTACTGGTGACAGAGTTCTTGGCCCAGGGGTACTGATGACAGAGTTCTTGGCCCAGGGGTTCTGAAGACAGAGTTCTTGGCCCAAGGGTACTGATGACAGAGTTCTTTGCCCAGGGGTACTGATGACAGAGTTCTTGGCCCAGGGGTACTGATGACAGAGGTCTTTGCCCAGGGGTACTGATGTCAGAGGTTTTGGCCCAGGGGTACTCATGACAGAGGTCTTGGCCCAGGGGTACTGAAGACGGAGTTCGTTGCCCAGGGGTACTGAGGACGGAGTTCTTGGCCCAGGGGTACTGATGACAGAGTTCTTGGCCCAGGGGTACTGAAGACAGAGTACTTCGCCCAGGGGTACTGAAGACACAGTTCATGGCCGAGGGGTACTAATGACAGAGTACTTGCCCCAGGGGTACTGATGACAGAGTTCTTGGCGCAGGGGTACTGATGACAGAGTTCTTGGCCTAGGGGTACTGATGACAGAGTTCTAGGCCCAGGGGTACTGATGACAGAGTTCTTGGCCCAGGGGTACTGATGACAGAGTTCTTGGCCCAGGGGTACTGATGACAGGCTTCTTGGCCCAGGGGTACTGATGACAGAGTTCTTGGCCCAGGGGTACTGATGACAGGGCTCTTGGCCCAGGGGTACTGAAGACAGAGTTCTTGGCCCAGGGGTACTGATGACAGAGTACTTGGCCCAGGGGTACCAATGACAGAGTTTTTGGCCCAGCGGTACTGAAGACAGAGTTCTTGGCCCAGACTTACTGAAGACAGAGTTCTTGGCCCAGGGGTACTGATGACAGAGTTCTTGGCCCAGGGGTACTGAAGACAGAGTTCTTGGCCAAGGGGTACCGGAGACAGAGTTCTTGGCCCAGGGGTACTGATGACAGAGTTCTTGGCCCAGGGGTACTGATGACAGAGTACTCGGCCCAGGGGTACTAAAGACAGAGTTCTTTCCCCAGGGGTACTGAAGACAGAGTTCTTGGCCCAGGGGTACTGATGACAGAGGTCTTGGCCCAGGAGTACAGGAGTACTGATGACGGAGCTCTTGGCCCAGGGGTACTGATGACAGAGTTCTTGGCCCAGGGGTACTGATGACAGAGTTCTTGGCCCAGGGGTACTGAAGACAGAGTTTTATGGCCTAGGGGTACTGATGACAGAGTTCTTTAACACATGTCGCTGATGACAGAGTTCTTGGCCCAGGGGTAGTGAGGACAGAGCTCTTGGCCCAGGGGTACTGAAGACACAGTTCTTGGCCAAGGGGTACTGATGACAGAGTTCTTGGCCCAGGGGTACTGATGACAGAGTTCTTGGCCCTGGGGTTCTGAAGACAGAGTTCTTGGCCCAGGGGTACTGATGACAGAGTTCTCGGCCTAGGGGTACTGATGACAGAGTTCTTGGCCCAGGGGTACTGATGACAGAGGTCTTTGCCCAGGGGTACTGATGACAGAGTTCTTGGCCCAGGGGTACTCATGACAGAGTTCTTGGCCCAGGGGAACTGAAGACAGTTTTGGTGGCCCAGGGGTACTGAGGACAGAGTTCTTGGCCCAGGGGTACTGATGACAGAGCTCTTGGCCCAGGGGTACTGAAGACAGAGTACTTGGCCCAGGGGTACTGATGACAGAGGTCTTTGCCCAGGGGTACTGATGTCAGAGTTTTTGGCCGGGGGGTACTCATGACAGAGTTCATGGCCCAGGGGTACTGAAGACAGAGTTCGTGGCCCAGGGGTACTGAGGACAGAGTTCTTGGCCCAGGGGTACTGAAGACAGAGTACTTCGCCCAGGGGTACTGAAGACACAGTTCATGGCCCAGGCGTACTGATGACAGAGTACTTGGCCCAGGGGTACTGATGACAGAGTTCTTGGCCCAGGGGTACTGATGGCAGAGTTCTTGGCCCAGGGGTACTGATGACAGAGTTCTTGGCCCAGGGGTACTGATGACAGAGTTCTTGGCCAAGGGGTACTGAAGACAGACTTCTTGGCCCAGGGGTACTGATGACAGAGTTCTTGGCCCAGGGGTACTGATGACAGGGCTCTTGGCCCAGGGGTACTGAAGACAGAGTTCCTGGCCCAGGGGTACTGATGACAGAGTACTTGGCCCAGGGGTACCAATGACAGAGTTCTTGGCCCAGCGGTACTGAAGACAGAGCTCTTGGCCCAGACTTATTGAAGACAGAGTTCTTGGCCCAGGGGTACTGATGACAGAGTTCTTGGCCCAGGGGTACTGAAGACAGAGTTCTTGGCCCAGGGGTACCGGAGACAGAGTTCTTGGCCCAGGGGTACTGATGACAGAGTTCTTGGCCCAGGGGTACTAAAGACAGAGTTCTTTCCCCAGGGGTACTGAGGACAGAGTTCTTGGGCCAGGGGTACTGATGACAGAGGTCTTGGCCCAGGAGTACAGGAGTACTGATGACGGAGTTCTTGGCCCAGGGGTACTGATGACAGAGTTCTTGGCCCAGGGGTACTGATGACGGAGTTCTTGACCCAGGGGTACTGAAGACAGAGTTTTATGGCCTAGGGGTACTGATGACAGAGCTCTTCAACACATGTCGCTGATGACAGAGTTCTTGGCCCAGGGGTAGTGAGGACAGAGCTCTTGGCCCAGGGGTACTGAAGACACAGTTCTTGGCCAAGGGGTACTGATGACAGAGTTCTTGGCCCAGGGGTACTGATGACAGAGTTCTTGGCCCAGGGGTTCTGAAGACAGAGTTCTTGGCCCAGGGGTACTGATGACAGAGTTCTCGGCCTAGGGGTACTGATGACAGAGCTCTTGGCCCAGGGGTACTGATGACAGAGGTCTTTACCCAGGGGTACTGATGACAGAGTTCTTGGCCCAGGGGTACTCATGACAGAGTTCTTGGCCCAGGGGAACTGAAGACAGATTTCGTGGCCCAGGGGTACTGATGACAGAGCTCTTGGCCCAGGGGTACTGAAGACAGAGTACTTGGCCCAGGGGTACTGATGACAGAGGTCTTTGCCCAGGGGTACTGATGTCAGAGTTTTTGGCCCAGGGGTACTCATGACAGAGTTCTTGGCCCAGGGGTACTGAAGACAGAGTTCGTGGCCCAGGGGTACTGAGGACAGAGTTCTTGGCCCAGGGGTACTGATGACAGAGTTCTTGGCCCAGGGGTACTGATGACAGAGGTCTTTGCCCAGGGGTACTGATGTCAGAGTTTCTGGCCCAGGGGTACTCATGACAGAGTTCTTGGCCCAGGGGTACTGCAGACAGAGTACTTCGCCCAGGGGTACTGAAGACACAGTTCATGGCCCAGGGGTACTGATGACAGAGTACTTGCCCCAGGGGTACTGATGACAGAGTTCTTGGCCCAGGTGTACTGATGACAGAGTTCTTGGCCTGGGGGTACTGATGACAGAGTTCTAGGCCCAGGGGTACTGATGACAGAGTTCTTGGCCCAGGGGTACTGATGACAGAGTTCTTGGCCAAGGGGTACTGATGACAGACTTCTTGGCCCAGGGGTACTGATGACAGAGTTCTTGGCCCAGGGGTACTGATGACAGGGCTCTTGGCCCAGGGGTACTGAAGACAGAGTTCTTGGCCCAGGGGTACTGATGACAGAGTACTTGGCCCAGGGGTACCAATGACAGAGTTCTTGGCCCAGCGGTACTGAAGACAGAGTTCTTGGCCCAGACTTACTGAAGACAGAGTTCTTGGCCCAGGGGTACTGATGACAGAGTTCTTGGCCCAGGGGTACTGAAGACAGAGTTCTTGGCCCAGGGGTACCGAAGACAGAGTTCTTGGCCCAGGGGTACTGATGACAGAGTACTTGGCCCAGGGGTACTAAAGACAGAGTTCTTTCCCCAGGGGTACTGAAGACAGAGTTCTTGGCCCAGGGGTACTGATGACAGAGGTCTTGGCCCAGGAGTACAGGAGTACTGATGACGGAGTTCTTGGCCCAGGGGTACTGATGACAGAGTTCTTGGCCCAGGGGTACTGATGACAGAGTTCTTGGCCCAGGGGTACTGAAGACAGAGTTTTATGGCCTAGGGGTACTGATGACAGAGTTCTTTAACACATGTCGCTGATGACAGAGTTCTTGGCCCAGGGGTAGTGAGGACAGAGCTCTGGGCCCAGGGGTACTGAAGACACAGTTCTTGGCCAAGGGGTACTGATGACAGAGTTCTTGGCCCAGGGGTACTAATGACAGAGTTCTTGGCCAGGGGGTTCTGAAGACAGAGTTTTTGGCCCAGGGCTACTGATGACAGAGTTCTCGGCCTAGGGGTACTGATGACAGAGTTCTTGGCCCAGGGGTACTGATGACAGAGGTCTTTGCCCAGGGGTACTGATGACAGAGTTCTTGGCCCAGGGGTACTCATGACAGAGTTCTTGGCCCAGGGGAACTGAAGACAGATTTCGTGGCCCAGGGGTACTGAGGACAGAGTTCTTGGCCCAGGGGTACTGATGACAGAGTTCTTGGCCCAGGGGTACTGAAGACAGAGTACTTCGCCCAGGGGTACTGAAGACAGAGTTCATGGCCAAGGGTTACTGATGACAGAGTACTTGCCCCAGGGGTACTGATGACAGAGCTCTTGGCCCAGGGGTACTGATGACAGAGTTCTTGGCCCAGGGGTACTGATGACAGAGTTCTAGGCCCAGGGGTACTGATGACAGAGTTCTTGGCCCAGGGGTACTGATGACAGAGTTCTTGGCCCAGCGGTACTGATGACAGAGTTCTTGGCCGAGGGGTACTGATGACAGAGTTCTTGGCCCAGGGGTACTGATGACAGGGTTCTTGGCCCGGGGTACTGATGACAGAGTTCTTGGCCCAGGGGTACTGAAGACAGAGTTCTTGGCCCAGGAGTACCGATGACAGAGTTCTTGGCCCAGGGGTACTGAAGACAGAGTTCTTGGCCCAGAAGTACTGAAGACAGAGTTCTTGGCCCAGGGGTACTGATGAGAGAGGTCTTGGCCCAGGGGTACTGATGACAGAGTTCTTGGCCCAGGGGTACTGAAGACAGAGTTCTTGGCCCAGGGGTAACGAAGACAGAGTTCTTGGCCCAGGGGTACTGATGACAGAGTTCTTGGCCCAGGGGTACTGATGACAGAGTACTTGGCCCAGGGGTACTAAAGACAGAATTCTTGGCCCAGGGGTACTGAAGACAGAGTTCTTGGCCCAGGGGTACTGAAGACAGAGTTCTTGGCTCAGGGGTACTGATCACAGAGTTCTTGACCAGCGGTACTGAAGACAGAGTTCTTGGCCCAGGGGTACTGAAGACAGAGTACTTCGCCCAGGGGTACTGAAGACAGAGTTCATGGCCCAGGGGTACTCATGACAGAGTCCTTGCCCCAGGGGTACTGATGACAGAGTTCTTGACCCACGGGTACTGATGACAGAGTTCTTGGCCACGGGGTTCTGATGACAGAGTTCTAGGCCCAGGGGTACTGATGACAGAGTTCTTGGCCCAGGGGTACTGATGACAGAGTTCTTCGCCCAGGCGTACTGATGACAGAGCTCTTGGCCCAGGGCTACTGATGACAGAGTTCTTGGCCCAGGAGTACTGATGACAGATTTCTTGGCCCAGGGGTACTGATGACAGAGTTCTTGGCCCAGGGGTACTGAAGACAGAGTTCTTGCCCCAGGGGGACCGATGACAGAGTTCTTGGCCCAGGGGTACTGAAGACAGAGTTCTTGGCCCAGAAGTACTGAAGACAGAGTTCTTGGCCCAGGGGTACTGAAGACAGAGTTCTTGGCCCAGGGGTACTGATTACAGAGTTCCTGGCCCAGGGGTACTGAAGACAGAGTTCTTGGCCCGGGGGTACTGATGACAGAGTTCTTGGCCCAGGGGTACTGATGACAGAGTTCTTGGTCCAGGGGTACTGATGACAGAGTACTTGGCCCAGGGGTACAAAACACAGAGTTCTTGACCCAGGGGTACTGAAGACAGAGTTCTTGGCCAAGGGGTACTGAAGACAGAATTCTTGGCCCAGGGGTACTGATCACAGAGTTCTTGGCCCAGGGGTACTGATGACAGAGTTCTTCGCCCAGGGGTACTCATGACAGAGTTCTTCGCCCAGGGGTACTGAAGACAGAGTTCTTGCCCCAGGGGTACTGATGACAGAGTTCTTGGCCCAGGGGTACTGATGAGAGAGTTCTTGCCCCAGGGGTACTGAAGACAGAGTTTTATGGCCCAGGGGTACTGATAACAGAGTTCTTGGCCCAGGGGTACTGAAGACACAGTTCTTGGCCCAGGGGTACTGAAGACAGAGTTCTTGGCCCAGGGGTACTGATGACAGAGTTCTTGGCCCAGGGGTACTGATGACAGAGTTCTTGGCCCAGGGGTACTGAAGACAGAGTTCTTGGCCCAGGGGTACTCATGACAGAGTTCTTGGCCCAGGGGTACTGATGACAGAGTTCTTGGCCCAGGGGTACTGATGACAGGGTTCTTGGCCCAGGGGTACTCATGACAGAGTTCTTGGCCCAGGGGTACTGATGACAGAGTTCTTGGCCCAGGGGTACTGAAGACAGAGTACTTTGCCCAGGGGTACTGAAGACAGAGTTCTTGGCCCAGGGGTACTGATGACAGAGTACTTGCCCCAGGGGTACTGATGACAGAGTTCGTGGCCCAGGGGTACTGATGACAGAGTTCTAGGCCGAGCGGTACTGATGACAGAGTTCTAGGCCTAGGGGTACTGATGACAGAGTTCTTGGCCCAGGGGTACTGATGACAGAGTTCTTGGCCGAGGGGTACTGAAGACAGAGTTCTTGGCCCAGGGGTACTGATGACAGAGCTCTTGGACCAGGGGTACCGATGACAGAGTTCTTGGCCCAGGGGTACTGATTACAGAGTTCTTGGCCCAGGGGTACTGAAGACAGAGTTCTTGGCCCAGGGCTATCGATGACAGAGTTGTTGGCCCAGGGGTACTGAAGACAGAGTTCTTGGCCAAGGGGTACTGAAGACGGAGTTCTTGGCCCAGGGGTACTGATGAGAGAGTTCTTGGCCCAGGGGTACTGATGACAGAGTTCTTGGCCCAGGGGTACTGATGACAGAGTTCTTCGCCCAGGGGTACTCATGACAGAGTTCTTCGCCCAGGGGTACTGAAGACAGAGTTCTTGCCCCAGGGGTACTGATGACAGAGTTCTTGGCCCAGGGGTACTGATGAGAGAGTTCTTGCCCCAGGGGTACTGAAGACAGAGTTTTATGGCCCAGGGGTACTGATAACAGAGTTCTTGGCCCAGGGGTACTGAAGACACAGTTCTTGGCCCAGGGGTACTGAAGACAGAGTTCTTGGCCCAGGGGTACTGATGACAGAGTTCTTGGCCCAGGGGTACTGATGACAGAGTTCTTGGCCCAGGGGTACTGAAGACAGAGTTCTTGGCCCAGGGGTACTCATGACAGAGTTCTTGGCCCAGGGGTACTGATGACAGAGTTCTTGGCCCAGGGGTACTGATGACAGGGTTCTTGGCCCAGGGGTACTCATGACAGAGTTCTTGGCCCAGGGGTACTGATGACAGAGTTCTTGGCCCAGGGGTACTGAAGACAGAGTACTTTGCCCAGGGGTACTGAAGACAGAGTTCTTGGCCCAGGGGTACTGATGACAGAGTACTTGCCCCAGGGGTACTGATGACAGAGTTCGTGGCCCAGGGGTACTGATGACAGAGTTCTAGGCCGAGCGGTACTGATGACAGAGTTCTAGGCCTAGGGGTACTGATGACAGAGTTCTTGGCCCAGGGGTACTGATGACAGAGTTCTTGGCCGAGGGGTACTGAAGACAGAGTTCTTGGCCCAGGGGTACTGATGACAGAGCTCTTGGACCAGGGGTACCGATGACAGAGTTCTTGGCCCAGGGGTACTGATTACAGAGTTCTTGGCCCAGGGGTACTGAAGACAGAGTTCTTGGCCCAGGGCTATCGATGACAGAGTTGTTGGCCCAGGGGTACTGAAGACAGAGTTCTTGGCCAAGGGGTACTGAAGACGGAGTTCTTGGCCCAGGGGTACTGATGAGAGAGTTCTTGGCCCAGGGGTACTGATGACAGAGTTCTTGGCCCAGGGGTACTGATGACAGAGTTCTTGGTCCAGGGGTACTGATGACAGAGTACTTGGCCCAGGGGTACAAAACACAGAGTTCTTGGCCCAGGGGTACTGAAGACAGAGTTCTTGGCCAAGGGGTACTGAAGACAGAATTCTTGGCCCAGGGGTACTGATCACAGAGTTCTTGGCCCAGGGGTACTGATGACAGAGTTCTTCGCCCAGGGGTACTCATGACAGAGTTCTTCGCCCAGGGGTACTGAAGACAGAGTTCTTGCCCCAGGGGTACTGATGACAGAGTTCTTGGCCCAGGGGTACTGATGAGAGAGTTCTTGGCCCAGGGGTACTGATGAGAGAGTTCTTGCCCCAGGGGTACTGAAGACAGAGTTTTATGGCCCAGGGGTACTGATAACAGAGTTCTTGGCCCAGGGGTACTGAAGACACAGTTCTTGGCCCAGGGGTACTGAAGATAGAGTTCTTGGCCCAGGGGTACTGATGACAGAGTTCTTGGCCCAGGGGTACTGATGACAGAGTTCTTGGCCCAGGGGTACTGGAGACAGAGTTCCTGGCCCAGGGGTACTCATGACAGAGTTCTTGGCCCAGGGGTACTGATGACAGAGTTCTTGGCCCAGGGGTACTGATGACAGGGTTCTTGGCCCAGGGGTACTCATGACAGAGTTCTTGGCCCAGGGGTACTGATGACAGAGTTCTTGGCCCAGGGGTACTGAAGACAGAGTACTTTGCCCAGGGGTACTGAAGACAGAGTTCTTGGCCCAGGGGTACTGATGACAGAGTACTTGCCCCAGGGGTACTGATGACAGAGTTCGTGGCCCAGGGGTACTGATGACAGAGTTCTAGGCCGAGCGGTACTGATGACAGAGTTCTAGGCCTAGGGGTACTGATGACAGAGTTCTTGGCCCAGGGGTACTGATGACAGAGTTCTTGGCCGAGGGGTACTGAAGACAGAGTTCTTGGCCCAGGGGTACTGATGACAGAGCTCTTGGACCAGGGGTACCGATGACAGAGTTCTTGGCCCAGGGGTACTGATTACAGAGTTCTTGGCCCAGGGGTACTGAAGACAGAGTTCTTGGCCCAGGGCTATCGATGACAGAGTTCTTGGCCCAGGGGTACTGAAGACAGAGTTCTTGGCCAAGGGGTACTGAAGACGGAGTTCTTGGCCCAGGGGTACTGATGAGAGAGTTCTTGGCCCAGGGGTACTGATGACAGAGTTCTTGGCCCAGGGGTACTGATGAGGGAGTTCTTGGCCCAGGGGTACTGAATCGGATTTACCCGAATAGGTGAGGAGGAAAGAAGAGATGGCGAAGCAATAGCACTACACAAGACACATATATGGGCCAACTCCTTAAAACCGGTTTGTTTTCTCTGTTTTCTGCTCTTTTGGTGCCCTTTGTTACCTGTCATTGAAACGGGCACCCTCAAAATATACACAAAAATGGTATTATACATGAAAAATGAATTTTTGACCTCAAATACCCCCTCATGGGGTTTGAACCCACACTCTACAAACCTTAGAGTTGCGTTTTACCTCTAAGCTACGACCTGTCGTCCACGATCTCAGAGAAAACCGTAGTATAATAAAAAATTGGAAAATCAGTACTCCTTACATGCTCCAACCACTATTAACCTCCCATGCTCTTAAAACCGTGGCAACCGACGACCCAAGTGTCAACTGCTTTTCACGGTGAGCGAAGAACTTAAGGGAGGGACAGGGTGGGCATATATGTGTCTTGTGTAGTGCTATTGCTTCGCCATCTCTTCTTTCCTCCTCACCTATTCGGGTAAATCCGAGCTGGCGTGAAGCGCGCGCCGCTTCTCCAGTCGCCAGATCAGGAGGGACCAGAATTTGCGCGATGCGCAACAGAGCTCTGGTCCTGTCGTAAAACTTTCTGAATGTATCGTAACAGGACCAATCACCCAATGCTGCTACCACATGCGGATCCACGCCAAGATAGATTAGTGCAGTTGCTGCTGCTCCTCGTGTAGAATGCGCGGAAAACGAATCCGCCTCCAGTTCCCCCAATTCCAGTAGGTGTTTCCTTAACCAGCGAGTAGTGAGACCGTTGATGGTATCAGATGATAAAGGCTTCCGTGGCTTTCGTAGGGACACAAAAATCTCAGAACCCTCGTAATCACCAGTAGCCTCCAAATAACGCGCTAAGCAGCGCTGCGGATCAATTGACGGTGGCGTAACATTGTGAATAGGATAACGTGCATAGTATCTTCTCCCTTTGCGCTTAGCAGAAATGAACCAAGGCTGAGCAGCACGTTGGATATCCCTACGTGATCGCGCCAGATCAACGCCTCGGAACAAGGCAAAGAATCTCAAGGACAAAATGGCTTGCAAGCGCAGCTGAGCTTCCGTCTCCACAGGTTGCTGATGCATGACTTGTATAAGACGCCGTACATCATAGAAACGATGATAATGAGGAACACTGACGAACCAGTCACGTTTCAAGTTGCGTAGCATACCCTCGAAACGTAGTTGCGAAAAGCACGGGAATAAACACACTGCTGAATACGCCATACGCCCAGCACTTAAAGAATGCGTGCGTGAAAACTTTAAAAGTTGCACCGCCACCGTCATCAGTGGGATTTGACCAAAGCGCTCCACCTTCAACAGTGGAGCAAGTGCCGCGTCTTGTAACAAGAACGTACCAAACATGTGCCACGCAGAATTGTAACGTTTCAAGGTGTCCTTCCCGATTTCATTGATGATAAGCGTCGCCTCTTCGTTGGTAGCTCCTCGCAATTGATAGTATTCACGCAAACATACGCCAAGGTCAACACGAAACGTGGTTGTGTCTCCGTGCCGTCTGGCATTTGCAAACGGAACTCCGACGTGTTCACTGCGAACTTCACGTGTTTCATCAATAGGTTCCACCAAACCTCGCGCGGCCTGTACGGCAGAGCCATGAGAACCTTCACCCCTGGTGACTCCAACACTTTGTTGACCAACTGAGGTATGTGCTTGAACGGTGGGAAGACCCACCCCGGTGAAAGTAAAGTTAGATTCTGGGAGAAGACATCGATGGCGTAAGCCCCCGGCTGAGGACACGGACTGACGAACTTGCTGCACACCGCATTGGAACTCCTTGACATCCAATCGATTTCCGGCTGAATCCAACTTTTGAACTCCTCCAGGATCCAAGTCAACACGTCCGACGGGAAGGTAGCCTCCGACGGTGTCCAACGAAGCCGAGACCAAATGTCCGCCGGATTCACCGAGGTGTGCACGTAAAACGGTTGAATCTCGATGCGATTGGCTTGTGTAAAATTCCACAGTTGGAGAATCAATGCGTTGAACCGCGGCTTGCGACCTCCCCACTTGCGGAGATACCAGTAAAGGACCATTGAGTCGGTGAAAAATCGCAGCGTGGTGTCCCTCAGCGCATACGCTTGAATAGTCAGTAGGGCTCCCCTGAACTCTTTGACGTTTATGTGTTCCTCCCGATTCAGGAACCAACCGAACGCTGCTTGGGCATTCTCTTGAAGGACTCCGCCCCACGCCAGATCCGACGCGTCCGAGTACATGTCCCTGACGTGACCCATGGAAACTACGAAGGTGCGTCCCTTCCACTGGTGTAACTCGTCCGCCAGATCCATCAACTGACGTGACACGCGCTCCGGGAGCGCCACGTCTGCTTCCCAGCCAGTTTGGGCTGCCACCGCCACGTGCACCGCCAGGGCGTCGCTGAGGAGTCGGATATGGGGCATGGCGAACAACAAGGAACGGATTCTTCCAAGAACGGAGGCGCATCGCCTCACTGATGGTGTGTGACTGTGTGCCAGTCTGTTCACGTCCCGAAAAATTGCTTGTAGGCGCTTTGGAGGTACCGCGACGAATCCTTCCCTGAAGTTTAGCATAAAACCAAGCATTATAATTTCTTGAGACGGCTCCAAACATGATTTTGGGACATTGACCAATATACCCAACCGATGCAAAAGTTGTACCAAAAAACGTGTGTGTTCCAGACATTCACGGTAAGTATTGCCAATGATGAGCCAATCGTCCAAGTAGACCCAAACGAGTGCCCCGTGTTCGCGCACGGCATTTAAAATTGGTTGCATGAGGCGTTGCCATTCCCGTGGTGCAACGTTTAATCCAAACGGCAAAACGCACCACCTGTAAAATTCACCGTCGACGTAGACCCCCAAATAAGGTCGATCCCGCGGATGGATACCCATATGAAAATAAGCGCTTTTCAGGTCAATTTTGCAAGCATACTGACCGGGTCTCAAGAACGGTAAAATGCCCCACAGAGTGACCAAACGAAAATAGGTGGTCTGTACAAACTGGTTCACGTTCTTCAAATTGGTGATAGGTCGACGGCCTCCCTCAGGATGTGCCTCGTCTGACGCTTTGTCCACTGCGAACATACTTGCACAACACTTAATGTCTTTTCGCTCGACGCGTTCCATGCAACCCTGTTGCACTGCATCCAACACGTGTTTTACCAATTCAGGGTCGGTTACCTCTGCGTGGGAAGAACGAGGACGGAAGTCGTCGGTTGGCCGATCCGGATCAAAACCGCCAACCCAATCCAGCTGCAGCCCATTGCGAATCACCGACGCCGCGTATGTGTCCTTCAACGTTCCCCATTCATGCAATTGTGCACGACAGCGCAAATAGAGTGGCATGTGGGGATGGATCGGCGGTGGCACGCACACGGCTGGTGCCAATAAATCCTCTACAGTCAAGCTACTGCTGTGGTCGTTCATCTAACTTGTCGTTACGTGGCACAAATCTTTGGGTGAAACCCTTACCTTTGCCTTTGCCTCCTTTGCCAGATCTCCGTGGATCAAAACGACCTCGTGTTGAAAACGAACGGAAAGAACTACGATGCGAGTAAGGGGAGAAACGCGTGCCTCTCAGATCTTTTTGTAATTTGTTGCGCGACTGAAGTAGTGACATGTCATCCTTCGAGAGTAACTCTGGTGCAATCGCAGGTTGTTCAAACCGTTTATCTACTGCCACTCGCCGGGAGCTTTGGATGCTGTAGTCCAACGCACCCAACATTGCAAACAAATGTTCACATAGTACCAATGAAACAGGTGCTTCCGGAGCTACCGTTGTGTCTTCTTCGCGTGCTAAGACTACTCCCAGGACTCGCATGGCGTCTTTTACCTGTTGTTCCCAACGACGCTTCTCCGCGTCCGCTGGATGTTTGTGCGTTGGCGCGTTATTAACAGCTGCCCTATGGAACTCGTCGAACACTGGAAGGTGCTTCAACATCTTTTTTCTGCGAAACTCGTCTTGCAAAACCTTTCGCTCTTCCAGGAGTGCAGACAAGCGTGAAGGAAGCGACAGAACCTCATCGCGCCACACGAACGTGGACTCCTTGTCCGACGCGGGGCCAGCGTGGTCCTTGGGACCGCTCAAAGTTTCGCATGCCAAGAAGACGTCTTCTCGATGCGACGACGTTCCTGTTCTGCCAATGTCGTCGCCCTTTAAAGTGAGTAAGGCATCACGAACCAAGGCCATCGTGTCTTTGACAGTGGCCAGTGTTTTCTTTCCTGTAAGTTTGGAATACAGTGACGCTGCCTGCCAAGGACTGAGACCACTCATTGCGCCTTCCTTTGCCAACTGTGCTGCATGTTCCAACGACTCAGAACTCAGGTTCCACGCCGAATCCGGCAATTTCAGTACGAACTCGTGAAAATCCAGTGTCTCACTTCCTTCTGTCATTTTGTTAAAATTTTATATCCTTAAAACAATTTGGATTGCATCAGAAATCAAAGCTCTGGGTACAGCAAATCACTAGTTGAACAACTCAGTGAGCGCGTGACCGGTTTTAAGAGCATGGGAGGTTAATAGTGGTTGGAGCATGTAAGGAGTACTGATTTTCCAATTTTTTATTATACTACGGTTTTCTCTGAGATCGTGGACGACAGGTCGTAGCTTAGAGGTAAAACGCAACTCTAAGGTTTGTAGAGTGTGGGTTCAAACCCCATGAGGGGGTATTTGAGGTCAAAAATTCATTTTTCATGTATAATACCATTTTTGTGTATATTTTGAGGGTGCCCGTTTCAATGACAGGTAACAAAGGGCACCAAAAGAGCAGAAAACAGAGAAAACAAACCGGTTTTAAGGAGTTGGCCCATATATGGGGATTGTGTAGTGCTAGCTGAGCCAGCGACAGAGTTCTTGGCCCAGGGATACTGAAGACACAGTACTTGGTCCAGGGGTACTGAAGACAGAGTTCTTGGCCCAGGGGTACTGATGACAGAGTTCTTGGCCCAGGGGTACTGAAGACAGAGTTCTTGGCACAGGGGTACTGATCACAGAGTTCCTGGCCCAGGAGTACTGATGACGGAGTTCTTCGCCCAGGCGTACTCATGACAGAGTTCTTGGCCCAGGGGTTCTGAAGACAGAGTTCTTGGCCCAGGGGTACTGATGACAGAGCTCTTGGCCCAGGGGTACTGATGAGAGAGTTCTTGGCCCAGGGGTACTGATGACAGAGGTCTTGGCCCTGGGGTATTGATGACAGAGTTCTTGGCCCAGGGGTACTGAAGACAGAGTTCTTGGCCGAGGGGTACCGAAGGCAGAGTTCTTGGCCCAGGGGTACTGAAGACAGAGTTCTTGGCCCAGGGGTACTGATGACAGAGTTCTTGGCCTGGGGGTACTGAAGTCAGAGTTCTTGGCCCACTGGTACTGAAGACAGAGTTCGTGGCCCAGGGGTACTGATGACAGAGTTCTTGGCCCAGGGGTACTGATGAGAGAGTTCTTGGCCCAGGGGTACTGATGACAGAGGTCTTGGCCCAGGGGTACTGAAGACAGAGTTTTATGGCCCAGGGGTACTCATGACAGAGTTCTTGGCCCAGGGGTACTCATCAAAGAGTTCTTGGCCCAGGGGTTCTGAAGACAGAGTTCTTGGCCCAGGGGTACCGAAGACAGAGTTCTTGGCCCAGGGGTACTGATGACAGAGTTCTTGGCCCAGGGGTACTGAAGACAGAGTTCTTGGCCCAGGGGTACTGAAGACAGAGGTCTTGGCCCAGGGGTACTGAAGACAGAGGTCTTGGCCCAGGGGTACTGAAGACAGAGTTCTTGGCCCAGGGGTACTGATGACAGAGTACTTGGCCCAGGGGTACTGAAGACAGAGTTCTTGGCCGAGGGGTACTGATGACCGAGTTCTTGACCCAGGGGTACTGATGACAGACTTCTTGGCCCAGGGGTACTGATGAGAGAGTTCTTGGCCCAGGGGTACTGATGACAGAGGTCTTGGCCCTGGGGTATTGATGACAGAGTTCTTGGCCCAGGGGTACTGAAGACAGAGTTCTTGCCCCGGGGGTACCGAAGGCAGAGTTCTTGGCCCAGGGGTACTGAAGACAGAGTTCTTGGCCCAGGGGTACTGATGACAGAGTTCTTGGCCCAGGGGTACTGAAGTCAGAGTTCTTGGCCCACGGGTACTGAAGACAGAGTTCGTGGCCCAGGGGTACTGATGACAGAGTTCTTGGCCCAGGGGTACTGATGAGAGAGTTCTTGGCCCAGGGGTACTGATGACAGAGGTGTTGGCCCAGGGGTACTGAAGACAGAGTTTTATGGCCCAGGGGTACTCATGACAGAGTTCTTGGCCCAGGGGTACTCATCAAAGAGTTCTTGGCCCAGGGGTACTGAAGACAGAGTTCTTGGCCCAGGGGTACCGAAGACAGAGTTCTTGGCCCAGGGGTACTGATGACGGAGTTCTTGGCCCAGGGGTACTGAAGACAGAGTTCTTGGCCCAGGGGTACTGAAGACAGAGGTCTTGGCCCAGGGGTACTGAAGACAGAGTTCTTGGCCCAGGGGTACTGAAGACAGAGTTCTTGGCCCAGGGGTACTGATGACAGAGTACTTGGCCCAGGGGTACTGAAGACAGAGTTCTTGGCCGAGGGGTACTGATGACAGAGTTCTTGACCCAGGGGTACTGATGACAGACTTCTTGGCCCAGGGGTACTGATGAGAGAGTTCTTGGCCCAGGGGTACTGAAGACAGAGTTCCTGGCCCAGGGGTACTGATGACGGAATTCTTGGCCCAGGGGTACTGAAGACAGAGTTCTTGGCCCAGGGGTACTGATGACGGAGTTCTAGGCCGAGGGGTACTGATGACAGAGCTCTAGGCCTAGGGCTACTGATGACAGAGTTCTTGGCCCAGGGGTACTGATGACAGAGTTCTTGGCCGAGGGGTACTGATGACAGAGTTCTTGGCCCAGGGGTACTGATGACAGAGTTCTTGGCCGAGGGGTACTGATGACAGAGTTCTTGGCCCAGGGGTACTGATGACAGAGCTCTTGGACCAGGGGTACCGATGACAGAGTTCTTGGCCCAGGGGTACTGATGACAGAGTTCTTGGCCCAGGGGTACTGATGACAGAGTTCTTGGCCCAGGGGTACTGATGACAGAGCTCTTGGCCCAGGCGTACTGAAGACAGATTTCTTGGCCAAGGGCTATCGATGACAGAGTTCTTGGCCCAGGGGTACTGAAGACAGAGTTCTTGGCCAAGGGGTACTGAAGACGGAGTTCTTGGCCCAGGGGTACTGATGAGAGAGTTCTTGGTCCAGGGGTACTGATGACAGAGTTCTTGGCCCAGGGGTACTGGAGACAGAGTTCTTGGCCCAGGGATACTGAAGACACAGTACTTGGTCCAGGGGTACTGAAGACAGAGTTCTTGGCCGCGGGGTACTGATGACAGAGTTCTTGGCCCAGGGGTACTGAAGACAGAGTTCTTGGCACAGGGGTACTGATCACAGAGTTCCTAGCCCAGGAGTACTGATGACGGAGTTCTTCGCCCAGGCGTACTCATGACAGAGTTCTTGGCCCAGGGGTTCTGAAGACAGAGTTCTTGGCCCAGGGGTACTGATGACAGAGCTCGTGGCCCAGGGGTACTGAGGAGAGAGTTCTTGGCCCAGGGGTACTGATGACAGAGGTCTTGGCCCAGGGGTATTGATGACAGAGTTCTTGGCCCAGGGGTACTGAAGACAGAGTTCTTGGCCCAGCGGTACTGAAGACAGAGTTCCTGGCCCAGGGGTACCGAAGACAGAGTTCTTGGCCCAGGGGTACTGGAGACAGAGTTCTTGGCCCAGGGATACTGAAGACACAGTACTTGGTCCAGGGGTACTGAAGACAGAGTTCTTGGCCGCGGGGTACTGATGACAGAGTTCTTGGCCCAGGGGTACTGAAGACAGAGTTCTTGGCACAGGGGTACTGATCACAGAGTTCCTAGCCCAGGAGTACTGATGACGGAGTTCTTCGCCCAGGCGTACTCATGACAGAGTTCTTGGCCCAGGGGTTCTGAAGACAGAGTTCTTGGCCCAGGGGTACTGATGACAGAGCTCGTGGCCCAGGGGTACTGAGGAGAGAGTTCTTGGCCCAGGGGTACTGATGACAGAGGTCTTGGCCCAGGGGTATTGATGACAGAGTTCTTGGCCCAGGGGTACTGAAGACAGAGTTCTTGGCCCAGGGGTACCGAAGGCAGAGTTCTTGGCCCAGGGGTACTGAAGACAGAGTTCTTGGCCCAGGGGTACTGATGACAGAGTTCTTGGCCCAGGGGTACTGAAGTCAGAGTTCTTGGCCCAGGGGTACTCATGACAGAGTTCGTGGCCCAGGGGTACTGATGACAGAGTTCTTGGCCCAGGGGTACTGATGAGACAGTTCTTGACCAGGGGTACTGATGACAGAGGTCTTGGCCCAGGGGTACTGAAGACAGAGTTTTATGGCCCAGGGGTACTCATGACAGAGTTTCTGGCCCAGGGGTACTCATCAAAGAGTTCTCTTCGCCCAGGGGTACTGAAGACAGGGTTTTTGACCGAGGGGTACCGAAGACAGAGTTCTTGGCCCAGGGGTACTGATGACAGAGTTCTTGGCCCAGGGGTACTGAAGACAGAGTTCTTGGCCCAGGGGTACTGAAGACAGAGGTCTTGGCCCAGGGGTACTGAAGACAGAGTTCTTGGCCCAGGGGTACTGAAGACAGAGTTCTTGGCCCAGGGGTACTGATGACAGAGTACTTGGCCCAGGGGTACTGAAGACAGAGTTCTTGGCCCAGGGGTACTGATGACAGAGGTCTTGGCCCAGGGGTACTGATGACAGAGTTCTTGACCCAGGGGTACTGATGACAGACCTCTTGGCCCAGGGGTACTGATGAGAGAGTTCTTGGCCCAGGGGTACTGAAGACAGAGTACCTGGCCCAGGGGTACTGATGACGGAATTCTTGGCCCAGGAGTACTGAAGACAGAGTTCTTGGCCCAGGGGTACTGAAGACAGAGTTCTTGGCCCAGGGTTACTGAAGACAGAGTTCTTGGCCCAGGGGTACTGAAGACAGAGTTCTTGGCCCAGGGGTACTGAAGACAGAGTTCCTGACCCAGGGGTACTTAAGACAGAGTTCTTGGCCCAGGGGTACTGGTGACAGAGTTCATGACCCAGGGGTACTGATGACAGAGTTCTTGGCCCAGGGGTACTGATGAGAGAGTTCTTGGCCCAGGAATACTGATGACAGAGTTCTTGGCCCAGGGGTACTGAAGACAGAGCTCTTGGCCCAGGGGTACTGATGACAGAGTTCCTGGCCCAGGGGTACTGAAGACAGAGTACTTGGCCCGGGGGTACCGATGAGAGAGTTCTTGACCCAGGGGTACTGAAGACAGAGTTCTTGGCCCAGGGGTACTGATGACAGAGTGCTTGGCCCAGGGGTACTGAAGACAGAGTTCTTGGCCCAGGGTTACTGAAGACAGAGTTCTTGGCCCAGGGGTACTGAAGACAGAGGTCTTGGCCCAGGGGTACTGATGAGAGAGTTCTTGGCCCAGGAATACTGATGACAGAGTTCTTGGCCCAGGGGTACTGAAGACAGAGCTCTTGGCCCAGGGGTACTGATGACAGAGTTCCTGGCCCAGGGGTACTGAAGACAGAGTACTTGGCCCAGGGGTACCGATGAGAGAGTTCTTGACCCAGGGGTACTGAAGACAGAGTTCTTGACCCAGGGGTACTGAAGACAGAGTTCTTGGCCCAGGGGTACTGAGGACAGAGTTCTTGGCCCAGGGGTACTGAAGACAGAGTTCTTGGCCCAGGGGTACTGAAGACGGAGGTCTTGGTTCAGGGGTACTGATGACAGAGTACTTGGCCCAGGAGTACTGATGACAGAGTTCTTGGCCCAGGGGTACTGATGACAGAGTACTTGGCCCAGGGGTACTGAAGACAGAGTTCTTGGCCCAGGGGTACTGATGACAGAGTTCTTGGCCCAGGGGTACTGAAGACAGAGTACTTGGCCCAGGGGTACTGAAGACAGAGTCCTTGGCCCAGGGGTACTGGAGACAGAGTTCTTGGCCCAGGGGTACTGAAGACAGAGTTCTTGGCCCGGGGGTACTGAAGACAGAGTTCTTGGCCCAGGGGTACTGATGACAGAGTACTTTGCCCAGGGGTACTGAAGACAGAGTTCTTGGCCCAGGGGTACTGATGACAGAGGTCTTGGCCCAGGGGTACTGATGACAGAGTTCTTGACCCAGGGGTACTGATGACAGACTTCTTGGCCCAGGGGTACTAATGAGAGAGTTCTTGGCCCAGGGGTACTGAAGACAGAGTTCCTGGCCCAGGGGTACTGATGACGGAGTTCTTGGCCCAGGGGTACTGATGACAGGGTTCTTGGCCCAGGGGTACTGAAGACAGAGTTCTTGGCCCAGGGGTACTCATGACAGAGCTGTTGGCCCAGGGGTACTCATGACAGAGTTCTTGGTCGAGGGGTACTCATTAAAGAGTTCTTGGCCCAGGGGTACTGAAGACAGAGTTCTTGGTCCAGGGGTACTGAAGACAGAATTCTTGGCCCAGGGGTATTGAAGACAGAGTTCTTGGCCCAGGGGTACTGATGACAGAGTTCTTGTCCCAGGGGTACTGATGACAGAGTTCTTGGCCCAGGGGTACTGATGACAGAGTTCTTGGCCCAGGGGTACCGATGACAGAGTACTTGGCCCAGGGGTACTAAAGACAGAGTTCTTGGCCCAGGGGTACTGATGACAGAGTTCATGACCCAGGGGTACTGATGACAGAGTTCTTGTCCCAGGGGTACTGATGACAGAGTTCTTGGCCCAGGGGTACTGAGGACAGAGTTCTTGGCCCAGGGGTACTGACGACAGAGTTCTTGGCCCAGGAGTACTGAAGACAGAGCTCTTGGCCCAGGGGTACTGATGACAGAGTTCCTGGCCCAGGGGTACTGAAGACAGAGTTCTTGGCCCAGGGGTACCGAAGACAGAGTACTTGGCCCAGGGGTACTGATGACAGAGTTCTTGGGCCAAGGGGTACTCATAACAGAGTACTTGGCCCAGGGGTACTGAAGACAGAGTTTTTGGCCCAGGGGTACTGATGACAGAGTTCTACGCCCAGGGGTACTGAAGACAGAGTACTTGGCCCAGGGGTACTGAAGACAGAGTTCTTGGCCCAGGGGTACTGAAGACAGAGTTCTTGGCCCAGGGGTACTGAAGACAGAGCTCTTGGCCCAGGGGTACTGAAGACAGAGTTCTTGGCCCAGGGGTACTGATGACAGAGTACTTGGCCCAGGGGTACTGAAGACAGAGTTCTTGGCCCAGGGGTACTGATGACAGAGTTCCTTGCCCAGGGGTACTGAAGACAGAGTACTTGGCCCAGGGGTACTGAAGACGGAGTTCTTGGCCCAGGGGTACTGAAGACAGAGTTCTTGGCCCAGGGGTACTGAAGACAGAGTTCTTGGCCCAGGGGTACTGAAGACAGAGTTCTTGGCCCAGGGGTACTGATGACAGAGTACTTGGCCCAGGGGTACTGAAGACAGAGTTCTTGGCCCAGGTGTACTGATGACAGAGGTCTTGGCCCAGGGGTACTGATGACAGAGTTCTTGACCCAGGGGTACTGATGACAGACTTCTTGGCCCAGGGGTACTGATGAGAGAGTTCTTGGCCCAGGGGTACTGAAGACAGAGTTCCTGGCCCAGGGGTACTGATGACGGAGTTCTTGGCCCAGGGGTACTGATGACAGAGCTCTTGGCCCAGGGGTACTGAAGACAGAGTTCTTGGCCCAGGGGTACTCATGACAACGTTCTTGGCCAAGGGGTACTGATGACAGAGTTGTTGGCCCAGGGGTACTCATGACAGAGTTCTTGGCCGAGGGGTACTCATTAAAGAGTTCTTTGCCCAGGGGTACTGAAGACAGAGTTCTTGGCCCAGGGGTACTGAAGACAGAGGTCTTGGCCCAGGGGTATTGAAGACAGAGTTCCTGGCCCAGGGGTACTGAAGACAGAGTTCTTGGCCCAGGGGTACTGAAGACAGAGCTCTTGGCCCAGGGGTACTGATGACAGAGTTCTTGGCCCAGGGGTACTGATGACAGAGTACTTGGCCCAGGGGTACTAAAGACAGAGTTCTTGGCCCAGGGGTACTGAAGACAGAGTTCTTGGCCCAGGAATACTGAAGACAGAGTTCTTGGCCCAGGGGTACTGAAGACAGAGTTCTTGGCCCAGGGGTACTGAAGACAGAGTTCTTGGCCCAGGGATACTGAAGACAGAGTTCTTGGCCCAGGGGTACTTAAGACAGAGTTCTTGGCCCAGGGGTACTGAAGACAGAGTTCATGACCCAGGGGTACTGATGACAGAGTTCTTGGCCCAGGGGTACTGATGAGGGAGTTCTTGGCCCAGGGGTCCTGATGACAGAGTTCTTGGCCCAGGGGTACTGAAGACAGAGTTCTTGGCCCAGGGGTACTGATGACAGAGTTCCTGGCCCAGGGGTATTGAAGACAGAGTTCTTGACCCAGGGGTACTGATGACAGAGTACTTGGCCCAGGGGTACTGATGACAGAGTTCCTGGCCCAGGGGTACTGATGACAGAGTACTTGGCCCAGGGGTACCAATGACAGAGTTCTTTGCCCAGGGGTACTGACGACAGAGTTCTTGGCCCAGGGGTACTGAAGACAGAGTACTCGGCCCAGGGGTACTGAAGACAGAGTTCCTGGCCCAGGGGTACCGAAGACAGAGTTCTTGGCCCAGCGGTACTGAAGACAGAGTTCTTGGCCCAGGGGTACTGAAGACAGAGTTCATGGCCCAGGGGTACTGATGACAGAGTACTTGGCCCAGGGGTACTGATGACAGAGTTCTTGACCCAGGGGTACTGATGACAGAGTTTTGGCCCAGGGATACTGATGAGAGAGTTCTTGGCCCAGGAGTACTGAAGACAGAGTTCTTGGCCCAGGGGTACTGAAGACAGAGTTCTTGGCTCAGGGGTACTGATGACAGAGCTCTTGGCCCAGGGGTACTGAAGACAGAGTACTTGGCCCAGGGGTACCGATGAGACAGTTCTTGACCCAGGGGTACTGAAGACAGAGTTCTTGGCCAAGGGGTACTGATGACAGAGTACTTGGCCCAGGGGTACTGAAGACAGAGTTCTTGGGCCAGGGGTACTGAACACAGAGTTCTTTGCCCAGGGGTACTGAAGACAGAGTTCTTGGCCCAGGGGTACTGATGACAGAGTTCTTGGCCCAGGGGTACTGATGACACAGTACTTGCCCCAGGGGTACTGAAGACAGAGTTCTTGGCTCAGGGGTACTGAAGACAGAGTTCTTGGCCCAGGGGTACTGAAGACAGAGTTCTTGGCCCAGGGGTACTGAAGACAGAGTAATTGGCCCAGGGCTACTGATGACAGAGTTCTTGACCCAGGGGTACTGATGACAGAGTTCTTGGCCCAGGGGTACTGATGAGAGAGTTCTTGGCCCAGGGGTACTGGAGACAGATTTCTTGGCCCAGGGGTACTGAAGACAGAGTTCTTGGCCCAGGGGTACTGATTACAGAGCTCTTGGCCCAAGGGTACTGAAGACAGAGTACTTGGCCCAGGGGTACTGATGACAGAGTTCTTGGCCCAGGGGTACTGATGACAGAGTTATTGGCCCAGGGGTACTGAAGACAGAGTACTCGGCCCAGGGGTACTGAAGACAGAGTTCCTGGCCCAGGGGTACCGAAGACAGAGTTCTTGGCCCAGGGGTACTGAAGACAGTTTTCTTGGCCCAGGGGTACTGAAGACAGAGTTCATGGCCCAGGGGTACTGATGACAGAGTACTTGGCCCAGGGGTACTGATGACAGAGTTCTTGACCCAGGGGTACTGATGACAGAGTTCTTGGCCCAGGGATACTGATGAGAGAGTTCTTCGCCCAGGAGTACTGAAGACAGAGTTCTTGGCCCAGGGGTACTGAAGACAGAGTTCTTGGCTCAGGGGTACTGATGACAGAGCTCTTGGCCCAGGGGTACTGAAGACAGAGTACTTGGCCCAGGGGTACCGATGAGACAGTTCTTGACCCAGGGGTACTGAAGACAGAGTTCTTGGCCCAGGGGTACTGATGACAGAGTACTTGGCCCAGGGGTACTGAAGACAGAGTTCTTGGGCCAGGGGTACTGAAGACAGAGTTCTTTGCCCAGGGGTACTGAAGACAGAGTTCTTGGCCCAGGGGTACTGATGACAGAGTTCTTGGCCCAGGGGTACTGATGACACAGTACTTGCCCCAGGGGTACTGAAGACAGAGTTCTTGGCCCAGGGGTACTGATGACAGAGTTCTTGGCCCAGGGGTACTGAAGACAGAGTAATTGGCCCAGGGCTACTGATGACAGAGTTCTTGACCCAGGGGTACTGATGACAGAGTTCTTGGCCCAGGGGTACTGATGAGAGAGTTCTTGGCCCAGGGGTACTGGAGACAGATTTCTTGGCCCAGGGGTACTGAAGACAGAGTTCTTGGCCCAGGGGTACTGATGACAGAGCTCTTGGCCCAGGGGTACTGAAGACAGAGTACTTGGCCCAGGGGTACCGATGAGAGAGTTCTTGACCCAGGGGTACTGAAGACAGAGTTCTTGGCCCAGGGGTACTGATGACAGAGTACGTGGCCCAGGGGCACTGAAGACAGAGTTCTCCGCCCAGGGGTCCTGAAGACAGAGTTCTTTGTCCAGGGGTACTGAAGACAGAGTTCTTGGCCCAGGGGTACTGATGACAGAGTTCTTGGCCCAGGGGTACTGATGACAGAGTTCTTGGCCCAGGGGTACTGATGACAGAGTTCTTGGCCCAGGGGTACTGATGACAGAGTACTTGGCCCAGGGGTACCGATGACAGAGTTCTTGGCCCAGGGGTACTGGAGACAGATTTCTTGGCCCAGGGGTACTGAAGACAGAGTTCTTGGCCCAGGGGTACTGATGACAGAGCTCTTGGCCCAGGGGTACTGAAGACAGAGTACTTGGCCCAGGGGTACCGATGAGAGAGTTTGCGACCCAGGGGTACTGAAGACAGAGTTCTTGGCCCAGGGGTACTGATGACAGAGTACTTGGCCCAGGGGCACTGAAGACAGAGTTCTCCGCCCAGGGGTACTGAAGACAGAGTTCTTTGCCCAGGGGTACTGAAGACAGAGTTCTTGGCCCAGGGGTACTGATGAGAGAGTTCTTGGCCCAGGGGTACTGATGACACAGTACTTGCCCCAGGGGTGCTGAAGACAGAGTTCTTGGCCCAGGGGTACTGAAGACAGAGCTCTTGGCCCAGGGGTACTGATGACAGAGTTCTTCGCCCAGGGGTACTGATGACAGAGTATTGGGCGCAGTGGTACTGAAGACAGAGTTCTTGGCCCAGGGGTACTGATGACAGAGTACTTGGCCCAGGGGTACCGATGACAGATTTCTTGGCCCAGGGGTACTGATGACAGAGTATTTGGCCCAGGTGTACTGATGACAGAGTTCTTGGCCCAGGGGTACTGATGACAGAGCTCTTGGCCTAGGGGTACTGATGACAGAGTTCTTGGCCCAGGGGTACTGATGACACAGTACTTGCCCCAGGGGTACTGAAGACAGAGTTCTTGGCCCAGGGGTACTGAAGACAGAGTTCTTGGCCCCGGGGTACTGATGACAGACTTCTTGGCCCAGGGGTACTGAAGACAGAGTTCTTGGCCCAGGGGTACTGATGACAGAGCTCTTGGCCCAGGGGTACTGAAGACAGAGTACTTGGCCCAGGGGTACCGATGAGAGAGTTCTTGACCCAGGGGTACTGAAGACAGAGTTCTTGGCCCAGGGGTACTGATGACAGAGTACTTGGCCCAGGGGCACTGAAGACAGAGTTCTCCGCCCAGGGGTCCTGAAGACAGAGTTCTTTGTCCAGGGGTACTGAAGACAGAGTTCTTGCCCCAGGGGTACTGATGACAGAGTTCTTGGCCCAGGGGTACTGATGACAGAGTTCTTGGCCCAGGGGTACTGATGACAGAGTTCTTGGCCCAGGGGTACTGATGACAGAGTACTTGGCCCAGGGGTACCGATGACAGAGTTCTTGGCCCAGGGGTACTGGAGACAGATTTCTTGGCCCAGGGGTACTGAAGACAGAGTTCTTGGCCCAGGGGTACTGATGACAGAGCTCTTGGCCCAGGGGTACTGAAGACAGAGTACTTGGCCCAGGGGTACCGATGAGAGAGTTTGCGACCCAGGGGTACTGAAGACAGAGTTCTTGGCCCAGGGGTACTGATGACAGAGTACTTGGCCCAGGGGCACTGAAGACAGAGTTCTCCGCCCAGGGGTACTGAAGACAGAGTTCTTTGCCCAGGGGTACTGAAGACAGAGTTCTTGGCCCAGGGGTACTGATGAGAGAGTTCTTGGCCCAGGGGTACTGATGACACAGTACTTGCCCCAGGGGTGCTGAAGACAGAGTTCTTGGCCCAGGGGTACTGAAGACAGAGCTCTTGGCCCAGGGGTACTGATGACAGAGTTCTTCGCCCAGGGGTACTGATGACAGAGTATTGGGCGCAGTGGTACTGAAGACAGAGTTCTTGGCCCAGGGGTACTGATGACAGAGTACTTGGCCCAGGGGTACCGATGACAGATTTCTTTGCCCAGGGGTACTGATGACAGAGTATTTGGCCCAGGTGTACTGATGACAGAGTTCTTGGCCCAGGGGTACTGATGACAGAGCTCTTGGCCTAGGGGTACTGATGACAGAGTTCTTGGCCCAGGGGTACTGATGACACAGTACTTGCCCCAGGGGTACTGAAGACAGAGTTCTTGGCCCAGGGGTACTGAAGACAGAGTTCTTGGCCCCGGGGTACTGATGACAGACTTCGTGGCCCAGGGGTACTGATGACAGAGTACTGGGCCCAGGGGTACTGAAGACAGCGTTCTTGGCCCAGGGGTACTGAAGACAGAGCTCTTGGCCGAGGGGTACTGATGACAGAGTACTTGGCCCAGGGGTACCGATGACAGAGTTCTTGGCCCAGGGGTACTGATGACAGAGTTCTTGGCCCAGGGGTACTGATGACAGAGTTCTTGACCCAGGGGTACTGATGACAGAGTTCTTGACCCAGGGGTACTGATGACAGAGTTCCTGGCCCAGGGGTACTGATGAGAGAGTTCTTGACCCAGGGGCACTGAAGACATAGTTCTTGGCCCAGGGATACTGCAGACAGAGTTCTTGGCCCAGGGGTACTGATGACAGAGTACTGGGCCCAGGGGTACTGAAGACAGAGTTCTTGGCGCAGGGGTACTGAAGACAGAGTTCTTGGCCCAGGGGTACTGATGACAGAGTTCTTGGCCCAGGGGTACCGATGACAGAGTACTTGGCCCAGGGGTACTGATGACAGAGTTCTTGGCCCAGGGGTACTGATGACAGAGTTCCTGGTCCAGGGGTACTGAAGACAGATTTCTTGGCCCAGGGAGACTGATGACAGAGTACTTGGCCCAGGGGTACTGATGACAGATTTCTTGGCCCAGGGAGACTGATGACAGAGTTCTTGGCCCAGGGGTACTGAAGACAGAGTACTTGGCCCAGGGGTACCGATGAGGGAGTTCTTGACCCAATGGTACTGAAGACGGAGTTCTTGGCCCAGGGGTACTGATGACACAGTACTTGGCCCAGGGGTACTGAAGACGGAGCTTTTGGCCCAGGGGTACTGAAGACAGAGTTCTCTGCCCAGGGGTACTGATGACAGAGTTCTTGGCCCAGGGGTACTGATGACACAGTTCTTGGCCCAGGGGTACTGATGACAGAGTTCTTGGCCCAGGGCTACTAATGACAGAGTTCTTGGCCCAGGGGTACTGAAGACACAGTTCTTGGCCCAGGGGTACTGGAGACAGAGTTCTTGGCCCAGGGGTACTGAAGACGGAGTTCTTGGCCCAGGGGTACTGAAGTCAGAGTTCTTGGCCCAGGGGTACTGAAGTGAGAGTTCTTGGCCGAGGGGTACTGAAGACAGAGTTCTTGGCCGAGGGGTTGTGATGACAGAGTTCTTGGCCCGGGGGTACTGATGACAGAGTACTTGGCCCAGGGGTACTGATGACAGAGCTCTTGGCCCAGGGGTACTGAAGACAGAGTTCTTGACCCAGGGGTATTCATGACAGAGTTCTTGGCCCAGGGGTACTGATGAGAGAGTTCTTGGCCCAGGGGTACTGAAGACAGACTTCTTGGCCCAGGGGTACTGAAGACAGAGTTCTTGGCCCAGGGGTACTGATGACAGAGTTCTTGGCACAGAGGTACTGATGACAGAGTACCTGGCCCAGAGGTACTGAAGACAGAGTTCTTGGCCCAGGGGTACTGATGACAGAGTTCTTGGCCCAGGGGTACTGATGACAGAGTTCCTGGTGCAGGGGTACTGAAGACAGAGTTCTTGGCCCAGGGGTACTGAAGACAGAGTTCTTGGCCCAGGGGTACTGAAGACAGAGTTCTTAGCCCAGGGGTACTGATGAGAGAGTTCTTGGCCCAGGGGTACTGAAGACAGAGTTCTTGGCCCAGGGGTACTGAAGACAGAGCTCTTGGCCCAGGGGTACTGAAGACAGAGTTCTTGGCCCAGGGGTACTGAAGACAGAGTTCTTGACGCAGGGGTACTGATGACAGAGTTCTTGGCCCAGGGGTACTGATGAGAGAGTTCTTGGCCCAGGAGTACTGATGGCAGAGTTCTTGGCCCAGGGGTACTGATGACAGAGTTCTTGGCCCAGGGATACTGAAGACGGAGTACTTGTCCCAGGGGTACCGATGAGAGAGTTCTTGACCCAGGGGTACTGAAGATAGAGTTCTTGGCCCAGGGGTACTGATGACAGATTACTTGGCCCAGGGGTACTGATGACAGAGTTCTTGGCCCAGGGGTACTGATGACAGAGTTCTTGGCCTAGGGGTACTGATGACAGAGTTCTTGGCCCAGCGGTACTGATGATAGAGTACTTGGCCAAGGGGTACTGAAGACAGAGTTCTTGGCCCAGGGGTACTGAAGACAGAGTTCTTGGCCCAGGGGTACTGATGACAGAGTACTTGGCCCAGGGGTACCGATGACAGAGTTCTTGGCCCAGGGGTACTGATGACAGAGTTCTTGGCCCAGGGGTACCGATGACAGAGTTCTTGGCCCAGGGGTACTGATGACAGAATTCTTGGCCCAGGGGTACTGATGACAGAGTTCTTGACCCTGGGGTACTGATGACAGAGTTCTTGACCCAGGGGTACTGAAGACAGAGTACTTGGCCCAGGGGTACTGATGAGAGAGTTCTTGACCCAGGGGCACTGAAGACATATTTCTTGGCTCAGGGGTACTGATGACAGAGTACTTGGCCCAGGGGTACTGAAGACAGAGTTCCTGGCCCAGGGGTACTGAAGACAGAGTTCTTGGCCCAGGGGTACTGATGACAGATTTCTTGGCCCAGGGGTACTGAAGACAGAGTTCTTGGCCCAGGGGTACTGATGACAGAGTTCGTGGCCCAGGGGTACTGATCACAGAGTTCCTGACCCAGGGGTACTGATGACAGAGTTCTTGGCCCAGGGGTACTGAAGACAGAGTACTTGGCCCAGGGTTACTGAAGACAGAGTTCTTAGCTCAGGGGTACTGAAGACAGAGTTCTCTGCCCAGGGGTACTGAAGACAGAGCTCTTGGCTCAGGGGTACTGATGACAGAGTACTTGGCCCAGGGGTACTGATGACAGAGTTCTTGGCCCAGGGGTACTGATGACAGAGTACTTGGCCCAGGGGTACTGATGACAGAGTTGTTGGCCCAGGGGTACTGATGACAGAGGTCTTGGCCCAGGGGTACTGATGACAGAGTACTTGGCGCAGGGGTACTGATGAGAGAGTTCTTGGCCCAGGGGTACTGAAGACAGAATTCTTGGCCCAGGGGTACTGAAGACAGCGTTCTTGGCCCAGGGGTACTGATGACAGAGTTCTTGGCCCAGGGGTACTGATGGGAGAGTTCTTGGCCCAGGGGTACTGATGAGAGAGTTCTTGGCCCAGGGGTACTGAAGACAGAGTTCTTGGCCCAGGGGTACAGATGACAGAGTTCTTGGCCCAGGGGTACTGATGACAGAGTTCTTGGCCCAGGGGTACTGAAGACAGAGTTCTTGGCCCAGGGGTACTCATGACAGAGTTCTTGGCCCAGGGGTACTCATGACAGAGTTCTTGGTCCAGGGGTACTGATGACAGAGTTCTTGGCCCAGGGGTACTGAAGACAGAGGTCTTGGCCCAGGAGTACTCATGACAGAGTTTTTGGCCCAGGGGTACTCATTAAAGAGTTCTTGGCCCAGGGGTACTGAAGACAGAGTTCTTGGCCCAGGGGTACTGCTGACAGAGTTCTTGGCCCAGGCGTACGGAAGACAGAGTTCTTGGCCAAGGGGTACTGAAGACAGAGTTCTTGGCCCAGGGGTACTGAAGACAGAGTTCTTGGCCCAGGGGTACTGAAGACAGAGTTCTTGGCCCAGGGGTAGTGAAGACAGAGTTCTTGGCCCAGGGGTACTGAAGACAGAGTTCTCGGCCCAGGGGTACTGAAGACAGAGTTCTTGGCCCAGGGGTACTGAAGACAGAGTTCTTGACCCAGGGGTACTGATGACAGAGTTCTTGGCCCAGGGGTTCTGATGAGAGAGTTCTTGGCCCAGGGTTACTGATGACAGAGTTCTTGGCCCAGGGGTACTGAAGACAGAGTTCTTGGCCCCGGGGTACTGATTACAGAGTTCTTGGCCCAGGGGTACTGAAGACAGAGTACTTGGCTCAGGGGTACCGATGAGAGAGTTCTTGACCCAGGGGTACTGAAGACAGAGTTCTTGGCCCAGGGGTACTGAAGACAGAGTTCTTGGCTCAGGGGTACTGATGACAGAGTACTTGGGCCAGGGGTACTGATGACAGAGTTCTTGGCCCAGGGGTACTGATGACAGAGTACTTGGCCCAGGGGTACTGATGACAGAGTTGTTGGCCAAGGGGTACTGATGACAGAGTTCTTGGCCCAGGGGTACTGATGACAGAGTACTTCGCCCAGGGGTACTGATGAGAGAGTTCTTGGCCCAGGGGTACTGAAGACAGAATTCTTGGCCCAGGGGTACTGAAGACAGCGTTCTTGGCCCAGGGGTACTGGAGACAGAGTTCTTGGCCCAGGGGTACTGATGGGAGAGTTCTTGGCCCAGGGGTACTGATGAGAGAGTTCTTGGCGCAGGGGTACTGAAGACAGAGTTCTTGGCCCTGGGGTACTGAAGACAGAGTTCTTGGCCCAGGGGTACTCATGACAGAGTTCTTGGCCCAGGGGTACTCATGACAGAGTTCTTGGTCCAGGGGTACTGATGACAGAGTTCTTGGCCAAGGGGTACTGAAGACAGAGGTCTTGGCCCAGGAGTACTCATGACAGAGTTCTTGGCCCAGGGGTACTCAGTAAAGAGTTCTTGGCCGGGGGGTACTGAAGACAGAGTTCTTGGCCCAGGGGTACTGATGACAGAGTTCTTGGCCAAGGGGTTCTGAAGACAGAGTTCTCGGCCCAGGGGTACTGAAGACAGAGTTCTTGGCCCAGGGGTAGTGAAGACAGAGGTCTTGACCCAGGGGTACTGATGACAGAGTTCTTGGCCCAGGGGTTCTGATGAGAGAGTTCTTGGCCCAGGGGTACTGATGACAGAGTTCTTGGCCCAGGGGTACTGAAGACAGAGTTCTTGGCCCAGGGGTACTGATTACAGAGTTCTTGGCCCAGGGGTACTGAAGACAGAGTACTTGGCCCAGGGGTACCGATGAGAGAGTTGTTGACCCAGGGGTACTGAAGACAGAGTTCTTGGCCCAGGGGTACTGAAGACAGAGTTCTTGGCCCAGGGGTACTGAAGACAGAGTTCTTGGCCCAGGGCCACTGAAGACAGAGTTCTTGGCCCAGGGGTACTGAAGACAGAGTTCTGGACCCAGGGGTACTGATGACAGAGTTCTTGGCCCAGGGGTACTGATGAGAGAGTTCTTGGCCCAGGGGTACTGATGACAGAGTTCTTGGCCCAGGGGTACTGAAGCCAGAGTACTTGGCCCAGGGGTACCGATGAGAGAGTTCTTGACACAGGGGTACTGAAGACAGAGTTCTTGGCCCAGGGGTACTGATGACAGAGTACTTGGCCCAGGGGTACTGAAGACAGATTTCGTGGCCCAGGGGTACTAAAGACAGATTTCGTAGCCCTTGGGTACTGAAGACAGACTTCTTGGCCCAGGGGTACTGATGACAGAGTACGTGGCCCAGGGGTACTGATGACAGAGTTCTTGGCCCAGGGGTACTGAAGACAGAGTACCTGGCCCAGGGGTACTGAAGACAGAGTTCTTGGCCGAGGGGTACTGATGACAGAGTTCTTGGCCCAGGGGTACTGATGACAGAGTACTTGGCCCGGGGGTACTGAAGACACAGTTCCTGGCCCAGGGGTACTGAAGACAGAGTTCTTGGCCCAGGGGTACTGATGACAGTGTTCTTGACCCAGGGGTACTGATGACAGAGTTCTTGGCCGAGGGGTACTGATGAGAGAGTTCTTGGCCCAGGGGTACTGAAGAAAGAGTTCTTGGCCCAGGGGTACTGATGACAGAGTACGTGGCCCAGGGGTACTGAAGACAGAGTTCTTGGCCCAGGGGTACTGATGACAGAGTTCTTGGCCCAGGGGTACTGATGACAGAGTACTTGGCCCAGGGGTACTGAAGACAGATTTTCCTGGCCCAGGGGTACTGAAGACAGTGTTCTTGGCCCAGGGGTTCTGAAGACAGAGGTCTTGGCCCAGGAGTACTCATGACAGAGTTCTCGGCCCAGGGGTACTCAGTAAAGAGTTCTTGGCCCAGGGGTACTGAAGACAGAGTTCTTGGCCCAGGGGTACTGATGACAGAGTACGTGGCCCAGGGGTACTGAAGACAGAGTTCTTGGCCCAGGGGTACTGATGACAGAGTTCTTGGCCCAGGGGTACTGATGACAGACACGGCCTGGCCAGCCACAAAAGGCGCCGTTCAGTGCAAAAAAAAAAGGGGTACTGATGACAGAGTACTTGGCCCAGTGGGACTTAAGACAGATTTTCCTGGCCCAGGGGTACTGAAGACAGAGTTCTTGGCCCAGGGGTACTGATGACAGAGTTCTTGGCCCAGGGGTACTGATGACAGAGTACGTGGCCCAGGGGTACTGATGACAGAGTTCTTGGCCCAAGGGTACTGATGACAGAGTACCTGGCCCAGGGGTACTGATCACAGAGTTCTTGGCCCAGGGGTACTGATGAGAGAGTTCTTGGCCCAGGGGTACTGAAGACAGAGTTCGTGGCCCAGGGGTACTGATGACAGAGTACGTGGCCCAGGGGTACTGATGACAGAGTTCTTGGCCCAAGGGTACTGATGACAGAGTACCTGGCCCAGGGGTACTGAAGACAGAGTTCTTGGCCCAGGTGTACTGATGACAGAGTTCTTGCCCCAGGGGTACTGAAGACAGAGTTCTTGGCCCAGGGGTACTGAAGACAGATTTCTTGGCCGAGGGGTAGGTAGGTAGGTAGGTAGGTGCACTCGGTCATGGAGAGGCGCCCCATGGTTCCCCCTGGCGTCGCCCCTGTGACGAACAGGAAGAGGCTCCGCGCGTGATGAGGGGAGGCGGCTTACATCCCGCTAGACCTGACTGTTGGCCCCCAACAAAGCGGCCCCGGGCTACACCGGGAGGGCTGATTGCCGCCAGCGTGACATGCTTGTCTCGCCGGGAGGGTGGGCCCCCGTGCTTGCGCACGTCCCCTCCTTTGGGCGGAACCCTAGCGGTTCACCGGACTTCCTGGCGTGTCCCGTTCCCAAGTCATGCATGCATGTTCTTGGTACTAGGGTTCCGAGGCGCTTGGGTGTCGCACGCTCCGCCTCGAGTCCCAAAGCAGCGCAGGCCTTAGGATGCAGCCTTACCCCCGGGCTCCGGATCTCGTTTGGCCGGGTCACCTGCATGGCACGGGCTGCCTCAGTGCCCGGGCTGTGGGCACTGGGTTTCCTACTGTTGGCTTGCGTTTGTGGTTGGGTCCGGGTTGCGGTTGGTCGTGGGTTTTGTTTACCCCTGCCCGTTGTGGCTGGGGTCTCGGGTGGGTGTGTTTTGTCTCGGTTTGTGGTGTTGTCCCTCTTTTGCCGGCTGTTTGTGGTGTTCGAGGTTGGGCTTTGGTGTGGGCCTGCTTTCGGGACCTGTGTGGTTTCCTACGTGTTTCCCTTTCCCCTCCGCCGTTTCCGGTTCCGGTGTGCGGTGTGGGCGTGCATGCTGGGCCCGGGTCTCGGCTGTGCCCCGCCCTTCTTGGCTGGGTTGTCGGGTTGTGTTTTTTGCGCTTTTTTGTTTTTCTTTTTTTTTTTTTATCCGGTTGCTGGGTGTCCCTGTCCCGGGCCTTGTGGTCTCTCCCCCCGTCTCCTTTCTTTCGGGCTGGGCTGCTGGCTTTTTTTTTTTTTTCTGCTTGTTTCGGTGCTCCTTTTCCCGGTGGGCCGCTGTTCCCGGCTTGGTGTTGCCGGTCTTGGCTGGGTGGTCCCCCTGTGCCTGTTTGGGGGTCTTGTCTTCGGTGCCCTCTGGGTTCGGGGTTTGGCCCCCTTCTGTGTTGTTGGTGGGCGGTGTGGTGGCTGTGGGCTGTTTTCGCGCGCCCGCCCCTCCCCCCCCCCTTTTTCTTTTTTTCGGGGGGGGGGCCTGCCGGGCTGTTCCTCTCTTTGCCTTCCCTCGGCTGGCGGTTGCTCTGTGGCTGGTGTGTGGTGTGGTTGGTCCCTCGCCACTCCTGGCGGAGGTTCCTGTGTGCTACTCCCCGCCACTCCTGGCTGGGTTTCGCTGCCGGTTGTTGTGGGCGGTCCCCGCCACTCCTGGCCGGGGCTTGCCGGCGGCGGTGGTGTCCTGTGTGTGGCGGTGGTGTGTCGGTGGGGTTGTGGCTGGTGTGTGGTGTGGTTGGTCCCTCGCCACTCCTGGCGGAGGTTCCTGTGTGCTACTCCCCGCCACTCCTGGCTGGGTTTCGCTGCCGGTGGTGGTGGGCGGTCCCCGCCACTCCTGGCTGGGGTCCGTTGGCGGCGTTGCTGTGTGGTGTGTGGTGTGTGGCGGTGGTGTGTTGGTGGGGTTGTGGCTGGTGTGTGGTGTGGTTGGTCCCTCGCCACTCCTGGCGGAGGTTCCTGTGTGCTACTCCCCGCCACTCCTGGCTGGGTTTCGCTGCCGGTGGTGGTGGGCGGTCCCCGCCACTCCTGGCTGGGGTCCGCTTGCGGCGGTGGTGTGTGGTGTGTGGTGTGTGGTGTGTGGCGGTGGTGTGTTGGTGGGATTGTGGCTTGTGTGTGGTGTGGTTGGTCCCTCGCCACTCCTGGCGGAGGTTCCTGTGTGCTACTCCCCGCCACTCCTGGCTGGGTTTCGCTGCCGGTGGTGGTGGGCGGTCCCCGCCACTCCTCGCTGGGGTCCGTTGGCGGCGTTGCTGTGTGGTGTGTGGTGTGTAGCGGTGGTGTGTTGGTGGGGTTGTGGCTGGCGTGTGGTGTGGTTGGTCCCTCGCCACTCCTGGCGGAGGTTCCTGTGTGCTACTCCCCGCCACTCCTGGCTGGGTTTCGCTGCCGCTGGTGGTGGGCGGTCCCCGCCACTCCTGGCTGGGATCCGCTTGCGGCGGTGGTGTGTGGTGTGTGGTGTGTGGCGGTGGTGTGTTGGTGGGGTTGTGGCTGGTGTGTGGTGTGGTTGGTCCCTCGCCACTCCTGGCGGAGGTTCCTGTGTTCTACTCCCCGCCACTCCTGGCTGGGTTTCGCTGCCGCTGGTGGTGGGCGGTCCCCGCCACTCCTGGCTGGGGTCCGTTGGCGGCGGTGGTGTGCGTGCTTTGCTTGGCCGGGTCGGGCGGGCCGGCCTCCCGGGCGCGTTCTGGTGCGCCTCTCCTTTTCCTTTGGCCGCTTTGTCTTTCTGCTTTGCTTGGCCCCCTCCGTGCTGGGGTTGCCCCTCTCTCTTTCGCTGCTGTTGCCGTTCCTCGTTGGCTGGGGTTTGTGGTGTGTGGGTTGGCTGTTGCTTGGCACCTGTTCGTGTGCCGTGGTTCTTTGCGTGTTGTGCGCGCTCTCCGGGTTTGTGGCACCCGGCGGCCGTCGCTGCTTGGCACCTGTCCGTGTGCCCTGGTTGTGGCCGGCGGTGCGCCTCTCTGGCGTGCCTCGTGGCCCCGCGTGGTGCGCCGCGCCTCGTCCGGTCCGGTCGCTCTCGGTGCTCCGGTCGGCTTTCCCGACGCCGTGGTGCCTTTCCCCACCCCGGGAGCTTGCGCCCCCGGCTTTACTGGGCGGTTGCGCGGGGCACGCGGAGGCCGGCCGAGAACCGGGCTCATTGTGCCTGCCGCTGGCCCCCGCCGAGGCAGGGGCGCTGGGCTCGCTCCGCGTCGTACCCGTTCGGGGCCCCGCGATGGGGTTGTCCCTGGCGGGTCCCTCCGGCGTTGGTCTTGGGCTGCGTGCGCTGCGGTGGTTGGCGTGTGTGGACCCGGTCACTGACGCGTCCGGTTTCCCGTACCGTCCGTCTTTCGACGGGGGACTCGGCCGGTGCACCAGGGCTGTTTCGTGTGGACGCCGACACCTTCCCTTGCAGGTCGGAGGACGCCACGCCCGGGTCCCGTGTGTGTTTGCGTGTGCTTGCTCTTCTTGGCCGGGTCGGGCGGGCCGGCCTCCCGGGCGCGTTCTGGTGCGCCTCACCTTTTCCTTTGGCCGCTTTGTCTTTCTGCTTTGCTTGGCCCCCTCCGGGCTTGGGTTGCCCCTTCCTCTTTCGCTGCTGTTGCCGTTCCTCGTTGGTTGTTTTTCTCGGCCTCCCGCTGCCTTGCTCGCGCCTCGTTTGAGGCTCCCGCTTGGCCGTTGGCTGCTCCCCTGCCCCCCCCCCCCCTTTGTGTCTCGCGGTTTTCGTCGCTCCTGCTGGTCGCCTTGGTGTTTTTTTTTTTTCTCCTTCTTCTTCTTCCTCCGTGCGCACCCGTTGTCTCCGGCTTTCTCTGGTTTCTGGCCCTGGGTGCCCTGGGCCTCGGCGCTTGCGTTGTTTGTTTTGTTGGCCTTCCGCTTTTCGGATCTCCGTGCGCTTTTCCCTCTTTCGTGCTTTCCGCCTGGCTGTTGGCTGCTTCCGCGTGGTTGCTGCCCCCCCCCCCCTCCCCCTTTGTGTCTCGCGGTTTTCGTTCCTGCCGCTCGGTGCTGTGTGCCGTGTTGTGCTGTGCGTCCCTGGCTGCGGTGCTGCGCCGCGCTGCTGCGCGTTGTGTCGCCCGGTGTTGTGCTGTCGTGTGTTGTGTTGCACTCGTTTGGTGCCGCTGCTTGCTGCGCCGTGCCCTCTGGCGCTGCCCGTCGCCCTGGGGCCTTGTGCTCTGCGGCGCTGTGTTTTGCGGTGTTCCCCCACGCTGTGTGCTCTGTGCTGTGTGTTTTTTGTCGTGGCGCGGTGGTGCGTGCTGTTGTTCGCCGCTCTGCCTTGTGCTGTGTGTGTCTCTGGGTGCTGTGCTGTGCGTTCCCTGTGCTCTCCGTTCTGTGCGGTGCTGTGCTTCGCGTTGTGCTGTTCGTGTGATGCGTGCTGTTGCTGGCGCCTGGTGCTGTGGTGCTCTGCTGTGTGTTGTGCTGTTTCCTGTGGTGTGCCGTGGTGCGGCGCTGGGTCTGGTGGCCCGTGGTTGTCTGCTGGTGGCGTGTTTCGGTGTCGCTGTCCCTGTCTGGCCGCGTGGTCTGCTTCCCTGTGGTTGGTGTGGTTTGGTGGTTTGCTGTGGTGCCCTGCTTTCCTGTGTCGTGTTCTGTGGTGCTGTGCTGTCGCATGGTGCTGTGCTGTTGTGCTCTGCCGTCGTGTTGCGGTGCTTTTGGGGCTTGCTTTGCCCTCCTGTGGGCTGTCGTGCTGTGCTGTGTTGTGCTGTTGGTTGGCTGTGCTGTTTTTGGTCCGGTGGTGGTGTCTGCGTGCTGTGGTGCTCTTTTCCTCGCGCTGTGCGTTCCCTGTCTTCCCCGTTCTATGCGCTGCGGTGCCTTGTTGTGCTGGCTGTGGTGCCCTGCCTCCCTGTGTCGTGTGCTGTGGCGCTGTGTTGGGTGTGGTGCTGTGCTGTCGTGCTCTGCTGTCGCTTTGCGGTGCTGTTTGTGTTCGCTTTGCCCTCCTGCGGCCTGTTGTGCGGCGCCTGTGTGGTCTGCGCTGTTGTTGGTGCCTCGTGTTGTGGCGTGTCCCTGTGCGTTGTGGTGTCTCCCTGGGCGTTCTGCGGTGTGGTGGTGCTGCTCTGGTGTGTCGTGGTGTCTTGCTGTGCTGTGCGTTGTCCTGTGGTGTCCTGCGCTCTGTGTCGTGTCCTGCGGTGCCGTGCTGTCCTGCAGTGCTGTGCTGGTTGGCTGTGCTGTGCGGTTGTCTGGGCTGCTGGTGTTTGTTTTTCCTTTTGTCCTCTTTTCCTTTGCTTGGGGTACTGAAGACAGTGTTCTTGGCCCAGGGGTACTGAAGACACAGTTCCTGGCCCAGGGGTACTGAAGACAGAGTTCTTGGCCCAGGGGTACTGATGACAGAGTTCTTGACCCAGGGGTACTGATGACAGAGTTCTTGGCCCAGGGGTACTGATGACAGATTTCTTGGCCCAGGGGTACTGAAGACAGAGTTCTTGGCCCAGGGGTACTGATTACAGAGTTCTTGGCCCAGGGGTACTGAAGACAGAGTACTTGGCCCAGGGGTTCCGATGAGAGAGTTCTTGACCCAGGGGTACTGAAGACAGAGTTCTTGGCCCAGGGGTACTGAAGACAGAGTTCTTGGCCCAGGGGTACTGAAGACAGAGTTCTTGGCCCAGGGGTACTAAGGACAGAGTTCTTGGCCCAGGGGTACTGAAGACAGAGTTCTTGGCCCAGGGGTACTGATGACAGAGTACTTGGCCCAGGGGTACTGAAGACAGACCTCTTGGCCCAGGGGTACTGATGACACAGTACTTGGCAGAGGGGTACTGAAGACAGAGTTCTTGGCCCAGGGGTACTGAAGACAGAGTTCTTGGCCCAGGGGTACTGATGACAGAGTTCCTGGCCCAGGGGTACTGATGACAGAGTACTTGGCCCAGGGGTACTGAAGACAGAGTTATTGGCCCAGGGGTACTGAAGACAGAGTTCTTGGCCCAGGTGTACTGATGACAGAGTTCTTGGCCCAGGGGTACCGATGACAGAGTTCTTGGCCGGAGAGTTCTGATGACAGGGTTCTTGGCCCAGGGGTACTGATGACAGAGTTCTTGACCCAGGGGTATTGATGACAGAGTTGTTGACCCAGGGGTACTGAAGACAGAGTACTTGGCCCAGGGGTACTGACGAGAGAGTTCTTGACCGAGGGGCACTGAAGACATCGTTCTTGGCCCAGGGGTACTGATGACAGAGTACCTGGCCCAGGGGTACTGAAGACAGAGTTCTTGGCCCAGGGGTACTGATGACAGAGTTCTTGGCCCAGGGGTACTGATGACAGATTTCTTGGCCCAGGGGTACTGATGACAGAGTTCTTGGCCCAGGGGTACTGATCACAGAGTTCTTGACCCAGGGGTACTGATGACAGAGTTCTTGGCCCAGGGGTACTGAAGACAGAATTCTTGGCCCAGGGGTACCGATGAGAGAGTTCTTGACCCGGGGGTACTGATGACAGAGTTCTTGGCCCAGGGGTACTGAAGACAGAGTTCTTGGCCCAGGGGTACTGATGACAGAGTTCTTGGTTCAGGGGTACTGATGACAGAGCTCTTGGCCAAGGGGTACTGATGACAGAGTTCTTGGCCCAGGGCTACTGATGACAGAGTACTTGGCCCAGGGGTACTGAAGACAGAGTTCTTGGCCCAAAGGTACTGAAGACAGAGTCCTTGGCCCAGGGGTACTGATGACAGAGTTCTTGGCCCAGGGGTACTGATGACAGAGTACTTGGCCCAGGGGTACTGAAAACAGAGTTCTTGGCCCAGGGGTACTGAAGACAGAGGTCTTGGCCCAGTGGTACTGAAGACAGAGTTCTTGGCCCAGGGGTACTGAAGACAGAGTTCTTGGCCCAGGGGTACTGAAGACAGAGTTCTCGGCCAAGGGGTACTGAAGACAGAGTTCTTGGCCCAGGGGTACTGAAGACAGAGTTCTTGACCCAGGGGTACTGATGAGAGAGTTCTTGGCCCAGGGGTACTGATGACAGAGTTCTTGGCCGAGGGGTACTGAAGACAGAGTTCTTTGCCCAGGGGTACTGATTACAGAGTTCTTGGCCCAGGGGTACTGGAGACAGAGTACTTGGCCCAGGGGTACCGATGAGAGAGTTCTTGACCCAGGAATACTGAAGACAGAGTACTTGGCCCAGGGGTACTGAAGATAGAGTTCTTGGCCCAGGGGTACTGAAGACAGAGTTCTTGGCCCAGGGGTACTGAAGACAGAGTTCTTGGCCCAGGGGTACTGAAGACAGAGTTCTTGACCCAGGGGTACTGATGACAGAGTTCTTGGCCCAGGGGTACTGATGAGAGAGTTCTTGGCCCAGGGGTACTGAAGACAGAGTTCTTGGCCCAGGGGTACCGATGACAGAGTTCTTGGCCGAGGGGTACTGATGACAGGGTTCTTGGCCCAGGGGTACTGATGACAGAGTTCTTGACCCAGGGGTACTGATGACAGAGTTCTTGGCCCAGGGGTACTGAAGACAGAGTTCTTGGCCCAGGGGTACTGATGACAGAGTTCTTGGTTCAGGGGTACTGATGACAGAGCTCTTGGCCAAGGGGTACTGATGACAGAGTTCTTGGCCCAGGGCTACTGATGACAGAGTACTTGGCCCAGGGGTACTGAAGACAGAGTTCTTGGCCCAAAGGTACTGAAGACAGAGTCCTTGGCCCAGGGGTACTGATGACAGAGTTCTTGGCCCAGGGGTACTGATGACAGAGTACTTGGCCCAGGGGTACTGAAAACAGAGTTCTTGGCCCAGGGGTACTGAAGACAGAGGTCTTGGCCCAGTGGTACTGAAGACAGAGTTCTTGGCCCAGGGGTACTGAAGACAGAGTTCTTGGCCCAGGGGTACTGAAGACAGAGTTCTCGGCCAAGGGGTACTGAAGACAGAGTTCTTGGCCCAGGGGTACTGAAGACAGAGTTCTTGACCCAGGGGTACTGATGACAGAGTTCTTGGCCCAGGGGTTCTGATGAGAGAGTTCTTGGCCCAGGGGTACTGATGACAGAGTTCTTGGCCGAGGGGTACTGAAGACAGAGTTCTTTGCCCAGGGGTACTGATTACAGAGTTCTTGGCCCAGGGATACTGAAGACAGAGTACTTGGCCCAGGGGTACCGATGAGAGAGTTCTTGACCCAGGAATACTGAAGACAGAGTACTTGGCCCAGGGGTACTGAAGATAGAGTTCTTGGCCCAGGGGTACTGAAGACAGAGTTCTTGGCCCAGGGGTACTGAAGACAGAGTTCTTGGCCCAGGGGTACTGAAGACAGAGTTCTTGACCCAGGGGTACTGATGACAGAGTTCTTGGCCCAGGGGTACTGATGAGAGAGTTCTTGGCCCAGGGGTACTGAAGACAGAGTTCTTGGCCCAGGGGTACCGATGACAGAGTTCTTGGCCGAGGGGTACTGATGACAGGGTTCTTGGCCCAGGGGTACTGATGACAGAGTTCTTGACCCAGGGGTATTGATGACAGAGTTGTTGACCCAGGGGTACTGAAGACAGAGTACTTGGCCCAGGGGTACTGACGAGAGAGTTCTTGACCGAGGGGCACTGAAGACATCGTTCTTGGCCCAGGGGTACTGATGACAGGTTTGAGGTTTGAGGTTTGATTTTGCGGGTACTAGACGCCTTTCGGCCCCGGGGGGCCACCTGGTCGGGCCAGGTGATATCCTCCCCACCGGGTCCTAGTGGGGGGCCCTCCAAGACGCACCTCCTGCCTGGTGGCGGAGTCCCCCGGGTTCACAGAGCTCGGAGCCCCGTCCTTCCCCGGCGTCCCCGTTTCGCCACTCCCCGGTCAGTGCATCAATTCGCAGCCGTGGCCGCGGGCGCTTACCCACTGCGTCGCCCCCCTAATGCGTGGTCGCCCGGGGCACCGGCGCCGCCGGGCCCGTGCTACTGGCTTGTCGCCAGTGGGACCCCCTTGGGCTGGCGCGGTGGCTGCCTAGCCTAGGGGTTGGGGCGTGGCGCTGTGCGCCACTACTGCCTTGGCGGGTGCAGTGTCCCGTCTGTGTGTGCGCGGCGCTCGCGGCCGGTTCGGGGGGGTTCGGGCCGGTTCCTGGTGTTGTGTTTCCCCTTCTTCCCCCTTCCCGCCCCGCGTATCCCGCGTTGCGTGTGGCGGGCCGTCCCGTCCGGGTGTCCCTTACCCTCGCTCGCTGGTACGCCATTCCAGGTGGTCTGTGCGTTCCGCGCGCTCGGTCCGGTTGCCCTTCTGGTGGTCCCCGCGTGTCCTTTTCGTGTGTGTGCGCTCGCGCTCTCGCGGTGTCCGCTCCCCGCTGGGTGGTGTGGCGCGCGCATCTCGCGTGGTCCCGGCACTGGGCGCTGGTAGGGCCGTTCCATGTGGTCCGTGCCCCTCCGCGTGTCCTGCCCCGGTCCCGTGCTCCGTCTGGCGTGCTTGGGGGGGGGCGGTCCGGTCCCGGTTCCCCCCTACTTGGCTTGGGGTTGTGGGGGCGGCGGCTGGGCGTCCCCGGGGGGGTGCCCTCGTCCGCGGGAGTCTCTTACGCCACTGAGGGGTGTCGTCGGCTATGTATCCTGCCCTGAGGGTGGGGCTGTGCGCCGTCCACGCGCAGTCCACGCGCACGGGGTCGGGACTGGGGAGGGGGCTGGGTGGGGTGCGTTGGATCGCCGACTGACGTGCACTGGGGTAAGAGGCGGGCAGTAGCACCACCGGGCCGCCGACTGACGTAGGGCGGGGGGTCGCTCTGCCTCTTTCCGTCCCTCTGCCTTCCCTGGGCAGGCAACAAAGCGGGCGTCACTGGCGTTGTGCTGTCCATGGGGGGCGTGGCCCCCCATACCACTCCGGTTCGTGTTCACCCAGCCTCTCCGGGTACGATCTGTGCGGCGTCCCGGTGCGCAGGCGTGGGCCCGTTTGTTCTTCGCGGCCCCCTTGTGGGCCAGCGGCCGGAGCGGGGGGGCGGGTCACACTCCGGCCCCCCTCTCGGGTGGGGGGGGTCCATTCCCCTTGCCTCGGGGGGGGGTGTCGCGCTGCGGCCTCCCCGCTCTCGTTCCGGGCGGCGGCCTGTGGTACCCCTTTCTGGCCCCCCCCTCCGGCGTGCGCGTGCGGTCGGGGCTGACGTGCCGCCCCGGGGCGGGGGGGGGTGAGGGGCGGCCCGTGGACCGCTCCCCTGGGGGCCCCGGCTGACCTGCAAACCCCCCCTCATTCCCCTCGGAGTGGGCTGCGGTCACGGGAGGGTCATGTGGGGCGCGGCCTCCTTCGTGCTTCGGCACGCCGGTGTGGGTTCGTGGGGGCAGGTCCAGCCGCCGCTGCCCTTACCGTGTCGCCGTTCCTCCCGTGGGTGGGGGCGCCCCCCCGGCCCTGGGGGGGCGGAGGGCCGCGCCTGTGGCTCCCCAGCTGGGGTGGGTGCGGGGGGGGGGGGGGGGGGGGGGGGCACCCCGCCCGCTCTCGGGCCTGTGTGGGAGGGGGGGGGGGGGGGAGTGGGGGGGGTCCTTCGGTTCTCTGGCGATGCCCCCTGTCGGCCAAAAAAAGGGGGGGGGGGAGGGCGGCTTGGCGGTCCCAGCCCCGGGGGCCAGCCATCGGCCAGGGGGGTCGCGCCCTTCCCCCGCCCCCCTCTACCGAGTGCCGGATCCTCACGCAGTCCCTCCCTGGGGCCCCTCATCTCCCGGCCGTTGCCGCGCGGCGCTGGCCGGCCGGGGGTGGCCGTGAGGGTCAGTGGTCAGTGGTTAGCGGGTTGCGGGGCCGCTTTCCCTGGGTAGGCAACAAAGCGGGCGTCCCTTGGCGTCGTGCTGTCCATGGGGGGCGTGGCCACCCATACCATTCCGGTTCGCGCCCACCCGGCTTCTCTGGGCACGATCTGCGCGGCGTCCCGGTGCGCAGGCGCGGGCCCACTTGCTCTTCGCGGCCCCCATTGGAGCCGGCGGCTGGGGCGTCGGGGCGGGTCACACTCCGGCTCCCCTCTCGGGCGGGGGGGTCCGTCCCTTCAGCCTCGGGGGGTGGGGGCCGGGGCCCCTGCTGCCGGCGGGCCGGCGGGGGGGCGGGGGGGGGGGGGGTGTCGCGCCGCGGCCTCCCTGCTCTCGTTCCAGGCGGCGGCCTGTGGTACTCCTTCCCGGCTCTCTCCGCGTCGCCGGTGCTCTCCCTTCCGGCGCGCGCTTGCGGTCGGGGCTGAAGTGCCGCCCCGTGGTGGGGGGGGTGAGGGGCGGCCCGTGGACCGCCCCCCTGGGGGCCTCATCTGACTTGACACCCTCCCTCCGTCACCTCGGAGCGGGCTGCGGTTACGGGAGGGTCATGTGGGGCGCGGCCTCCTTCCTGCTCCGTCGTGCGCGTTGGGGGGGGGCGGGGGCGGCATGGCGGCCCTGGTCCCGGGGGCCAGCCATCTGCCAGGGGGTCGCGCCCGTCACCCGCCCCCCCTACCGAGAGCTGGACGCCCGCGCAGGCCCTCGCCGGGGCCCTCACCTCCCCGGCCGTTGCCGCGCGGCGCCGGCCGGCCGGGGGTGGCTGATGGTTAGCGGTCAGTGGTCAGCAGGTTGCGGGGCAGCCGGTTCCTCCCCGCGCTTGGCGCCCCCGCACTCCCTCCCGCGGGTGGCGGCGCGTCCCCGCACGTCGTGCCGTACCGTGGGGGGGGCGTGGGTCAGGGGGCCCATCCCCCCCTCCCGTGCCCGCCGTCTGGGCCTTCACTTGCGCCGCCGCTTGTGTGGGGGCTGGGGCTGCGGCGGCGGCGGGTTGTGCCGGCGGTAGCGCCAGTGGGCGAGGGCGCTACGCAAAGCCCGGGGGAGCCAGTTGTTGGCGTCCGCATCCGTGATGCGGAGCACCGCTCCCCCCTCCAGGAAGGCCGGCCACGTCGGCTCCCTGTCGGGCCACGCCGCCCGGATCACTGACCTGAGGACCCTCTCGTGGTCCTCTGGTGCCGCCCACCCCCCCGGGGGTGCCTCTCGGTGTCCTCCGTCCCTCCGGAGGAGCACGGCATCGAAGGGCCGGTTCCGCGACCTCCTGGAGGTCCCCTGGTTGGCCCAGCACAACCACCCGTACACTTCTCCCACCAGGGGGAGGGTCTCCCCCCCCAGCGGGTCCGGGACTGCGCCCCCAGTCCACGTTCCACGGCCGGCTCTCCTCCGCCCCCTGTGCCGGCCCCTCTCGCTGCTCCTGCACCTGCGGCGCCGATGCCACGCCCCGTCCCCCTCCGCCGAGGCCACCCGCGCCGGCTCCGCCCTCGGCGCGGGGGGGGCTTGCTGGTGCTGGTGTCGTGGGGGTTGGGGGGGGATGAGCTCGCCGGCGTCAGGGTCGATGTTGTAGAGGTGGTG
>OZ038398.1:39387753-39392753 GCA_964036045.1 Eutreptiella sp. 'Long Island Sound 2002' | reverse complement strand
CATGCTGGTGGGTCCGGGGGGGGGGTTGGCCCAATCTTTTTGGGGGGAGATGGGTGGGTGGGTCCAGGGGGGGGGGGGGGGGGCAAAGTGGTGCCGAGCTGTTAAAAGGAGCGCTGGGGGCAAGACCTAACGAAGGTGAGCTCAGCGAAGGTGTGGGCGGAACCTTCGGTGGACTTCTCTTGTCTACAACAACCGCCCCCCAAGAGCTACCGTATTGCCCCCAGCCAAAGGCACATGACTTCAGAGAAGGAGTGCAGGGGGGGGGGGGGGGCTGATGGTGCGAACCGGCGTGAGAACCCGCACGGCCAGAGCGAGGCCCGGATCTGCTTTCTCGGCCGGTGGTCCGCACACGGCAGGGCATCGAGACGGTGGTGTGTTGGGGGACGGGGGATCCGCAAGGGCAAAGGGGGACCGGTCGCAAACCCCTGGTCAGGCATGCGCTTGAACGGGGGGAGGGGCCACAACAGGGGTGCATTGGGAAGGGGGGGCCACCCCCAGCCCCCCCCCCTGCAGGGCCCCAGCCTATGCCAAGCCGCTCTCTCCCTGACCGCAACTGCCAGCCCCAACGGCATGTGTAACCGACAGTACCCGCCCCCAACCGCTTTGGTAACCGCCTCCAACCGCCTGCCTAACCGCTTCTGGAACCTCCTCCGGGGGCCCTGCCCTTCCAATACATCCCTGGCGCCCCCCCGTCATGGGGCTACAGCCCACACGCCTGCCGCTTCTGTCCACCTCCGACAGCCCTCCACCCGGTTTGCACCCAAGGGGGGTGGGGGTAGGGGGGGCTGGACCAGGTCACCATGCACCGCACCCTCCCACTATCTGTCAACACCCGTGGGGGGGGGGGGGGATTTGCCATACAACTGGAGTAAGTGTGCCAGTTGGTCTTCGGTTGTACGCACTGTTTTTTTTTTGGGGGGGGGATGTATGAGAAGGGGGGGGGGTCCTGAAGAGGGGGGGGGGGGTCTGAAGGGGGGGGCTTTGGCTGGGACCCCCCCTCCTCCCAGGATCCCCCTATGGTCCCCGCCGAAGGCGGGCCGAAAACTTGGAGCGCAAATCCTCTTGGCACCGAAGGCGCCGAAGCAAAATCTTGGCTGTCAGCCTCAAACATTGGAAGTGGAGGAGGGTGGTCCAGGGGGGGGGTACCCACCCCTCCTCCTACGGCGTACGGCCGTTCTAATACATCCCTCGGGGGGAGCCGACCGGGAATCGGGGGGGGGGACAAGGGGGGGGGGGGCGGGGGAGTGGGGGGGGTGGGAGGTGGCGAAGGTGTCTGAAGAAGGGGACTGACTGGCTACGGGTCCGCACATCAGACCCTCCACGCCAAATTGCCGTCACAACTCTGGGGCAGACACGCCGCCAGTGCCCCCCCCCGTGATACCCGCCGCCGTGGCACCCGGACGCCGGTAACACCCGCGCCGCGTCCCGTGTCCCACTCGGTACGACCCAGTCCCAGGGCTCCTTTTACGGAGTTGTGGGGGGGGGGGTCTAGGGGGGCCGGGGGGGGGGGGTCGGGCCCCCGCTGAGATGAGTCTTTCTCAAAAAAAGTGCGTGAGGCTCCGCAGGCCCCTGTTTTGGCCCACAGTTTCTGCCTCTCGATGCGGCGAATCGTGCCCCCCCCACCCCCCGCCCACCCGCTCCACCCGCGGAGGTGCTCAGCTTTCAGAGGCCCCAATGGCGCCGAAGATAATTCTTGGCCTAAACTGACTTGCGCCGAAGGCGCCACAGAAAAGTTTTGATTGGCCGAAGGCCCGGAGAAAAATTTGGCCCCATCACTTAAGAAAGGGGGGGGGGGTCCAGGGGAAGTTGGGGGGGGGGGGGGGGCCTGTGTGACAGTCCGTCGGGTTGTTGTTTCTTTACGGGGCCCTGGACAGTCACCCGCTCTTCCCTTCGCATGTTGCGTCGGGGCGCTGCGTTCTGTCGGCCGCTGCGGCCGGTGCTCCTGCTGGTGTCGTTTCCGCGTTCGCGGAGCCCTGTGGTTGGTGTGCCGGGGCTGTGCTGGATGTGGCGTGGTGTACCGTTTGCGTGTCAGCGGCGCCCAGTAGTTGGCGTATTGAGGATGTGCTGGTTGTTGCCGGGGGGACCCGCCCCCCACCCCCCCCACCCGCGGTGCTGAGTCGTTGAGAGGAGCCCCGGTAGTGACGGACGCCAGCGGCAGGTCTGTGCTGGGGCCAGTGGGAGGGTCCACGTCAAGGGCCAGGCCGGCCCCCCACAAACCCGCAGTCGTCGGCGCGCAGGACCTGCGGTCGCGCTGAGCGCGCGCTCGGGCGAGGGAGTCCGGGGGTTCGTGGCCACGCCGGCGTCGTCTGCCTCCGCGCGGGAGGCGGAGGGTCCCGCTTCGTGCGCCGGCGGCGTTGGGGTCTGCAGGGGCGCGCGAGGCCCGGGCGTGGCAATGCCTCGCGGACCGCACCACAAGGCCCCTCGGCGCACGTCCAGTCTACCGCACCCAAGAGCCCACGGCCCCCACTCCGACAGGGGCTTTGTGCGGCCCGACACCCGACAAACCGACACCCAACGGCACACGCCCCACGACCCTCGGCCGAGGGCGGACAGCGCCCAACAACACACAACACAAGAGACACCCCATCCCTCGGCAGCCGCCGAAGCGTAGCTCGAGCAAACCCCTCGCAACCCTCAAGGGGCATCCCATCAGCAAACACCCTCACACATCCCCGCAGAACCCCAAATGGCCTGCCAGGCGGTAGAGAAGGCCATCGTCTCATCAGATATGGGATTGGTGCCCTCCCCGAAAAAAAAATTTGGTGCTGGGCTGGGCTGGGCTGGGCTGTGCTGGGCTGGGCTGTGCTGTGCTGTGCTGTGCTGTGTTGTGCTGTGCTGTGCTGTGTTGTGCTGTGCTGTGCTGTGCTGTGCTGTGCTGTGCTGTGCTGTGCTGTGCTGGGCTGTGCTGGGCTGGGCTGTGCTGTGCTGTGCTGGGCTGTGCTGTGCTGTGCTGTGCTGTGCTGTGCTGTGCTGTGCTGTGCTGGGCTGGGCTGGGCTGTGGTGTGCTGTGCTGTGCTGTGCTGTGCTGTGCTGGGCTGTGCTGTGCTGTGCTGGGCTGTGCTGTGCTGTGCTGGGCTGGGCTGTGCTGTGCTGGGCTGGGCTGTGCTGTGCTGTGCTGTGCTGTGCTGTGCTGTGCTGTGCTGTGCTGTGCTGTGCTGGGCTGTGCTGTGCTGTGGTGTGCTGTGCTGTGCTGTGCTGGGCTGGGCTGTGCTGTGCTGGGCTGGGCTGTGCTGTGCTGTGCTGTGCTGTGCTGTGCTGTGCTGTGCTGTGCTGTGCTGGGCTGTGCTGTGCTGGGCTGGGCTGGGCTGGGCTGTGCTGTGCTGGGCTGGGCTGTGCTGTGCTGTGCTGTGCTGTGCTGTGCTGTGCTGGGCTGGGCTGGGCTGGGCTGGGCTGGGCTGTGCTGTGCTGGGCTGGGCTGTGCTGTGCTGGGCTGGGCTGTGCTGTGCTGTGCTGTGCTGTGCTGGGCTGGGCTGGGCTGGGCTGTGCTGTGCTGTGCTGTGCTGTGCTGTGCTGTGCTGGGCTGTGCTGTGCTGGGCTGGGCTGTGCTGTGCTGTGCTGTGCTGTGCTGTGCTGTGCTGTGCTGTGCTGTGCTGGGCTGTGCTGTGCTGGGCTGGGCTGTGCTGTGCTGTGCTGTGCTGTGCTGGGCTGGGCTGGGCTGGGCTGGGCTGGGCTGTGCTGTGCTGTGCTGTGCTGTGCTGTGCTGTGCTGTGTTGTGCTGGGCTGTGCTGTGCTGTGCTGGGCTGTGCTGTGCTGTGCTGTGCTGTGTTGTGCTGTGCTGGGCTGTGCTGTGCTGTGCTGTGCTGTGCTGGGCTGGGCTGGGCTGGGCTGTGGTGTGCTGTGGTGTGCTGTGCTGTGCTGTGCTGGGCTGTGCTGTGCTGTGCTGTGCTGGGCTGGGCTGGGCTGGGCTGGGCTGGGCTGGGCTGGGCTGGGCTGGGCTGGGCTGTGCTGTGCTGTGCTGTGCTGTGCTGTGCTGTGCTGTGTTGTGCTGGGCTGTGCTGTGCTGTGCTGTGCTGTGCTGTGCTGTGCTGTGCTGTGTTGTGCTGTGCTGGGCTGTGCTGTGCTGTGCTGTGCTGTGCTGGGCTGTGCTGTGCTGTGCTGGGCTGTGCTGGGCTGTGCTGTGCTGTGCTGTGCTGTGCTGTGCTGTGCTGTGCTGTGCTGTGCTGTGCTGTGCTGTGCTGTGGTGGGCTGGGCTGTGCTGTGCTGGGCTGGGCTGGGCTGTGCTGTGCTGTGCTGTGCTGGGCTGGGCTGGGCTGGGCTGGGCTGTGCTGTGCTGTGCTGTGCTGTGCTGTGCTGGGCTGTGCTGTGCTGTGCTGTGCTGTGCTGTGCTGTGCTGTGCTGTGCTGGGCTGTGCTGTGCTGTGCTGTGCTGTGCTGTGCTGGGCTGTGCTGTGCTGGGCTGGGCTGGGCTGTGCTGTGCTGTGCTGGGCTGGGCTGGGCTGGGCTGGGCTGTGCTGTGCTGTGCTGTGCTGTGCTGTGCTGGGCTGTGCTGTGCTGTGCTGTGCTGTGCTGTGCTGTGCTGTGCTGTGCTGGGCTGTGCTGGGCTGTGCTGTGCTGTGCTGGGCTGTGCTGTGCTGTGCTGTGCTGTGCTGGGCTGGGCTGTGCTGTGCTGGGCTGTGCTGTGCTGTGCTGTGCTGTGCTGTGCTGTGCTGTGCTGTGCTGTGCTGGGCTGGGCAGGGCTGGGCTGGGCTGGGCTGGGCTGGGCTGTGCTGGGCTGGGCTGGGCTGGGCTGGGCTGGGCTGGGCTGGGCTGGGCTGGGCTGGGCTGGGCTGGGCTGGGCTGGGCTGTGCTGTGCTGGGCTGGGCTGTGCTGTGCTGTGTTGTGTTGTGCTGTGTTGTGCTGGGCTGTGCTGTGCTGTGCTGTGCTGGGCTGTGCTGGGCTGGGCTGGGCTGTGCTGTGCTGTGCTGTGCTGTGCTGTGCTGTGCTGTGCTGTGCTGTGCTGGGCTGGGTTGGGCTGGGCTGGGCTGGGCTGTGGTGTGCTGTGGTGTGCTGTGCTGTGCTGTG